>OY751564.1:6905716-7145283 GCA_963572285.1 Caenorhabditis drosophilae
TCCAAAACGAAACAAACAAACTCCTCACCGATTTCATGCGCCGTTTTTTTTCTTCCGATTACAACAATTTATAGTTAAACTTGTTAATCAAATTAATTAACGTCTTCGATTGATTTTTTTGTGAACGCCTGGAATGTGGAGTGTGTCTCCTTGGTTCCGAACACAGTGATGTTGTATACATCAGCAAGTCGAGAAGATGAACAAAATCAAGGTACGGCGCAGTACCAAACATATTTTTGTTCATTTCGTTTCATCAAGATTAGAAACTATTTTTTTTCTTTTTCATTTTTTTCTTCAATTCAGTTAACTATGCCGTTCGTTTCTCTCATGAAAACCAATGTAAAACGGGAGGGGCAGGGGGGGGGGGGCAGGAAAAATGCGGGGGAGGATGGGGGTAAAGTGAAAAAAAGAAACAAAATGAATTGAGGAAGGAGAGAAAAAGAGACGAAAACATGTGAATGAACAAATATGAAGAAGATGTCTTCTTAGGTTTTATTTTATTATTTTTTTTGGAATCAGATGACCTTCGACTTCGAGTACCGTTCAAAAATGCTACAAATTTGTTCAACTCGTTTGAAGCAGGGGTCGAAGTACAATTAAAATTTGCGAGAAAATTTCAAGTTTTTATTTTTAGATGTGCGCGAGGCGGTCGGCGAGCGATCGGTGGTTGAAATTTGAAAATTGTTTTGTGAGGAGACATCAATTTCAGCTCGGTTTCAGATGTGAACAATTCTGGCTGGAAAGAAACCGAACATTTGGCGCGAATTCTTGGAATCCAATTGAAATCGACGGAAAAATGATTCAGAAGAAAAGACATTTTCAGCCATCAATGACATATTGATGCTGAAAATTGATTAAAACCGTTTCACTTTAGAATAAATCGCAAAGACTCGTCGGATTTTTGTTGAGCTCTGATCTGAACTATCGATTTTTTAGTAACAAAGATGGGATTTTTCTTCAGTTTTGTTTTTAGGTCTTAAAAAAAATTTTTTTTTGATAATAAAATTGAGCGTTGAAACGATGAAAAATCGCATTATTAAAAAAAATTCAACACAATTTTGAAATTAACACGATTTTTTTTTGTTTCGTCAAATTCGATTATAAAAAATACAAATTTCGTTGCATTTCAATTCTTCATTCAACGTGCCCCGCCCCCTGATTTGAGTCAGGGTATTCTCAATATCAAATGATTGATTTTTCTTCTTCAAATCAAAGAAAAAATCAATATTGATAAAAAAATGGAGGAGGCGGAAGGGGCTGAAATTCTAGCAATACTGGGATTTTGAGTGCAGGCGGCGAAGGAAGCAATTTTCAATTTTTAGTGAAAACATCATCCGAATGTTTCGGATCAACCCGATATTGTGCCTCCCTTGGTTTTCGGATTGAGTTCGACACATTTTGAAATTTTTTATTTGCGAATAGAAAGAAAAGAACAAATCAATTCAAATTATCGGCACATTCGAATGTGATTTGTGAAATTGATTGTTGATTATCCTGAAAATTGAAGGAAAATGATTTCTGTCTGATGTTCAGTTCATTGATCTTCTTACATCTAACAAAACATGAATCACATGAAGTCCTTTGTAGCCGAGTTCAATCGAGAATTCCGATTCTCCTAAGATTTTAATATGGGGCTGTAAACAAATTTTGTTCATGTTAAGTTCGAAAAGGGATGGGATTTGATTACCTTTTCGCCAAGTCTTATCGGATATGATCGATTCTCTCGAGTGAATTTTCTAGAATAAGTCGATGAACCACCTGGAAAACGGCATTTTTGTGCGATGCGTCTTCTTCCATGGAAATATCGATTCTGAAAGTGATACTCGATGTCGTCATCATGAGAAGTTGAAGCTGAAAATCAGAATTATTTTCGTCCATCAGACGACTTCAGTTCACTTCTGTAAAACTCTTTGGCGAATCGTTCGGCAAATCGTTTGGTTCTTGATAAAGCCGAAAGATTGTCACGGAAAAACGGTTGGGAATCATTTGTTGATTTTTTCAAGTTTTTGAGAACCAAACGATTTATGAATTTGTAAATTTGCTTTAATATTTCAATGAGACCATTTTTCGTCGGATTTTCCTAAAGTTGCGAAAAAATCGATAAATTCAAAATTTGAACAAAAACTTCTTTTAGAAATTCAGCAATTTGTTGATCAACCGAACTCTTCATTGGCTTCTCGATATTTTCCGATAACGACGACTTTGCCGGAACTTCAATTTTCTGAATTTTCCAAATTGTGCCACATTCAAGAATTTCAATATTTCTTCACCTTTGATTTGTCCTCATCAACTTCATTCGAATATTCCAATGTTCCAAAAGCAATTTGAAGAAGAGCAGAAATTAGAAAAAGTTTTTTGATCATTTTTTTGTTGTTGAAATTTTGAAAGTTTTTACACGAAAAATTGTTTCTGATAAAAATCTTTTAAACAATTTTCATAATTCGATTATACATTTTTCTGTGTTTTTTTTTTGTTCCAAATTTGATTTACAATTCAGCGTTGAAATTGAAGAATTATTGATTAAAAACTTTATTGTTCACTTCACGTCTTTTACGAAAAATTTCAAAATAAAATAATTTGACAAATTGAAAATCGTTGACATTTTTATCGATTTTTCTTCCTTCAATAAAACAAAAAATCACTAAGCGAATCGGTAATCAGAAATTCAACAAAAAAGAAAGAAGAAGAAGAAGAAGAAAAATCGCCATTTCATTGATTTTCATTTTATCAAAAAAAAAAAAAAAAAAACAAAACGGGGGAAGAAACCGGGTTCCCCCCGTTTCTCTCCCCGGTTTTTTTTTCATTGAGATAGAGGAGATCAAAAAATAATTAAATATGTATAATACAATTGTAGAAATAATCCCGACATGTGCACCGAGTACTAGAAATAATACTCTTTTCGATTTTTTTTTTGTTAAAAGCAGAACACAATAAAATTTGATCTTTTGTTGGTTTCATTTTTTCCAGTTTTGTTTTTTGCTTATAAAAATGCGGAAAAAAAGAAATGAAAAATAAGAAAAATCGCATCCTAAATTGTTCAAACGTTTTACATCATTCCAGCTTTTTGAAGATTTTTTTGTATGATCGTGTCAATGACACTTGAAATAACTAATTGAACCTGTAACAAATGCCACAAACAGTTAAATGTTGCCCAATAAAAAGGAAGAAGCGGAGAGAAAACCTGATTTGTGTCGGTCGCACATGTTTCATGCATATAAATTGTCTTCTTATCAGGATTCAAGTTCAGCTCGGCAAACTTCATTTTAATAAATGCGACGGCTTCTTCATAGTTTTGACCACCTGCAGAGATCAAATATTTGAGTCTTTAATTATCGATTTTTGTGATGAGTCACACCATCATAATCTGGAAAAGCAGTGGTGATATTGACGCGTTGAATTTTTTCCATAAATAAATCCTTTTTATTCATAAATAATATCATGGCAGTTGAGATGAACCAGGTTGAATTACAAATTGAATTAAATAATTGCATTGATTCAATCATTCGATTCTGGAATTTTCCATTGTAGAATGTTCCCGCCAAAATTGGTGTTTAAAATTTTTTTTTTTTTTTTTTGAGCAAAGTTCTCCGATACCGTCGTCTCGTCCTCGAACAAAACTTGATCGTATTCAGAAATTGCGGTGATGAAAATGATTGATTCGACGTTGTCGAAACAATGAATCCATTTTCGACGTTCTGATCGTTGTCCGCCGACGTCGAACACTCTGAAAATCGGCTTTAACACGTTTTGTCCCCCCTCGATGATGATGATGACAAAATGTGAGAAATCAATCGAGTTGAATTTTCTTTCGAACATTTGTATTTTGTCTTGAGAGGAGGAGGAGGAGGTAATTCGATGTTTTAAGAGAGAGAGAGAGAGAGAGAGAGAGAGAGAGAGAAAAAGCAGTTGGTGGGTTGTCATGGAAATTGATATCCAACATGTATTTTTAACAACAACACAATAGGGCTGGAAAATATTATAGCATCTTCTTTGAACCCAGACAAAAACGGGTAATAACAATAAAAAAAGAAGGACGGGAGGGGGGGGGGGGGGGGGGAGGAGGGGGATTAAATTTTATTTGAAATTGGATTTGTGATTAAGAAGGAGCACAAAATCCACTCACCTAAAATCGAGCTCTTTTATTTTGAATTTCACTTCAACGACTCCTGTCGTCGCAACACGAGAATACAAAATATCCTGCTCACTCGGTCGATAGCCGGGCTCCGAAATTCGTGCACAGTTGTCGAGAAAGCTGAAGTTTGGGGAGTGAAAACAAAAAGAAGTGGTGAAGGCGCAGCAGCAGCTCTTACTATTTTGCCGAGTCGGGCAGTTGATATTCGCTTCGCATTTCGAACGCTTTCTTCACACCTGGATCGCTCCACAGCGATTGGATGGCCTTCGAGACTTCATCGGTTAACGGCTCACTTTCTTCGCCAGCTTCTTGGACACGAAGCACAACGATTTTCTCCTTCTGAATGAAAATTGATTGATCAGGTGTCTCTTGTCTAGGATCAATACAAACCTCTTTTTGTGAATCCTCTAATGGAATATGTAAAACTCCATCCATTGCCTTTAAAATTGTGCACATTGATGAAACGGTATTATTGAACACAATCGCCCGTTTTTCATTCACTTCCTCTTCGGTGAAACCGTTGCTGTGAAGAATTCTGAAAGTTTCAATTTGACCACCACCACCACCACCACGTCACAATCAAATTCGCCCTACTGCATCTGCTTCAGAACTGTTGATTTTCCGCACTCACCGGCTCCTGAAACTCAACAATTTTAAACGAAGAAAACTAGAAATCAATGCTCACCGAGCAGCAACAACTTGACAATACTGCTGCCGGCTCGTTTGTCAGCGTTTAATTGCTTCTCGATTTCCTTGTTTCGAGCATTTCCTTCAGCATTTTCACTACTTTGACACGATCCCATAACTCGGCTCTGCAAAAAGTGAAAAAAGTTTTCAAAATGGGGAAAACAATATAAACGGGGAGGGGGGGGGGGGAGAGATTTATTGATTTTGTGCTTAATGTCGGATTAAATTTTTTCTCAGGTATTCATTCAATTGCCTTTTATAGTTTTTCTTGGGTACGTTAAGCTCCTTCTTTCTATTGAATTTCAACATGCAAGGATTACTATTTTTCTCTGTCTCTCTCTCTCTCTCTCTCTCTCTCTCCGTAAGTTCATTTATGAAAAAAATAACTAATTTGATATAAATTTTACATTTTATTGATTTATTGATTTTCAAAAATTAGTTTTCCTTGGAAATTATGAGTATGAAGCTTAAAATTCTGGAAAAATATCACCGTCAATTATTTTTCTTCTGAATAATCCACCTGTTTTTTTTTTTTTTTTTTTTTTTTTTTGATTTTTTGGGAAGGAAAAAATTCGGTTTATTTTTAATTAAAATAACAAAATCACCACCAAAAAAGAAAAATGAAAAAAAATCGAGGAACTGGAAAAAAAACATTGATCAAACCAACCTAAAAATTGTGTAGAAGCAGCAGCTCGGATGAAATTTGTCGGTAAAATTCAATGAAGATCGTCTCTTTCCTGTTTCTCTTCTTTCTTCTCAGTTGCACATCGACTCGAAAAAAATACTGTAAGGGAATCCAGAATTTTTTTTTTAAATAAAAGACAGAGAGAGAGAGAGAGAGAGAGGAACACAACTCAAAGGTTTGTTACTCTTCGAGTAAAAGGGTGACGAATTTATAAGTGAATTGGATTAGTCGAGGAGAAGTTTTTTTTTCACAGATATTAAATTATAGATTAATCGGATAAATAAATATTTAAATAAAAAATAACGAAAAAAAGGATTTTTCTCCTTTACTTTTTCATATTTTAGTTTGTAGTGTATTAAAGAAAAATGTTTGGATTTTCAGTCAAAAAGACAACAATTTACAATCACTTCTAGATTCTCCCTCCTTATAAAATATTTACTTGAATAGTCCACTAACGAGGTGATAAAGAAATCACACAAAGCTCATCGAGCAAACAATTTCAGTAATAAATCAACATAATTCTTGAATTTTTATTTTTATTTTTATTTCACATTTTTTTTTGGCTGCTCAAAAACCCGCATTTTTGGGCGCAAAGATGAGAAATAAGCAGAAGGTTTTTTGCATTTTCATCAGAATCATCTCGGAGAAGCTGGCAAAAATTAAGATTTATCTCACCGTCGCTTACACAATTCAAACCCAAACATTCCTCAAAGAAAAAAAAAAAATTTAGATGGGAAGGCATCGATTGTTTTTTAACCGCAGAAAAAATTTTAAAAAAAAATGCCGAAAAAAGAAAATAAAAAAAAACGAATTGCTCAAAACTACATGCATGATTCTATAAATATCACCGGCATTCAGCCTTATCAAGAGTAGGTGTGGGAAAACTTGGAAATTATCATGTGATTTGAAAATTCGCCTTGATTGAGTATTTTACTTATGGTTTCCGAGCAACTCTACGCAGCCGCCAAAAATCATTTTCTACAAAAAATTGTTTCCCTTTTTTTGTTTTAGTTTAAACGAGAAACAAAAAATGATTTTTTCTTCTTCAAAAATGAAGAAGAAGAAGAAGCAAAATGAAGCAAAATCAGAATGAAAATGAAAAAAAAAACACATTTTTTTGATTAATCCGTGTTTCAAAGCTACAAATATTGAAATTTGAGACATTTTTCAAGACAATTATTGTATTCAAAAGAATTGAAGTTAATCTCCTTCAGGATTACAGTATGATCCAACCGGAGAATAAGTTAATAAACAAAACTCTCCGAAACAAAAAAAAAAGAAAAAAAAAAAAGAAGATAAAAGCTGAAAAAAAAGGGTAGAAAATGTGTATGTGTGTGTGAGCCAAGTGTGCACATTAAATTCAAGTAGATAAAATATTATTTTCCACCCCACCTTATGTCGGATTTTTTTGTTTTTGGTTGGTTCTGCCCTCTTCCAATAATAAATGAAAAAAAGTTGGGCTCAGGTTTCAAGTAATTTTTGTAAAAAAGTCAACATTAAAGCGTCACATTTATTGGGCAGATTAGGTCAGAAGGGCATTTTTGAAACCAAAAAAACGTCCAATGTGAGACAAATTCAATTATTTTCCCCCTCTCCGTTTTTTTTTTCATTTCGACTATAAGCTGCACGCCAATTTTTGGCGGGAACGTTCAATCTTGTGTTTTTTTTATCAGAAAAAGGGGCGGGGGCGGGGGAAGGAAACCTACTGATCAATGGTTTCCGCCTCCTCCTCCCCCAACAATTTTTTCCATAATTAAAATCGCCGAGTTCTTCCACAATTTTGATGAAAAATATTTTCCTGCTACTCGGGCTTTTTCATCATTCTTGAGTCTCGGAAAAAAGAAGAAAAACGAACAAGAAAAAAAAACGGAAGAAAGAAAGAAAGAAAGAAAGAAAACAAATTATCGGCTAAAAATCATGGGAAAGAAGTGGCGGCGGTGTGGAAATCTGGAAGTGTGTGTGTTTCGCGGTTGCTAGTCAACTTCAAAACAGCGACGATGTGTGGTAAAGTTGAGAATTTGAATTTTCGAGCCGCAGCAAATGAATTCTCTGGACATTTTCATCAATCTTTGATATTGGCAACTTTTGTCGTCGTCGTCTCATTTTGAGATGAGCGCGCAAGCCAACAAAAGTGTTGCGCTTCTGTTTACTCGCCAGAATCGCAAAGATTTAAAATTAACATTTTATGACGAATTTCGAATTTTCGTGAACGAATCAAAATATAAACACAGAAGAATCACGTGCAGGAAATTTCCAACAAAAAATTTAGATTTGAAATTAAAAAAAAGAAAAAATCAATAATCTCAACATTTTTTTCTTCTTCTTCTTCTTTTCAAAGGACACTTATTTGATGGAAAAGCTGAGAAAATAATGAATATGAAAATACAATTTTACTTGACAATTATGAACAAATTTTTATTTTTGCGCGCACGCAACTCAATACGGAGAAGTCAGAAAAACAAAAAAAATTAGAGAAAATCTTGCTGCAACTATAATTTATTCTGCCAAAATCAACATTGATCTTATTAAATAATGTCTAGAAGGTTAACGAGAAATCTTAAAGGGAAAAATAAAACTTTAGAAAATGAGTGAAAAAGGAAAAGAAAAGAAAAGAAAATGAAGAGGCAAAGATTAGAGAGAATTGGAAAAAAAAAGAGAAAAAAGAATGAGCATGGCAACCGGTAATCAGATGTGTGTGTGCGTGTGTGTGCATATGGGTGTCTGTTGTTTAGGTAAGGGTGGAGCTGCTGGCTGCTGCTGCTGCTCCTGCTCCTGCTGCTACTACGACTTCGCGACTAATTTTTTAAGATAAAAGAAGAAGAAGAAGAAGAAGACGAAGAAGATTCAGATTTGATAAAGCAACCAGCTTTACTTGAAAATCTAAAATTTTCTTTTGCTATTGAATGTTTTATTCCAAACGATTTCAGTCAAAAATTGATAGTTTCAGTTTGAAAACGGAACAAAATTTGAAAAACTTGAAAAAAAAATTGTTTTGTTCATTCCCCCCCCCCCCGTCTAGAAATAACTGAATAATTGGCACGAAACTCGGTTTGACGTCATTGTTTTATTAGGTTTCAAGTATCGCAAAAACTTCGTTTTTTTTTGTATTTGCTTCAGCTTCTGCTTCTGATTCTTCGGATTCTTCTTCTTGTGATTATTGATCGGGTTAAAATTATTGATTTTGGCCTTGAAAAATCAATCCAATAATTTATAGAAATTCGGATTTTGTCAAAAAATGAGGTAAATAAACAAAAAAAAAATCAAAAGAGGATTCAATTTGGTAGAAAAATAATAAAAATCAACAAAAAAAAAAAAAAAAAAACAAAGACACGTCTTCTTCAAATATTAGAAAAATGCCGAATAAATCAATAATTTTCTACACGGTATTCTCGTCGATTCTGGAATCAGTTTTCCTCTCTTCAATACAATCATTCATCTGAATGACGATGCTCGGCTGACTTGGTCCTTCGCCAGAAGCGGCTAACGTCATCTGATTGCGACGCAAATTCATCGCTTCCGAATAGGATGGTGGAAGAGATGCGAGACTTGTATGAGTGACGCATACCGAATATGCTGGTGGCTTCTGAAAATCCAAATTTTTTTCCGTTTTTTTTTTTTTTTTGGTTTGCAGAATTTAATCAAAAGTTTTCTGACTTCGGTTTCTTTCCTTTTTTGGCAACAATCGGCAGCTTTGGTGAAGGCGCGAATTCCATTGCTCAAATCGAAACAGATCAACGTGACCAATCCATAAATCCAAATACAAACGGATGGATGATCTTCAAGCAGAACATTGACAAATTCCGGATAATTTCGTTGTCGACGAAACTTGAAATCGGAAAAAAAAGGCGAAAAAAGTCGAAAGAAATGAACGAAAAGTCCAAAAACTGACCTCCATTCGGGCTTCTCGATTTTTCTCCGTCAGGTTCATATTGCTCAGACACATCAGCGAAAACATGATGGAAGCACAAAAAAGGACAAACTTCAACAAAAAAAATAAATAAATAAAATACGCCACAAAATCTCACGACTATCAATTTTTTTTTCTTTTGGTTTTGTATTCTTTGGGAACCCCCCCCCCCCCCTCTGAGGAATGAAGTGGAGGGAAGTAATCTCGCTCCAGCGCACAACTAGAAAAAAGTGCCGCTTTTTGTCAGGTTGTCCACACGTCGCGGCAATTCTTTTTCATCGAGAATTTTCAGTTTCAGTCTAGAAATTACTGATAACTTCCAGACTATTTTTGTTAAGCTGAAACGCATTTCGCTGCTGCTGCTGGTGGCGCTCCAAAATCTTGCTCACCAAAGGTTTTCTTCAGAAATGGGGGGTATTGAAAAAAACACACCGTGAGACAAAGAGAGAGAGAGAGAAACTCACTTTGACTAGAATTGAAGGAAGAATGAGCAGCGGCAGCTTTTTGTGAGATCCAAGGAAAGCGAGAATCAATATCAGAACATCGGCAAAAAACGCTTCGGCCAAATCTTTGGCTTCAAACGAGAAGTGCATCAGACCATAGATTGATGAGTGAAGAATGAAGGAGAGGAAAAAATATCGATAATGCTGAAAATCAATTGCTGAACAATTTTGAACACGTCTTCTCTCACATTTATCAGAATTTTTTTACAGCATTTAAGGAGAAAAATATTCTGAATACAATGCATTTCGGTTTTTTTCTTTCCTTCAGAATCACTAAAGTCAACGGATCGATATTTATTGATTTTTTTGTTGTTGTTGTTAATTAGAAGCGAAGAAGAAGAAGAAAAAATTGGGAAAAAATGATTACAAAATCTCAATTTTTTTCTTCTTCTTCTTTTTGTGTTCAAATTGTTATCGAAAAACACTTGACACTTTAAATGTAGAACAAAAAAAATTTTTTTCGTCACACGACGACCAGAAAAATAACATGTGACGACGACTACAAACAAACCGGGGCTAGCGGGCGTCGGCTACGGGGGGGGGGGGAGGGGGTGGTCTTCCCCTCACCCCCCGGCTAAATTTTAATTTCGACAAAAGATTGAATGGGAGAAGAAATATTGAAGAAGAAGAAACAAAATCATACACGTTCGACAAAAAATGCGTTGACAAAAGCCGCCTGACACTGTGAACAACGAGACGACGTTGAAAGATCCTCTGTCGACATTTGCTGAAAGTTTTCGATGCATTTTTGGCGAATTTTTTTTCATTTTTTGGAAGAAAACGGATTCTTTGAGAAAGAATATTTCAGCTGTAACACTCATCAGCCAATGAGTGAGGAAACGAAAAAAATGATAAAAGAAAAGAAAAGAAAGGAAGTTAACCTTTCAACTGGTTTCAAAAAAATTGTTTCGAAAAAATCAAGTCAATTTAATTGAATTTACAATTATAGAAAAAAAAAAGAAATAAAAAATGTTCCACGACCTTCAAAGGGTGCGCGGTGCGGCGGCGGCGGTGGCCAGTTGTGGTGCATTAAGAAATCGAAAAAATTGATTTATAAGATTTAAATTGAAATTAAGAAAAAAAAAGGGAAAAAGGTTTTAATTATTTTAAATTATTTTTAAATTATTTTTTTAAAATAATTATTTATCAACCTGTAGTTGCTGCCAGGTTGAGAAGTAAAGGTTGGAATCGTTTGTTTTTCTTTCTTTTTTTTTCTCTTAAATCATTTAAAAAAAATAATTCCAATCAATATCAAAAATGAAAAATGTTGAAACAAAAATTTTGTCTTCAATTATTTTGAAAATCAAACTTCTACAAAATCAACTTTCAAAGTACGATCGATTTTTAATCAATAAAATTCGAAACTTCACGTGAACCCTCATCTATTTACTCTCCACCTCTCAATTTAATTTGCGGTTTCTTGGCAAAAATGAAGTTGACACAAAAAAAGAAGGGCGGAATTCAATCCATAATTATCTCAATTTTTCTTCTAACCAATACTATTCCTTGGTTATAATAGAAGTTTTAAGAAAAATCCTTAACATTTTTAATTAAAAACCAATTTTAAAAAATGGTCAAAAATAAAAATAAAAAAGGAAAAAAATCATCGTTTAACATTATTTTTATTAGATGAATGAAGAGGTCAGAGATAGTAATAAACCGACCAGCTGGTGTCGGGAGGCGGGGGAGGGAGAAAGACAAATCGAATCAACACTTCTTCTCTTGAAAAAAAATTACTCGAAAAGATGGTAAGAAAAAAGTGAATAAAAGAAATGAGAGAAGAACGATTGAGAAGATGAGAGATATTAGAGAAGCAGATGTTTGATGAAGGGGCTGATGATGCTGATGATGATGCTGTCACTGTTTACTTCACACCATCGAGAAAAAAATCAAAAAAAAAAAGAAGAAAAATTAAAAATTAAACGGCAAAGTTTGATGAATTCTTTGAATTGATTTTAAATGAACATCGTCGTGTCGGTGGGTTAATCGATAACGACATGTTTCCCACATAAATTCAACACCGAACACTTTTTCTTCTTTTTTTTAAATCAAATTATATTTTCTTTTTTTTCCACAATCGATAAATGGGTTTTTATTGATTTTTCCCCATCGATCAATTGATTTTTATTGATTATTCCCCTATCGATTTATTGATTTTTATTGATTTTTCCCCAATCGATATATGTATGGGTCTCCATTAATTTTTTCCCAATCGCTATTTGGTTTTTTATTGATTTTTTACAATCGATTCTTTGATTTTTAAAGTTTTTTTTTGGATCAAACCAACCACAAAAAAAAATGAATTGAATAGAAAAATTGTTTCAAACAAAGAAATTATTTGTTTCACTTTTTCGACCATTTCGTTTGTTTTTTTTTTTTCAAAAAGTGGAAAGATGTCCAAAACTTGACTTTTTTTTAAATTTTAACCAAAAAATTTAATTTATTTTTTGATCGAATTAATGAAAATTTTTGTTGATCAATTTTTGACCAAAAAAAAAACAATTTGAAACTTTTTGAAAAACGCCTTGGATTTGACGGAAATTCTCACTTTAAAACACTCGGAAATTTTAGGACAAAAAGTTCAACGACAATCTTTTGGAAGTTTCCTTCTGAATTTGATATTTGATTATAAAAAATTCTTGGTTTTTCTTCGTGAAATTTTATAAAAAAAAATCAAATTAAAATTAAATTTCTTTTATCAAAAATCTAAAAAAAAATCAAAAAATCAATTTCATTCGACTCTCACCGATTTTCAGTTTAGCGATCAAAAACATTTTTCTGAAAATTTGGTTGAAATTTCTTTTGCGGAGAATTTTTGAGCACTTTTTCTTGGCCAAACTTTGATTTTTAAAATTATTTGAAATTTTAATGATAAGTGATAAGATAAGTGACAAATTTACGTCAGTTCCACTTCCTACAGTAATCTATGATTAATGATGTTTTGTCTATGGGGCCTGTCGTTTCCAGGAAGCTCGATGATCAATCGAATCAGAAACATGTACACTTCTCAGAAACCTCGGAAGACAAGAAAACCAGTTCTTTCTCTCACAACGAAACAATCTGAAGGAGGGAATCCAGAAGTTTCAAGAGAATTCAGAGCATCAACCTGGGAATTGCAGTAAGGGAAGGGAAGAAGAGTCTCTCAGTGTGTGAAGGGAACATCGAAAACTATTTTTCTTGATTTGAAGCTTCATTATCATTCCAAAAAGGACATTCATACGTATATTGATGCCTCACAATTACTAAGCTTGATAAAAAAAATTTTGATAACTTTCAAGAGAAAAAAATGAACAAAATTAGTCATAATTGATTAAAAAAAACACTTTTAAGGCCGACATGACTAATTACCGCTTTCATATTTAAAAGGCAGATTTTATCAAATTGAAAAAGTTCACCGTGATTTTTCGTAAGAACTTCTCCCAAATGAAAAATCGATTAATTCGAAATGTTTCCTGACTTTGACGAATATGTGAGTTTTATCAATTGATTTCTCCCCTCAACTTGAGAACCGTGACTTTTTTTGATTAAAATCACAAAAAAAATTTTGCAATCAGTCAAAAAGGATGTTTTTCAAAAAAAAAAAAAAAAAAAAACGAAAAAAGTGCCGAAAATGTTCTAAAAAAATGTTTGAAGAATCAAGAGCTGAGCTGCGATTGTTACGAGCCAACGTGTATGTTGTGCACGAACTGGAGGCCGCTCGATGTTGCTGAAAATTCGAGTCACGACGAACGTTCATCACCGATTCGATTCGAAACGACCCCAGACGAAATGGTAAAAAATGAACAATTTTTCTTTCATTTTTTTTCCTTTTCTTTGTCTTTCATTCGCAAATATTTCAAGAGAATAATTGTTTATTGATATGTAAGTGTGGATCATTCTAGAAGGGATCGGAGTACATACTTCAAGCTAGGTGGACATTGACAGTGACCCAGCTACATTCAAAGAGTCGGACCATCCATTTCTCCAACACTTTTTTTGATCATAAAATCAATAAACAGTTTTATTATGAAATATTTAATGATAAATATAGGCGTCAGGTCAGCGTTTTTGAAATTTTATTTGTCATCTCCTCGTCACTGAGTTCCTGTTTCAAACCATTTCAAAAAAGCCTAAATTTTTCGTTTAATTTGACAAAAGTTCCTTCCTCTCTCTCTCTCTCTCTCTCTCTCTCTCTCTCTCTCTCTCTCTCTCTCTCTCTCTCTCTCTCTCTCTCTCTCTCTCTCTCTCTCTCTCTCTCTCTCTCTCTCTCTCTCTCTCTCTCTCTCTCTCTCTCTCTCTCTCTCTCTCTCTCTCTCTCTCTCTCTCTCTCTCCTCTCTCTCTCTCCCTCTCTCTCTCTCCCTCTCTCTCTCTCTTATGTCAGATCACACACAGTGATTTCTGGTGAAGAATTGTGACAACAATTTGTTTCGCACGCACCCACCCCCCTCCCCCATTCTTCTTGATAACAAAAAATTGTATGAAAGTCGAAAGACATTACTCAAAATTTAATCGTTCTCTTTTAAAGTTTGCTCATTGCTCTTATCATTTTTTGGCTATAATTTGATTAGAAAAAAAATTTTTTTTTTTTAGGATATTGCAAAAAATATTGACGAAAATCGAATCCTTTTTAACTTTTTGTTTAAAATTAATTAAAAATATAGTTTGAGATTTTCTTGATTCTTTTATCATCTTATCAATTTTTTCAAAAAGTGAATTTTTTTTTTGTTTTTCAATTGAAAATTATCATTTTCTTCTGCTTTTTTATTTCTTCCCGTCTTTGTTGAGCCAAAAAAAATGGCAAAAGGCGGCATTTTTGTTTTTGGAACTTTTTTAAAATTGTCTCAGGTATTCTAGATTTCGATGCTATGCTCACAAATAATGTCTCAATTTTTGGTGATATTGATGAACTTCCATCGCCAACTTCTCTTCCTGAAGCTTCATCTTGTTCATCTCGATCCATTACTTTTCAAGTATTTTATCGAAAGCCCAAGTTTGAACAAATTGCGCACTTTTTACCGACGATTTGTTGTTTTGAAAGAAAAACAGGCCTGAGTTTAGAATGAATCGGCCTGAGCTTAGAAGGAATCGGCCTGAGCTTAGAAGGAATCGGTCTGAGCTTAGAATGAACAGGCCTGAGCTTAGAATGAACAGGCCTGAGTTTAGAAGGAATCGGCCTGAGCTTAGAATGAACAGGCCTGAGCTTAGAATGAACAGGCCTGAGCTTAGAATGAACAGGCCTGAGTTTAGAAGGAATCGGCCTGAGCTTAGAATGAACAGGCCTGAGCTTAGAATGAACAGGCCTGAGTTTAGAAGGAATCGGCCTGAGTTTAGAAGGAATCGGCCTGAGCTTAGAATGAACAGGTCTGAGCTTAGAATGAACAGGCCTGAGCTTAGAATGAACAGGCCTGAGCTTAGAATGAACAGGCCTGAGCTTAAAATGAACCGGCCTGAGCTCAGAATGAACCGGCCTGAGCTTAGCGTTTGCGACGAACAAAATAGGGATAAAGCATCTGAGTTTTGTTGGTGGAGAGGGATAAGAAGCGAAAAATCTTCTAGAACTGGGATTTTCCCTAAAAAAATTGCTCCTTTTTTTTCCGTCTTAAAAACCTTCTCCACATTTTCAGAACACAGGGCATGCTCTGAAAAGACAAAAAAATGCGGAAGCAGCAAGGAAATGTCGCGAAAAAATTCGGCAACGAACAGAATGCCTGGAGCGAGTGAGTTGGAAGTTTTGTTTTCTTTTTTTTGAGATTTCAGAGAAAAAAATTGTCTGAAAATGTCGCTGGATGAATCATTTTTGTTTGGAGTTGTGTAGAATTTCATTGTGCCTAGCTTCAACATTCTAACTGATCTTTGAATTTTGTTTTGCAGGAGCTCGCCTATGTGAAACTGATCAATGAGCAGAAGAATCGCATTAGGCAAGATTTGTTAAAATTGGTAAGAAAGAAGAATAAAATTTGATTTTTTTTTTTGAGTTTCATAATGTTTTTGAATAAAAAAAAAGGGAAAAAAAACTATGAAAGTTCAGTTTTCTTTCTCAACGTGTCCATTAGAATTTTATCAAAAATTGATTTCAAATTTTTTTGATTTTTCTTCCGTGAAAACGTTATCAGTCTAGTGTCTAGACAATCATCTTGCCCCAGAGACTTTCCTCTTCATTAGAGAGGAAAAGATAGAGAGAGAGAGAGAGAGAGAGAGAACGAGAAAATTTGTCTGAAACCAAATTGAAACGAATTTTCAGATTGAAACCGAATTCAGTCATCTGAAATTGCTCATTCGAAAAAGTCCAGAACTAGAATGGTCGATTCTGAAAGAATCCCGAGAAATTGTGAATTCGTATCAGGAAACGGCTGAAATCAATCGTCAAAAAATCAAGCTGCATATGGTTTCAGGCAAAAAGAGTGGAAAAAAGAAAAAGCTCTAAACTCTGCTCATTTTTCTGCCTTTTGTCCGACCTTCCCTTTCATATTTGTATATAGAAGTGTTTGAAATTTATCAGAATTTTATCAAAACAATTTTGTCGTTTTTTTTATCATTTTTCTAGGTTTTTTCATCATTCATTGTTTATTTCCTATGAATTAATGATTCATTAATTTTCAATTTTTTAATAATAATAATTAAAAAAAAACAATAAAAATACATTTAAAAAGGCACCGGTAGAATTAAAGTGCGAAAAGTGTTACGAATAAAAATTGGGCGGAGCTTCATGATATATTTTTAATCACATTTGGAAATTTTTTCTTTCTTTTTTTTGGCTGTGCTCACGGTTGGAATTCAACAAAATTGTTTCCAAAAAAAAAACAAAAACAAAAGGCAAAAATTAAATTAAAACAGTTTTTGAATCAATCGATAATAATTGTTGTATGACATCTGATTCTCCGTCTCAAAATTACAAAATAATGAGACAATTGCGGTTTACCAAATTGATAAGAGACGTATCAAATCTATTGTGGGATGATAAGGAGAAAGAGAGAGAGAGAGAGAGAAAGAGAGAGAGAGAGAGAGAGAGAGAGAGAGAGAGAGAGAGAGAGAGAGAGACTAATTAAAGTTTCCAAACAAAAATATGAAGAAAGACGACGAAATTTATTGATTTTTCTTCTTCTTCTTCCTTATGCGTTTTCATATTGTCGAATAATTGACATGACGTTGGCTGAAACTGTGCTCGAACATTTTTGAGCTTGATTTGATGATGGAAAATATTCATCGAGTTCAGCGGCTTGTTGAATTGTTAGTGGAGTTCGTTGACGTCCTGAGTTTCGTTTGAACGGCTCCTGAAAACGAGTTCTTTTTTTCTCTGAAAGAAGATGTGACAAGAGGAAGGCGTGGCCAGGCATTTCACTGACCTCCGAATGAATGAGAATTTCTTGATCGGTCAGCGATAATCTTCCGACGCTTGGTCGTAGGACATCAGCTGCTTCTGGCTCTTGATTCACTTGATATTTGCGTGATTTTCGTTTTATTTGATCCATTTTTGAGTATCGTCGTTCAATTGTTCTTCAGAATTTTCCCAATTTTTTATTTTCACCAAAAAATCGTTAGACTTACGGTCTTAGGCAGACTGGTTCGCTTTCATATTCGTCTAATCGAGTCAATGATTTGGAACGGATTCGAGGATTCTGAAGCGAAACCCAAAAATTTGTCACGGAATTGTCGAAAAAAAGAATCTTACCGAACTTTCGGGAACTGCTAAGACCGCAGTCGCCGGTTGGGCAAGCACCGTTATCGTTGTTGTCAACAACTCGGGTGGCGCTTCAGATTTGACACGAGCTGATCGGTGGGCGGCTTTATTCTGCTCATCACCATACGCTACTAATTCATCATAAAGTTGATCAAACGTCTTATCGATTTCATCTTCTCCGAGACGCCTTCCAGACGACGATCGAGTCTTAAAAATGTTTTTCATCGAATTTCAGCCAAACCAATTCGGTTTCAGCCAAACCTCTTGATTATGACGTGGTGGAAGACGTCGATGATTTCTGGCCTGTTGATAGCGACTTCTTGATGACAAAACAGCCGCTGAGTTTGGTGTAGAAGGCGAAAAATTTGATTGTTCAGTTAAATTTATCTGAAATTATGTTTCAAAAAATTTCCAGCTGAAAATGTTAAAGTGTTGTGAAATATTTTCAGATTATTTCATATTCCTTGGCTGAAAATGTTAGACAAAAGTTTAAGCTTATGTTTGAGTGACAAAAACAAAATGAAAGATTAAGCTGAAAAATTGAAAAGCTCGAGTGTAGAACGAACCTGATTCAAATCAATCGTGACGGCTGATTGTGTTCGACATACCGGTGGACGATTGGGTTGATAAGGACCAGTTGGTGGTTGAATGGTTAGCGAGGAACGTGTCTAGGATTAGTGAATTATTGATATTAGTAAATTGTTAATGGAATTTGAAAAAAAAAGGAACTAAGAGATTGTGCATGAAATTAAATCAGTGCTCCACCCCCTCCTTCCTCCCCAAACCCAAAAAAAAAAAAAAAAAAAAAAAAAAATCGCGACTCACAATTGCTCGAGACGTGCTCGGATTGAGCCCATTGAATGTGCCACCGTTTTGATGACACGTGCACTTTTGTGTCGGATCGTCTTGACGAATCGGCTCCGATATTATCGACGTTTTACTGGTGCCGAGCAGTCGCGACGCTGACAGACTTCGTCGACGATTGCTCTCCTCTTTCGAGTCGATCGATTTTCGACGCTTCTCCAAATATTTCGGCACCTTTTTGTGATGATTTTTCAGCGTCACCTCGGCGAATTCCGGACGACCGAACGGCACCATTTTTGTGTTATCAATGCTGAGCATCAGTTGCTTGGTTTTTTCCGGTATCTCAATTGAATAATGATCGAGCATCATCCTCTTCAGCTCTTGCATCCACGTTCGTTTCTGTTCCATTGATGAAGCCATGAAAATGTATTGAGCACGTGGATTATCAAATGATAAAACTTGAAAACTTAGTGGCTCTTCTGGACAAATCCATTCATTTAGCATTAAATTGGAGCACTGAAAATTCAGACAAGTAAAGCTGAAATTGAAAGAGGAAAAAGCTGCTGAAAACCATTATGTAATCTTTGCAAATATAGTTTGATCCTCTCTGCTTGACGATCAATAACATTTCTTCAAATAAAAATAATAATCGCATTGTTTTTGATCCAGCTTGTCGAAAACTCGCTTCAAGAAGTAAATCACCATAAGCTGACAAATTACTGATTTGAATCTGCAAGAAACGAAAAAACGTTGAACGAAGCTCAATCGATTTTCAATTCATTTCTCCCCCCATCAAACCAACCTCGTCGGCCTTCCATTTCTGAAGTGTCGACTGTAATTGACCGACTCGTTCAATGTGCTCAGCACGCTTCTTCTCATCGTTGATTCGAGCTGCTTGCGACGTCATCACTTCGTGTGCTCGTTTCACATAGTTGACCTCGTCCGAATTGGCGGTAGCTGGTAGATTCTTGAGAATATTCTCCAAAAATAAATGGTATTTGAGAATTCGTTGAACCGGCTTCAGAAGATAGGCGGAAAGCGGCAATGAGTGACCGAGATAAGATTGGCGTTCGATAAGAGCTTTCGATACATTTGGCTGTTGTTGAAGGCTATACAATGTCGCCATCATTCTGTAAATTCTCAATTTATTGATTTATTGATTGATTTGACGACAAAAATACCGATGATAATTGGTACAATAGGCGATATAATCCTCAAATTTTCCACTATTTTCAACAAAACATCGGCTCATCTGAAAAATTGCTCCACATTTTTTGACGAATATCGATTTGTGATAAGAAACCAACTTTAACACAATCAAGATCCATACAATCTAATTGATAATAAAGTTGCTTGTTGAATGCAAAAATGCGCTCAATACAACCAAATAATGATGAGATCGCATCAAGCGTTACTTTTAGCTTCTCCCTTTCTTCCACCAAAAAGTTCATGTATCCTTTAATAACCGCGTTCAAATCTTCGACATAAACTCGCTCGGTATCGAGCAGCTCAATCGCGATCCGATCCAACTGTGTCAATGAACCTTTCGATAGAAGTGCGGATCGTCGAGCTGACGATTGGGATGTCAATGAGAAGGTGTTGCTGATTGCACTATCGCGATGATTGCCACCAGTTGATGATGAGCTGTTGTTATTCGTTTCATCGCCGCCATCTGAACTTCGTAGCGACGATCGTGCACTGCTATAGCCGGTTGACGACGAGACGAAAGATAAGCGCGCCGTTTCCTGTTGAAAATTATTGTTGGTGCGTTTTTTTTTGAATGGTGAACACAAAAATTACCTCATCAACACTTCGATCGGCGCTTGTTGTTGGCATCGGCGCCATTATTTCAGCTGGAAACGATTGGGTCCGATTTGTGACCTGATGTCCTCTGCAAAAATCAACACAAATGTCCGGAATTATAATCAAGCGAAGAAGAGAATGGTGAAGTTTGAGGATTATCGTTCAATGCTTCATTTTTTTTTCGAAAAATGTTGACATCGTCCAAAAAAAAAAAAACACATTTGGTTTTGAGGGCACGTTCGTTCCAATCCTTATAATTAGGTTTTTCTTCGTATCGGCCGGAAACGACACTTTTCAAGAAGAAGAAGAAGAAGAAGAAGATAAATGACTCTAGTTCTCCACTTTTTTTCGGCTCTTTTTCTCAGCACTCACATAGATAGAATAGAAAAGAGAGAGAGAGAGAGAGAGAGAGAGAGAGAGAGAGAGAGAGAGAGAGAGATTTATCAACAAAAAAAGAGTTTTTTTGGAAGGAAATCGTGACAAATTATTGCGGTTGAATGAATGAAAATGAGACTCGATTCGGTTTGAAGATGTGTTTTGTGATACATAGATTTTGGAAAAAAAAATCAAGAAAGAAATTAATACAGGCCAGATTAGAAACACGATCTTTCTACAGAGAGGGGGGCCAAGGTCTTCTTTTTTTTTCCTCTCCTCTTCCTCTTCTTCCTCTCATTTCGAGGGAAATTAGGAACGAACTAAGAACCGGAAAATGCTGATGTGTGAGGGTTTGCGGTAAAATCTTGATTAAAAAATGTCACCAATAACGAAAAAAGTTTGAAGAAAATTGTTTGTAGCCAAAATTGCTCTTAAAAAAACAAAAAAAAAGTGAAAAAGCGACAAAAAAAAATATCGAATTTCAGCAGCTCTTTGCCACCTTATCAAATTACACTTAAAATTTGTCTTCTTCGCTTTTTTTGTTGACCTTTTTTCAAAAAAAAACAAAATCTGAAATTTTATAAAAAACAAAAAAAAAAAGAATTTTTTTTAAAGTGTGGAATAATAAGTGATGATGCACGGCGATTTTTTTCTCCACAAAATTCCTATCACCGCTGTCAACTAAATACGACTTTCACCAATAATAAAAAGCAAAAAAAAAATTCCACCCACGCATTTTTTTGTAGTTCGAAAAAAAAATGTTTTTTTTTAACTTATGCCAATTTTTGTTAGTTGTAAATATGTTTACAAACCAGTTACACATGTATGTCAGCTTAAAAATCAATGAGACTACGCAGATTTTTTTGTAACAAAAAATCCGCCCCTCCCCCCACTTTTTGGGGGCCTCCTCTCCTACCATTTTTTGTCAATTAAAACGGGAATGAAACGATTTGGTCGGGGGGATTTTCATCAATTGATTTTTTCTCCTTCTTCACTGACAACAAGAAAAATGATAAAAAAAAAACGTTCGACATTTATTCATAATTCAATTGAGGATGTCGATGTCGACGACGACGACGATGACCCGACGACAGAGGTCAAATTCATCAAGAAAACGACGGTGTCGTTCATCGAGAATTAAATGATGCTTAAGATTTGTTTTTTTTTCGTTTCTCCATTCTTTTGTGTGGCGGTGACCGTCGGCGTCATCGCTATTGAGCTACACATTGAATACTTTGAGATTTGATTTGAAAAGTGGATTAAGTGAAGGCGAGGAAAACAATTTGAAAAATAAATTCGAACAGAAAAGAAAAGAGGAGAAAGTGAGAAAAGGAAAATTAGTAAAGTTTAAGGTGATTTTTTCTTTTTCTCTGTCTCTCTCTCTGTTTCTCTCTCTCTACCCAAAAGCTCAAAAAAAACTCACAAAATTTTGAGTTTTTCGTTTTAACATCGGCTCCCGTTCTTACTAAAACAACACGAACAGGTTTCCGGTTACGTGTAACGTTGGTATGTGTTTATCTAAAAATCGTTACTTGCTCACTATTTTTCTCAACACTTTTGTCCAAATAAAAAAAATTTCATAAAAACTTTGGGGGCTGAGCCGGGGATCGATCCCGGGACCTCTCGCACCCTAAGCGAGAATCATACCACTAGACCACTCAGCCACATGGAAAAATTTTGACAAACAGCCGTCAGATGTTTGTCTTGTTGTTGGTTTGGAATTATGTTGTATGTGTACATATGAACAAATGTTTGTTTTTCAATCAGAATAAGAAATAAAGAAGAATTTTGACTATTTGGGTTCTCTTTAACAAATTGATTTGATATGACGAGAAAATTTAAAATAAAAAAAAAAGAAGCTGATTACCGTCGATTTCTGGAAAAAAGCTTTAGGAACCCAAGGCTTTTCTCAAGTTTGCTCCTTTAATACAGTAAACTACTAACAATAAGTTTTTATATTTTGAGTAAAAAAAACCTTTAAATTCAAAAGAAAAACAAAAAGAAGAATTAAACCCTTGAAAACTGAAGGAAAAGTGCAGAAAAAGCTGATTCGGCTCATTTTCATTGAGCTTAAAATCAAAAACAAATGTCGATGATGAGATGTCGGAGCAATTTTTCAATGTTATTTTTCTTCGCCGCCGCAACAAGAAGAGCAAAAACGTAAAAGAAGAGGGCGGTCTCACCACTACCAACATCAACCACGTGCTGGTGATGAGGCTGATCGAAATGTATCAGGCGCAATGCAGCTGCAGAATCGGAGAGATGATCTTTTGGGAAGTGTACACACACAAAATTATTCAACGGCGACACAAGAAAATGAGAGAAAAAAGTTTGGCGAAGAGAGAATGAGCATTTTGACGAGAAGCTCTATTTGCATAATTTTTGTGGCCTCATTAAAAAATGTGCGGAATTTGCGCAACGATTCTTCCACAAATCAGAGGAAAAAAAGTTCTCAAAGGGAAAATGTTTTAGGTCAAAATTCAACCTAGCCTGGATCCATTTTGACGAGAAGCCGACGGCTCTTCTTTCACAATTTTTCATGATTTGAACTTGGACCCAGGCCGCCACCGTAAAACACTTTGCTGAGCGATTCGCTAATTTTTCAGCGCCGGATTTCGATGGAAAAAATGAAAGAAATGAGAGTTTCAGAAGTAAGGTAGGGTAGGTCTCCTTGAGAAAACTGACCAACGATTAGATGAAAAGCGGAATGAGAATAAGTGGCAACAAAAAAAAAATAAATAAATAAAATATAAAAGCCGATGAAATAGATATGTATACAATGCATCAACACAAATCATCTTATAATATTAAATAAATACGAATAATAACCAATAATTGCTTTGCCATACTGTAGTTCGTCACAATTTCTCATGACGAAAAAAAAGGCGAAGAAAAATGACGACCAACGATGAAGAAATTTGCAGTGTTTAATATAAAAAGTTTGGCAAGAGAGACAAAACTACAAGGTCAGAAGAAGCATATTAAAAATTGTGTTTAAAAAAGAAAAAAATTCGCTTTTTTTTTGTTATCACTTCTACCAGTTATTGCGTATTGACGTTTGATTTTCGAAAAAAAAATAGGAAAAGCCTTTGTCTATTTCTTTTTGTTTTAAATTTTCGTTTTCTCTCTGTCTCTCTGTCTCTCTCTCTTTCCTTCTAAAAACAAAAAAAAATTTTACATTTTTTTCAAGTGGTCGGTAAATAATGAAAAGTTATTTTAAAAAAATGTTTTTTTTTCTGGTTTTTTTTTTGAAATTACAAAATTGGATCAATGGGAATCGATTAAACAAAGAATGAAAAGAAGCGAGAAAATGACCGTAAAATTTATGGTTTTGTCGACAAATTGGATGAGGTTTTGAAATGTGATCGGAATATCGATTTATTATTAAAATCCGCAAAAAGAAAAAAGAAAGAAAATTTGTTCTTTTTTTCTGCTCTAATTTGCTTCACAAAAATTATCGACAAAATAACAAAAAAAAATGGGAGGGAAAAGCATTAAAATCAGATTATGAAAAACCAGTTTTTTGAGTCTGAAAAATTCATAAAACTTTTTCCATTTTTCTGCGGCAAAATGAACACAAAAAAACCAGGTCAATTTATAAGGATTAGTCGCCTAAACCCAAAGAGGAATTACAAATTTAAAGGCTTATCGAAGATCATCGAAATTGTCTGCACTTTTCCCCAATAATTAACCAAAGAGAAGCCTCAAAAAAGAAACAAGAAAAAAACATTTTTTCATCAATCAATAAATCAATGTTTGCTCTGTTATGGAAGAGAAGTCGCGGCCAAGCATAAAATTTTATAAATTTCAACCACCCCCCCCCCCCACCCCTCCCTCGACTGCTGCTGACGAATGCGGAAAACAAAAGAAATTTGTAAAAACAAAAATTCTTTTACCATTTTCAAATTTTCATCGATACAATTCAAAGTTTTTTCTCAAAAAAATAAAGAAATAAAGAAAAACAAGTTTGCAATAGAGCGCGTTTGCAACGAAATTTTTTTTTTCAAAAATGCGATTCTTTTCAAACGAAATTGTAAAATAAATGTGAAAACTATTTGGAATAATAACGGTTCACACATGAAATGATTTCTGCCGATGATGATGATGATGAACCGTAAATAATTGTGATGGACCGCATCGGAGAGACATCGTGAAACGAGTTGTGAGGGAAACAGTGAGACAGACACACAGAGAGAGGGAGACAGAGACAGAGAGAGAGAGAGAGAGAGAGAGAGAGAGAGAGAGAGAGAAATTAATGAAAAGTTTAAGCTGAATTGGGTTAATTTCAATAATAACAAGTATAATTAAAAATTTAAAAATAAGGAATTTGAATTTATTCTTTCATTCAACAAATCAAAAATTGACCTTGATTTATTAAAAAGGAAAGAAAAGGAAAAACTTATCAAAAGATTTGTGACATTTTTCACATTTTTTCTTTGCTTTACCCAAAGAGAGAGAGAGAGAGAGAGAGAGAGAGAGAGAGAGAGAAACAATTTTTTCTCAAGTGTCGAACCGTAGCGGGCAAGATACAGGCGAAAATCTGTTGGTGTAGGTAACAAAATGAAATGGAAAACACAACACCGAACCGATTTATTTTTTTTTTTAGGTGAAGAAGCCAGAAAATGATCAATATTGTGTCATAAGCACGCATGCAAACAGTTGTACTGTAGATAATTAAGTGAAGAAGGCAACCAAAAAAAAAAAAGGAAAGGAAAGGAAAATGAAGAAAAATACTTTTTTTTCTTTTTTTTTTTTGGTTTGGCACACCCAAAACCCAGAGATAAAATCTCTTGTAACTGTAAGAAAAATTCTCTTCTGACACTTGAAACCTTGAAATCTTATGTAAAATTGGATTTGCGATGATCATCATCTTCATCGGCCAAGAAAAAAGAAGAGGCTAGCCAAGGAGATGGGGGTGTGGAGGGGGAGAGAGGAAATTTCTTCAATTTTTTGTTCACCATTTTCGTGAGGGCGTGGATACTAAATGATCAAAAAAAGAAAAAAAAACAGAAACTGTGCTAACGCCCCTTTCCTCCACCCACACACACACACACACACACACAGGCGTATCCAATTTGAGAAGCGTCGCACCAGAAGGAAGGAAGACATGATAAATCCCAAAAAGCAAATGGAATTTGGGGGTATCGATGAACTTTAATGAAGAATTTGTTTAAAACTCGAAAGACGTTTTGTTTTTGAATCGAAAAATCTTCAAATTTGTTCTTTTTCTTCAATGAATTTGTCATTTCGAATCAAGCATGATCTCATCTCATGCTGAGTCGTCAATTTCCACTCAAAACCACCTTCATACAAATCCAACCACTTATTGCCTATTTACATTATTCGTCTCGTTCAATTCGTTCGTCTTCCCTTTTCCTTTTTCTTTTTCTTTTTTTAATTAAGCTTCTCCCCTTCCCCCCCCCCCTCCCCGGGTTTTTTTACAATTTGAATACAAACATTTTTAATTGATGTTGATCTCTTTGCCATTCAACAATTTCACGTTTTGTTCAAAAGTTTCGGAAAAGATTTGAAAAATAAAAAAACCAATAATAATTTGAAAAAAAGAAAAAAAAAAGTCAACAAAACACCTACCGCTTCTCCTTCTTACAAACTGAACAACAATTGGAAAATGTTGGCTTCTGCATTAAAACTGGCGGAGTTATGATCATTGGCGGTGACGTCAACCTGAAAAAATATCCCATTTTACGCTTCGGGAAGAGGGCGGCGCCAAACGAAAAAAAAAACACGAACGTTTCAGAGTTTTTCTTGCTGCTTCTCCTTCGAAGAAGTGTGCTGCGTTTATCTTCAAGACTTTCACTTTGTTGTTGGAACAAAAGACGCGATTCATTGGGATCCATGATTCTGAAGAGATCACAAAGTAGTTTTTTTTTTTTTTTTTTTTGGATACGATTAAGTGTGGAACAAAACATCAATCGGAGAAGCGTTCAGTGGATTTTACTAATAAAATGTACCTGTAATTTCGTGGCCGCACGTTTAAATGACTTCGTCTTCGACGCATCACTGGTGTCGCATTAATCGAATGAGTATTGAACTGACCATTACTTCTAGAAAATGTTCGATGATCGTTTCTTTCCCGGATCAAAATCGATGACTACTCACTTCTCATTGATTTCAGTAATCGTAATTGTTGAATCTTCACTCAACGCCAAACTAACATCAATCGGCGATTGTGATCTTCGCTCTGATATCATACTTTGACTCATTCTCGGATCAATTTCATATTCTGGCGCACGCTGTCGATATCCTACAAGAAATGTTCAAATTTTCTTATCAAATCATCAATCGGATTTATTTGAAAAAAATCTTTTTTTTTTCATTCGGAAAAAAAAGAAAAACGAAGAAATAATGCAATGGGTACGAGGGAAGACAGTAACGAATTGGCAATGGACAATCGAAAATGCGATTATGATTATTTTTCTTCTCCGATGTCACAGATTTGGTGAATTCGAAATGTGATTATACTAACACATATTACTTTCTCTAGTACACAAACCAAACATACAGAGAGAGAGAGAGAGAGAGAGAGAGAGAGAGAGAGAGAGAGAGAGAGAGAGAGAGAGAGAGAGAGAGAGAGAGAGAAAGAGAAAGAGAGAGAGAGAGAGGGAAAAAAATAAATAAAAATTTAAAAAAAACTTCCCCCAAGAGAAGAAAACTTTCACCACCGAACGTCAACACCTATCATGTCCAACTGTCACTCTAGAAATATACGATTCAAAATCCAATTATTTTTGGTTTATCCCCCTTCCCCCCCTTTACCTAAATTATGATATTTTCAATTCTTTTCTACCCCCGCCCCCTCGCCCCCCGCTTTTTCCCCGGTTTCAATTTTCTTTCATCAATAAACAAATAATTGGAAACCAAAAAGAAGAAAAAACCGCCAATCAAATCAAAGTGGTCACTCTGATTCCTTTCCTCTTCAGAATTCTGCAAGAACAGTTGGCTACTTCTGATTCAATTTATTAGCAGAAAAAAAACAAAACAAAGCAAAGCAAAGCAACAAAAAAAAAACGTCAAACAACATGATAGATGAAGCTGTTGATTTGACGACGAGTATCAACAACAACAACAACAACAACAACACAATTCTTCTGTTCTCTCTTCAGATTTTTACTTTTTTCAGACACGCAACAACCCAAAAAAAGATCAAGCTTCATTTAAATTTTTGCTGGAATTCGATTCGTCTCAAAATTTTTGTTTTTTTAAAAATGGATGGAAAGGGTGGAGGAGGGGTGGGAGGGGGGATGCTTGAAGCATAAAAATTAGAGAAAATGAAACGTTTTTGTCTTGTGAAAACATTTGTTCCGAGAGATTTCTCTCTCTCTCTCTCTCTCTCTCTCTCTCTCTCTCTCTCTCTCTCTCTCTCTGTGTGTGTGTGTATGACTCAAAATGAAATGATGATCACCAACCATCATTTCGTCGTAAATATTACACAACGTTTTTTCGACTTTTTCATCAAATCCGTTTTGCGTGTAGTTTTTGTTGAGGAATCAATTGGATGAAGCTTACGCTTGTGACAACATTTGGATGATAAACAGATACGCAGCAAGTTGGAAAAAAATGCAACATTTAGACAAGCAAAAAAAAAACAAAATTTTTAAAAAATTTAAAAAACTCGAGGTTGAGTGTAGTAATCAAAAAAAAAAGAAAAAGAAAAATGAGCACTAAAAATGATACAAAACAAGAAAAAGAAGAAGCTTGAATAAAAGCCTACGAAGAATGAGAAGTTCATTTCGGAAATTTGTTGAACATCATTATTGATGATGATGAATCGAGATAAAATGTCACATTATTATGCAGTTTTGCAAGAAAGCAAGAAAACAGAAATAAAAAAAAAAATTTTTTTTTTGGTTTTGGCTCTCTCTCTCTCTCTCTCTTTCTCTCTCTCTCTCTCTCTCTCTCTCTCTCTCTCTCTCTCTATTGACCCATCCCCTAATGTTTTGTTTATTTTAGGATCAAGATTCTTCTGAAAAAAAGGTTGAGGCAATCGAAAAACGGCCAAAGCCGCCAACACATACCGTTCTTTTTGTGCTCATTTCTCCATTTCCCAAAAATGCTCATCAACCATCGAATCGTCATTTCGACAGGAATATCAAGCTCATCGTTTTTTTCTTTTTCTTTCTCAATCGACAAGCTCAAATAGCGACTCAAATACAAGTGAATGTGTCGATTAGGGGAAAAAAAAAAGAGACGAGAAAACGAGAAGAAAAGAATAATGATGAAGTCTTTAAATCTATACAACCCCAGTCATAATAGGGATATGACCAAAGATATGAAAAGTGTTTACGAGGCAGAAAAAACGACGACATTTTGGATATTTATGTACGTATGTACATGTCTTTGTTAGGTATTTAAAATAACTGATTTTTCCCCTTTTTTCTTTTCTTTTTCTCTGTCCTTTCAGTTTCATTCCACTGATTTATGACCAACTTTTTTCGATTTCTTTTTTCCCCCTTTTTGTTTGTTTGTTGTTGTTGTTTGTAGTCTCTGATTTTATTTATTTTTTCCTTTTTGTTTTTTTTTTTACAAAATCTCTTTATCAATACAAAAAGCGAACAGAAATTTGTGATTTGATTTCTTCTTTCTTACGTTTTTTATCACAAATTTTTGTAATAAATTCGACTGAAAAAATCAATAAGCTTGATTGAAGCAGTGAAAAAATACAGAAAAAAGGTGGAGATAATTGGTGGCGAAAAAAAAACTGAAAATCAAAAATGTTCAATTCAACAAATCAAACAACAAATCTGAAATAATTTTTTTGACTGCCACCACCACCACTGCCGGGCGGGGGGGGGGGGGTGTTTGAATATCATGAAAATTGAGATTTCATTTTCAAGAATATCAAATTACAGCATGGGATAAAATGAGTTTTTAAAAGTCAGGTGATCTTCACCTGGAACGCACTTCATTAAAGAGAGAGAGAGAGAGAGAGAGAGAGAGAGAGAGATTTATTCAAATATTGACATTGGTCTTAGAAGGATTTTAATTAACGCCATGAAATTTGTGGAATAAATAAAAAATGAATTAAATCTTAAATTCGAGAATTAAAAAAAAACTGTTTTTTTAAAATTAATATTAATATTAATTAAATATATTTTTATAAATATATTAATAAATGATAAATAAAAGGAAAAATGATTGGAATTAAATACAATGACAAATATTAGTTGACCAATTGTTCGCTCGTCAGCGACAATTTTTGGGAAAAAAAATCTATGAATATTTATGCTCTAAATCGATTAAAATATAACACAAAAATTGATAGAAATTTATGAAAGAAAAAAAATGTACAATTGACGGTGAGTTGAATACTCTACTCCACTCCCTTTTTCTATTTTTCGATTCAATTTTTATTTTTTTATTTTTGATTGAAAAATGACTAATAAAATGCAATTTTTGATCGTCTTTTGGTTTTAGTTTTTACTAATAAAAAAGAAAAAGAAGAAGAAAAAGAAGAAAAAGACGAAATGGAACATTAATGAGGAGGTTAATTACCGCACATCATTGCGACATTGATGGGAGAGACATGTGTTTTGGCAAAATAGGACGAATATTATTAAAAGGGCATAAAATCATTTGAAACAATCACCGAATCCATTAGGCAACATCGGGTCTTTCTTCTTAGTTAATGGATCAGTAATATTTGAAAGAAATAACAAAAATAGTAAAAAGCAAAAAAAGAAAAAAAAACATTCCGTCGAGCCGGATTCGAACCAGCGACCTAAGGATAACTACTGACTCTACAGTCCTCCGCTCTACCAACTGAGCTATCGACGGCACGTTAGAGAGACGTTGAGAACGAATTAAAATGCTGACGGCATGCAAAGTTGTGAAATGAGAGACGATTGAAAATGCAATGTGATACAACACTGATAGAAAAGAAAAAGAAAATTAAACTGGCCGAAACGAGATGATGGAAAAAATTGAAATGGTCACTAATTTCATGATTCTTGATTTATGATGCGTTTAACAACAACAAGAAAAAAAGTGGTGGATTTCATAGAATTCAGTTCAAATTAAAAAAAAAACGCGATTCGACCAAATATTGATTGATTTTTTTTCGTTTAGGATGCGCCAAAATTGTTGAGCTTAAAAAAAACTGATCAAAAACTGAAGGGACAATGGTCATCAGAATTGATCAAATAATAATGAAGGGCGTAATCAAATAAATCGGATTGGATTTTCATGAAATGAAGGACACATTTATTACTATTTTTTGCGGATGATTACGATTATCAACAGGCGATTTATCTATTATCATCATCTTCCCATATTTTCTCATGTTTTTCATTACCGATTATCTCGAAAATTAATGATAAATATGGAACAATTCAACTAAAAATTAATGAATAAAATGAAAAATGCCTCCCATCCCCCCCCCCTTTCCCCCGTTTAAAACGACAAGACCTCCCGGTGAAAAAATGGAGGGTGGGAGAATTTCGGGGGAAAGGGAGGTGTCGAATTTCAAAATGAAAAATGTTTCAAAAAAATTAAACTCGAAAGAAATAATTGAAAAGTGTTAGTTATTGGCAAATGATAGTCAGACAGTCAAGTGGAAGAAGCCTCAAAAAAAACCATCAACTTAAGTGAGAGTGAAGATTTCCGGAATGAGTTTGTCAAGCTTTTCCCCCCGACTTTTTCGATTTTTATTTTCAAATTTTATCAAAACAAGGAAGAAAAGCGGACAAAAAATAATTTTTTTCAATATATTGTACATATATCATAACAAAAGAATCAGGGCGGTCGTCTGGTTGATCGGAATCTTCCCCACCCTCTCTTTCTCTCTCTTTCTCTCTCTCTCTCTCTTTTCGGCTCTTTTTTCACTTTTTCGCTGTTGATTGTCTCTCATATTAGTGATAAATCTCTCATTTTTCATTGGAGATTCAACAGAAAAATCTCAAATAACATTTGAGGAGAATCAATGATGACGCAACTGTTTGGTTGAAAATACGAGGGAAATTGAAAAATCGAAAAACGATTGAAAGCAAAAATTGATGAAGAAGCAAAAGCCTTTCCCGTCATTTCCCGGTTCACGCTTATTGACGCGCTTTATCGAAAAGGACAATTTTTCTTAAATGAAATCAAAAAAAAAAAATTTGTTTATTTATTTTCCTTTCAACCCATCCAAAAAATTTTAAGTTGAAGATTGAAGGGGGAAAAGCATTAACTCCATATTTCTTATAAACAAAAAAAAAACAAGAAAAAAAAAGTGGAATCGAATTTAAACCATAAAACTATCAAATAAATGTGCAAAAGCTTGAGAAAAAGCCTGGTGTTCAGCAGAGAGAAGAAGAAGGAAAAGAGATAATTAGATAGAGAAAGAGAGAAAGAGAGAGAGAGAGAGAGAGAAAAAGAGAAATTTGCCAACCAGTTTTCTGACACAAAAAGTCCTGAAACCAAAATGACCAAAAATTTGTTTCCGCATTTTGCCGGTTATAATTCATTTTTCGATAATGAGGCATAAAAGTTTCACCGAAAAAGTACAAAGGAATTCGCTAAAAATACGGTTGAATGAATGGTCGAGGTCAATTTCTGGGATCCTCCCCCGCCCCCGCCCGACCCACCCTCACTACCACCAACGAGAAGAAGGTAATATTTTCATGTGTGTGTGTTGCGACACATTGATTTTTTTCGAACCAAAAAAAAGAAAAAAGAAGAAAACATTTTCAACAAAATTGAATTTGATTTGTCCAATTCAATTTCTTTTGGTTTTGTCGAAATTATGAAAAAAGATGAAACAAAATCATAGAAAAATTATCGAAAAAAAAGAAAAATGAGAAGAAAGCGAAGGAAAAGTTTAAGAGCGGTCTGTGGTGAACCCTGGGCAAATTCCAAAGAGGTAGGCTGAAATTTCTTAAAATTTCCAATGTTTTTTTTTGTTTGGAATCCCAAAAAATTTAATGATGCTTCTTCAGAAATCAGAAGCTTCTAATTAAAAAATTAAAAAACCTAATTTTCCATTGAAAATATTCCAAAACAAGGTTTCTTCTAGGAATTCCGTTACAAATTCGTCTTTTTTTAACGCGAAAAGCGCCACCGAAAAAAAAGAAACAAACAAAAATTCTTCTTCTTCTTCTTCTTCTTCGAGAAAAAAAAATGTTAAGAAAATGGTTGAAAATGTGTGAGTGAGTAAGTAAAAAAAAGTATCAAAAAACTCGTGTCCAACCCAATCTTTGACAAGTGAACAAATTTCGAGTTGAACAAATACGATTTTTTTCTTTTCTCATTTTTTCTTCTTTTTTTTTTGTTTTGTTTCACCTTTTTTTTTCATCAGGATCCAAACTTTACAAATACTTGAAAAATGAGGAGGATTTTTTCTTGTATTGGTTTACAAGGTCAATGATTGCAAAGTTTTGAAGGGGAGGGAAGGAGATAGAACGGAAAGCAACCAACATTTGGAAAATAAAATTTCAGCTATTTAACCCAAATAAAAATCAGATCAACCCTTTCCAGGTCAAGAACCAACTACAACAACAAAAAAAAGAGGAAGGAGAAGAAGAAGAAGCTAAAAAATCCACCAACCTTGAAGCTTAATCGATGGCTCATTATCATTCGCACACTCGGCAAACTGATTGTCCTCATAATATGAGAATCTCCTGCGGAACCAGGAGAATCCTATCGACATTTTTTCGGGCGCTGAATCTTAATTCAAAAAAATCGACATTTTGAGAAAAAATTGAAAAATCAAAATTTCGAAGGAACGAAAAAATGAAAAATATTGATTGGGATTGACAAGTTTTGTGTGGAAAACCTTCACAGATTCTCACAGATTCCAAACGAAACTTGACCTTGATTGATCAAAATTTGAAAAACGAGGTGAGAGCAACATGATCGACGTTTTCAAAATATTTGCACAATTTTATTGAACAATTGATTATAATCAAAGATTGAGAAAATAAATAAATCGAAACAAAGAAATCCGATCGAGTTTGAATTTAAATCAAAAAAAAAAAAAAAAAAAAGGAAAGGAACAAATTTCTAAAAATAATCTTTGAGCGGGCAATGTGGGGACCCCCACCAACAAGTCGCATCAAGGTGTGAAGAAAGGGAGAGGAGATGTTTCACATTGAGACGCAGAGAAGAGCACTGAGATCATCAACTGGTATCAATCAATTCAAAAAATCGATAAATTATTTTATTATTGTTTTTGGAATTAACTAGAAAAATGGGGAAAAGTGTGGGTGGAGAGGGTGGAAGGCAAGTCAAAAATGAGAAGTTGAGGCGAGATGGTGAACTCCTTTGCCTTCTTCACCAAAACGTTATGTTTACATAATATTAATAATAATAATAATACACATATCGGTCCACATTTGGTTTCAATCTTCCTTTTCCGCCCTCCCTCTTAATATTTTTGGGGTGGCAGGCGGCCAACCGTTGAAGAAGGTAAACTGTGGTCAATAGACAACAAAGAATGAAGAGGAATGAGAGAAAAAGAAGAAGAAGAAGAAGAAGCTTAATCGAAATGTTTATTTTTAAATATAATACATATATGAAGCTGCTTCATCGAGAAGTGAATTAATGAATGAGCAGCAAAAAAAAAAATATCAAAGAAAGACGGCTGAGAGCTCACTCGCCAAGTTATATTGTCAGAGCAAGGAAGAACATGTGGAAAGTTATGACAAACAAAACAAAAAAAAGTTTGAGAATTTATTGAAACCTCCTCACTCATGCAAAAATTTTGCTATTCTTAACGACATTTTTAAGCGTTTTTAGAAGAAGAGAGAGAGAGAAATCATTGGAAGACCGCGGTGAAGCTTGAAAAGTTCAAAATGCTAAAAAAGTGAAGAATAATCAGGGAACAGGTGACGGTGATAAAAAGAAAAAGTGGTGTTATCAGCTTTACGAACGCTGATTTAAATAGGAAAAAAAGTGAAAATCAAACAGAATATTTTTCTAAATATATACAATTTGTGTGCTTTATAGATATACATAAAGGCTTATAAAATATTAAAAAAATAGTTCATTGGTGAACCAAAAAAGAAGAAGAGGAAGAAGAAAAAACAAAACAAAGTCATAAAATAAGGAAAATTGGAAAGAAAAAAGGTGCGAAGAAGAAGAAGAAAAAGCATGAAACCCCGAAAAAATACGCAAATAAACAAATCAAGAAGAGGAATGAATAAATATTGTTTGAATGAACACTGATGATGAGTGGATCGATGGTGGATATCATTGGACTTCAATTTTTGATTATTTTTTAAAAGGAAAGAAAGACGAAGGCGAGAAAGCCGGTTTTGAAGATTGTTTGTGAGGCGACTGCGATCGAATTCTCATAGATGCTTGATTATTCCTTCATCGTCTTATTGAGTTTTGTTCTTGGGGGAATCAAAAAATGGATCGAAAAGGCATCAGAATTTGGAGCTTAACCAAGCAGCCAACTGCTTCGAAAACAACCCGCCATTGTCATTATTCTCAATTTTTATCACTTTACATGATGATGGCTGGCGGAGCTGGAGCTCATCATCAAAAAAAAAAATGTTGTGCACACAAAACATTTTTGAAAAGGTTTTTTGGCTAACGAGAAATGGTTGGAAGGATATGAGCAGCAGTTGAAAATTTCAAAAACAAACTGATTGAGGAAGGAAGGAAAAAAGGTGGCCGGCGATGTGAAATTTGAGATGTCAAAGAAAAAGTGAAAATCATAAAAACAACTGGAACTTTGTCAATCTTTCAACTTTCAGACATTTTCAATCAATTTTGATTTAAAAAAAAAACGGTTTTTTCAATGTAAATAACAGGGCGCCTACGAGCATACGCACTTACGATTAAGACGAGAGGAAAGCGATCATCAAATAAGCGACACTTTAAGCCTAAATTTGGGGAAAATGTTGACAGATGGTTTTGATGATTGATTGATTGATTGATTTGATGAGCAAAAAGAGTGGGGGAAAAACAATACCCAAAAGGGAAACTGAATTAATTTGGAATCAACGGATAATTAAGAGCGGAAAACAAAGAAACCGCATTTTTATGACAGAATGACAAAATTATTGAATTATTTTTGTAATTCAATTAATTTAAATTCGCTTTTTTAACGTTTTTGGAGATTTTACAGTGTTTTTTTTGTTTTTAGCAGAAAAAATACGAATAAAATCCATTAAAAAGCCCATTATTAAATGGTCCTTCGTCATTATTTATTATTTAAAAACAGGTGTGAAGCACTTTCTTGTCTTTTCTCTTGAGTGCTTCCACAAAACAAGCATAACAGTCAGAATGAATGGGGCGAACGCTTCCCCCCCCCCCCCCGCCCGACAATTTGACTGCTCATTTGGAGAAGGAAAACATAAAGAAGGAGGAGAGACGAGAGACAGCGAAAGAAACCTGGTGGGATTTCTGTCGTGCTAAAAAAGAAGTAAAAAATCATTTTTTTTTGTTTCAGCTTTTGATTAATTTACACACAAATTGCAAATTGCACAGCAACCGAAAAAAAAACCAAAAAACAAACAAATTGAACCAAAAAAAACCACTCACCAACAACGTAGAAGAATCGTCGAGTTTTTTTCGAAAGTGTCATAACAAATTCAAATTCAAATTCAAATTCAAAATGAAAATTGAGAGATGCGTGAGTCGTAGGGATGCGATAAAAGAAATTTGAATAGATTCGAGAGTTCGATTAACAATTGTGCATGTGTGAGGGTAGAGCAAATTTTGAAAATGTCGCAAAATTCTTCATAGACTTTTCTCCCCCCCCCCCCCCGCCCCTTATCAATTCATTTTCATCTCTTTCACCACTCGTCGTTTTCGTTTCTTCTAAAGAACGCCTGTTCCGCATGCTGGCTGCCTGACGTATCACATCCTCCTCATTATCATTATCATTTGGTGGCTCTCAAGAGACGAAAGATGAGAAAAGGGCAAAAGTCTCCTGAAGCGACGACCGCATCGAGAGAATGACCGACGACGCTGTTGATTTTTTCTTCTTCTTTTTGTGCTGAAAATATTTTCCCGAAGGAAAACAACAATGTTCTTTCGTAGCCACTGCTTAACCATCAAGCAACAAAAAAAAAGAAGAAGAAGAAAATTTTGAAAATGTTGCGAAAAAATTAGTGGGACAGGTGCCAAAAAAAATTCGTAAAGTGTTTTTACAATTTGATCAGAGATGAGGATGAATGAAAAGAACAATTGATGATTTCACTACGAAACGTTTATCAATTTCGTAACACGAGCGACTAGAGCGAAGATGGGGGAGGGAAGGGAGAGTTCAACATTTTTTTTTCTCGTTCTTGATTCCTTTTTTCTTCCAACAATTGTAATAAATAATTGAAAGCGGAAGATGCTCGGCGAGCACAAAAATCATGAAAAGAATTTTGAGCACAACAAGGATATGGTCAATTGCAGGACGACGAACATTTGCTGGACGCCAAAAAAAATGTATCAAATTTCTAAAAGAGCACATAGAGCTCATATAAAAAGTGCACAATGAGATGTTGAGAATAAGCGGTATTATTGAATTTGAAAAAAAGCAGAGACAAAACTATTTTGAGCTTTTCATTTTTCTCAATAAATAAATCAAAATAAAGCCAAGGAGAAAAGTAAAAAAAAGCTTCCGTCATCTTCCACATTGGTTCTCGGTATTAAATGAATGTTTAACCAATTAAATCGTACGATTCATAGTTACGAGACAAACGAAAAAAAACCCGATTCATTCGGCTTGTTATAATCGAATTAATTATTCGCGTATATCGATTTGCAGCTTTTTTGGTATTATTAAAAAGAAAGTTTTTGTTCACTACTAAATGCAAAAACTTTCGCTCCCGGGTGGGCTCGAACCACCAACCTTTCGGTTAACAGCCGAACGCGCTGCCTATTGCGCCACGGAAGCATGTCTATAGGCCATGCACTTTAGGTTATTTGAAAGGGGGATAAAAAATAAAGTTAAAAAGTAAAGAAAAAAGCATTTTTTGTTATGTTCCAATTGTTACATTTGATTAAGAACTGCTTACATGTAAGTTCAGATTAATAAGGGCGTGGCATCGAATAATTTTTACACAACACAATACACAATAATGTTAAAATGGCAAATGGGAAGTAAGCATTTAATAAACAAAACGATAAGTGTTGGTTCATTGCTGAAACTGTGAAGCGAAATGCGATGAGCAAATAAATATTGAAAAGGAAATGAAGAGAGCTTTGTAATTTTATCCTTTTCGAATTTCAACATGAGAATATACACATAAATAATTAAAATTAATTTCAAATACAAATATGTAGGTCGAAATTTACATAATCATTTTAATACTAATTAAATATCCCTTTAATGTGGGAGAGAAAGATTTTTATTTCCATGTTTTATTATTTCTCCTTCTTTGCAAAAATTATTTTTTAAACATTTATTTTTTAAAAAAATAAACCCAAATTAATAGAAACATGAAAACGCGCTCCACCGCAAAAAAATTTTCAACCGGCGGGGTTCATTGAAGAAGGCACTAAAAGGAGATGTCTTAAGATTTTTTAAATTTATCCATCATTAGTTCAATGAGGTCTGCCGCATGCGAAAAGTCATTGCCGATGTCTTCTTTGAGCTTCACCTATAAAAACAACAGATTTCAGCCAAATCGATGAAACTAAAAACAAAGTTTGACCGACCTGTGCCAGCTCGCTGAGAACATCGAGAAAATTTTCCGAACGTATCACATGTCGACTACGCAAATCACCGAAACTTGTTGGTCGATTTTGCAGCATCGAGTTACTCTTTGTCATTTCTTGAGTCGCTTCCGGTATCGACCAGATCTCAAACGCCGGAATCATTGGAATCGGTCGCTTCTCTTTTTGACGCTTTACATCTGGATAAACTGGCGTCATTTTCATGATTACTGTGCTGTTCGACACTTCAAATTCAGATGTCGTTGATGTCGGAGTTGGTTTAGTTGTGGGGATATTGGAAGTGGTTGAAGGTGTTAAAGTTGTAGTGGTGGTGGTGGTGGAAGTGGTGGTGGATGTTGTTGAAGGTGGTGGAGTAGTAGTGGTGGTGGTTGACGTGGTTGATGCTATCACAGTCGTAGAAGTAGTGGCTGATGTTGCACAAAGATTGATTGTTGTCGTTGCTGATGATGATGATGGTGGTGGTGGTGGTGATAAAGTGGTAATGGACTTCTTCCATTTATAAGGGTTTTTACTTTTGGTTTTTGTGTAAAAAATTCCATTTTCTTGTCCAAAATTGTCAGATTCTATGGAAAGAAAAAAGAATTGAACGAAAAGCTGAAATTTTCAGCTCTCAACTAACCAAATTTTTGATTATATTTGGATATTTTTGAAACGATTGGACTGTATTGTCTTCTGAAGGATTCTTCATTGTTCCGCCGATCTTCATCCTCATTAATCTCTTCAATTTCCTGACTTTCCTGTATTGATTTTTGTGCGGTTTGTCTCATTCGAGCTGCCATATTCTGTAATTTTCAGCCAAGATGCCGGTCTCCATCGTTTTTTGTTCTCCTTACCGGATACCGCATACAACAGGTGAACGCAGCACACGAAACATATCCAGCTGCGCATTGACATCTGAAACTGTTGCATCGCACTTTCTCAGGCGGAATGATGAGGCAATCAACGTGACAGGACGGCATACAATCAGGTCGACACATTGGCTCATTTATTGTGTTGAAGTATGACGATTCTTGAAAATATTGCAGCCGTGAAACGCATTCGACATTACATTCCGGCTGACAAGCTGGTGAGCATTGAGGTAATGGGGAAGGATGAACAACTAGTACCAATGGATGAGAAGGTGTTGGTGAGCCTGGAAAATGTGCTCAAAGAAAAATCAATAAAATCAATAATATCGCACCTGGAAGAGCTGTTGCCTGAATTGTCTGCATTGGATGAAACGGCGGAACGATTTGATGACGAGGTTTGCAGCATTCATTTCCGCACCAACCATCAAGACACGGCGAAAAAGCTTGTCGAAATCTTGGCATTCCGTATTTTTGCTTTTTCGATGATAACTCTCTTGCTTCATCTTTATCCTTGTACATTTTTAAATTCGGATTGGCAACAACTTCGTAGGATGGTTGAGATGGAGAATCAATAGACGAGAAAACGTTCGTCGGATGACTTGGGATAAAATTCAGAGTTGGATTCGACGTATGATTTGGAAAATTTGTGGCATTCGAGGTGAAAAGTGTCGTCGGATGAAGCACGTTGTCAACACGATTCTCCAAAAGTCGCGGAAAAATCGATTCGAAAATTGGCGCAACAGTGGTCGTCATCATTGGAGGCGACTTCATCACCACATATCGCGGTGAGTTGTGTGCCACAATCGATGCTCTTTGAAGCACTCGACTCTCCGGCTCGATTCGTGTTGATGGCGGAATATAAGGAAATGGCGCAATTGTCGTCGGGCGATATGAATCCTTCGTTATCGGCATCGATGGTGGTGGTGTCGATGATGACGATTGTTCGGTCGTCGGTGGTTTCGGAATTTGAACACGAATCGAGTGAACAAATTGTTGGACAGGTGCTGAAAGAGATTATAAACTTCCGATCATTGTTTGACACACATGACGAGATCCTACCATGATTCAAATAACGTGGAGACATTGATGATCGCTTATCACCCATCGCCCAATGACTATAACGTTGAGCAATTTGTGATAATGTTAATGGATGATGATTGTGCTCAGCGCAAAAAATTGAAAAAAATAATAAAAATGTGAGGAGAATGAGGCCATTTAACATTTTTTATAAATATCAAATTGGGATTTACTAAAATCAAAAATTAAAATGAAATGGAAAGAAAATCAAAAGAAAACGCATTTTTGACAGTTCCGTTCGTGTGTTGACAAATGTGACCGATCGACATTTGCATAACGGAATTTGTTTAAATTGTTATGCAATTTATCGATAATATGTACTAATTGATTTCCAAAAAAAAAAGCAGAAAAATCAATAATTTATTGAGAAAATCAACGAGAAAAGCAGCACCATGCTCAATTATTTCTCAAATGTGACAAGAATCGCTTGAATGGTTGGAAATCGAGTCGGCAGATTTTTGTGCCTTACCAATGCTTCTTCGCTGAAATAATCGGATCGGTATTGTTTGTCGCTTCCTTCTGGTGGATTTGTCCAGATTATTGTTAGACGATCATCGGTCTAAACACAGGGGATTGTGATGAGTTCGAAATCACGAAAACCTCTGTTCCAGAAAATTTGATTCTTAGAATTGCGGCCTCGTTTGGCTCCAGAATTCCGGTTGGTGTAGTCGTCGCTTGTTTTTTAGCGGTTTTCACATGGAAAACAATTCGTTTCCTTGATGAATTTACCAATTTCACATGATCATTTTGTGTTTTTAATTGAAGATCATCAATCGATAATTGATCATTGGTTGTCGCTATTGATGGTGTGCTCATTATTATCTGAAATTCCGCCTTCTTTTTTCTCCTTGAATTATGTTGAAAAAAATTATCGATTTTTTGATAAATAATTTCTTGATTCAAAATTTTTCAGTGAAATGACAATTTTTTACGTGAAAAAAGGTCAAATTTTTTCTTTTTCTTTTTCTGAAGATTCCGAAATTTATTCGCAGACAAATTCAACCTCAAACTTCTGTCTTGGCTGAAAATTCTGACGATTTTTTTCTTCGGTTTTTAAAATTTTGTTTCGTTGGAAAAATCTATTTTAAACTTCTTACAATTTTTTAATCAAATCACCCAAAAAAAAAGTTTTAGTGGGCGACACATTTTCGCTTTTTCCATTTATTTTTCTTCAATTTCTGTTATTTTTATTAAAATTGAATCCAGGTTGAATAATTTCATTTATTTTTTGCGTAAAAAGAGATTTTTCGATTAAATTCGGTTTCCGGACAATAATAATAAATAATTTTTTTTGTTCCCTGGAGTTTTCAAAAAATCTCGTTATATGTATGTATAATGATTATTAATAAGAAAAAAAAATTTTTTTTCTAGAAAAAAAAAATCAATTTTAAATGTTATTTTTATTATTTTTTCGTGTTCTTCACTTTATCACCGGCATTCTTGGCGTCACCTTAAATATTTTTCTACTTTACCTAACACTTTTCCGATCACCATCACCAATTAAAACCTATCGAATTCTTCTGATCAATTTTGCGGTCACCGATTTCGGTGCGGCATTTTTTACAGTTTTCGTTGAGCAAAGGTGATTCACAGCATTTTTCTCTTGAATAATTTTTGTTGGCTGAAATTCAGAATAATTCCAATCGGTTCTGCAATGGCTCACGTTTCTTATGGGATTTGTAATAAAATAAGTAAAAATATTTGTATAATTGGTTATAGCTTATTCCTACATTTTTATTTACATTCAATGTGGTCTTTATTACTGTCGTTTTCTTATCGATTTTATATTCTGAAATCGATGAAAATTACAAAAATTAAAATTCTATTTGGAATTCTTCTGATTTATATTCCTTCCTTTCTTCAAATGGTAATAATTTTAATGAGAAAAAAAGAAACCAAAAATATTGTGAAGCTGAAAATGAAGAAGCTCGACGCCACTTTTTATTTTTAGATAATGTTCATTTATTCAACGGAGGACTCAATAAAAGTGTCAAAATTACTTGAAGAACACTTTCCGAATTATCAGATTGAATTTGATATGTTGACTGGAAATTCAAATATGTTTCATCCGTTATCTTTATTTACAATTTTAAATATGACAATTCCGATATTTCCAATTTATATTTTAATTCTTTTTATGAAAAGCAAAATTCAAAAAGTTTTAAATAATCATTCGACACAGTTAAGACCTGAAACAAAGCAGCTTCATAAACAATTATTGAAAGTAAATTTTAAAAAAATTATAAAATAATTTTAAAAAAAACTTTTTAAAGGCTTTATCTTATCAAGCTCTTCTACCAGGACTATTCATTTTTGCAGTTTTTTTATTTTTGATTGAAGCTTTTGACTTGTACTCAAGCCCGATTCTGGAGAACTCAATTTTTTCAATTCCAGCTTTCATCCCGATTTTGTCTCCACTGATAACGATTTTTCATATTCGACCGTATCGCCAAACTTTTATTCGATTCTTCTTTTCGCTTTCTCGCGGAAAAATGATGATGGGTCATGTGGAGCCGGCAAGGAGTTTGGGATCATTCAAAGCTGGGCAAAATTCGAATGGAAAAGTTTATAGTTCAGCTTCGAAGATTTTATAAATCAGTTTTTTATTGATTTTTTCCCTTCAATTTTTATTTTAAAAAGTCTCGATTACAAATAAAAGAAGAAAAAATGAGAAAATTTCAGATTTTTTTGTTTGAAACTTGAAACAATTGGAAAAAATCAATATTTTTTGAAGAAAATTAGACGATTTCCTATAATTTTCGTGAATCCAAAAAAAATATTCTTCCTAATTTGAATTCTTCCCAAATTAATATTAGCCGCCGCCCTGCTTTTCTTTTTCTCGAAGCTTTCTGACCTACCCTGCCGAATTTTCAGGGAACTTTAAGTGTTTTATTGATCGTTTTATTTCTAAAAATTTCATTTCTTTCTCGTAAAATCAAAAAAGGAGAATTTCATTTGAAAAATATTGTTGGCCTCAATAATAAATTGAGAATCCAAAATTTGTTTCAAGAATTCTCGAGGCAGACATTGCAATTTTTCATACAATTTTTTCCTATATTTATCGAGATTCTGAAAAAAAATTTTGACTAAAAAACGGAAAAAATTGATTTTAATTATGTCAAGTCAAAATAATAATAAAATCGGTTAGTTCAATTAAAATTTAAAAAAAAATTTAACAAAAAAGAGTGAAAAAATACTGAAAACTGATAAATTTTCTTCAACACCATTCATTTTTGCTGAAAACCAATATTTTTAAGTTTTATTCTGAAACATTTGAAGGTGAAGCTTAGAACCCAAAAACAAAACAACAAAAAACAATTAAAATTTGGTTGAATTTGTCAATTTCCGTCGATTACTACACATTTTCAGCTTTTTTCTTCTTCTTTCAGCCAACCTCTTCGGATTTTCAACATGTAATTAGAATTTGTTCTTTCTCTGAGCACTTTTATTCTAATCACAATTTAGAACAATTTTGAGGTAAAAAAATGCAACCCAAAAAAAAAAAATCTCAATTATTAATAAATTGTTGTCGTTTCTTAGAAACTTGATAAATATCAAAAACATTAAGCAACTCAATTTTCTGAAGGCGTTCCGTATGTTGCTTCTGAAATCACAACAAACATCAGTTGGCTTCAATTTTTGCTTATGACAGCACGTTTTTCAGCTTCTTTCACGTGTTATGGTAGCGGCGCATTGATTGATTGGCGAGCCGAGACGAGTGGGTACGCAATGGCACCACTCGTCGCATTTTATCTTACGCGCATTTTTGGTGTACGGTAGTCGGTTTCTTTTGTATTTTTGTTATTATTTTTTTTTCGTTAATTTTTGGCTTTAAATTATCCAAGCTATGTGTCTGTTCTCAAACCATTGATAAAGCGCTTTAAGTAACAAAGCTTTTAATGTTAAAGCTTAAAAAAAATGCTTTTACCTTCACAACTTCTACAATTTCCATCATTTTTTTAAGACGTTCTGAATAATCGGCAAGTTTGATTTCAGCCGTGTAATATTGATGCAAATCTAGTCCAATCTGCTTCTCAAGTTGCACAAATTTTTGAGCAAGATGCTGTGGAGCTTTGTCCATGTTAAACGAAAGAAGTTGAACGAGCATAAATGTAATTTCAGTGTCAGTTATTTGCAGTTTGAAAATTGGCTGAATCAGATTCTCGCATAAATCTGTCATTGTCTTATAAAATTCGCTGAAAAAGCCCAATTTTTGTGTGAAAACAAAGACAAATCGAGACTTTATCAAATAAGTTCTCGCTTCAACTGTGTCCACCGTAGGTTCGGGATCAATTTTGACAGTTTTCACATCAATGGCACAATATGAGCTCATTGCCAATTTCTACAAGGGGGTGGTTGGTGATGGAAAGAAGGCATTTTCGGTTACCTGTTCTTTGAAGGATGATTCGCCAAACAATTTTGCGGACATGTGTGATCTTTCAAGGCGATCAAATATAACAAAACATAATTTAACTACGGTGATCTTCAAAATATTCGTTTCGTACTTGGCACACACACCCCCGCCGCCCACGCACAGCTCTTCACCAAACAAAAGCTAACGAACCTTATCCTCTTCGGAAAGATCGTTGAAAAAATCGACGCTGACAATCCACTTTGAGAATTTGTAGGATCGTCGCGTGTAATAAGAAAGACCATCGGTGAGGAAAAAAATCGATTCTCGGAACTAAAAATTTGTCTGAAAGTTTGAAGTGGGCGATGAGAGTGAATTACCTGAATTTGAGACGCATCTTTTTGATTTTTACGATGCAACAATAAAGCGCTGCACAATTTTTGAAGCTGAGTTGAAGAATATTGAACAATAATTTTTGGCGGACGATATTCGACGAACAAATTTTTAAGATCTCTTAAAATCTCATCCATTTCAGTTTCATCATCCTCCACCATTTTTACTTCTTTCTCGTCGCGAAAATCGTCATCGCACGCCGAACACGACTCGTCTGTGTCTTGATCATCGTCATCGCGTTGTGACGCCTCCAACTCGTAACGTCCGACAACATCTGGCGGTGACGACGCCTTCATTCGTTGCTTATTCATTTTTGTCACTTTTGTCATCTGATTCGGTTTGTTGCTTCGATTATATTGGACGTCTGCAAGAGAAAAAAATGCCATCACAAAGGTCTCGGCACTCTCAATTTAATTTGAAAACGGCTTACTATCGGTTGTCATTCCAACAGAAAGACATCGCTGAAATCGACAATCGCGACAAACATTTCTAGAAAAAAAAAGCTGTCAATTTTCAGCCAAAACCAAAAAAAATATCGATTACCTTCCTCTTCCATCAACATTGCATTTTTGATTATTTTGAATACAATTATATTTTAAGCCGAGCACAACAATTCTTCGAAAGAATGCAGCGCAAGGGCGACACGTCATCACACCAAAATGCATTCCATGAGCAATCAAATTGCAAACCATACATTTTTGGTTTTTTGATGGATTTGGTTCCTTAAATTTTTAAGATTTTTAAAAAAACTTTATTTTGGTTTTTATTGATTTTTTACAGTCAAAACAATTTCGGGAAGAACTGTTGAATAAGTTGACATCGATGCCGATGATGATTGAAAATCATACGACATTAATTGTGGATTATATTCGGTGTATTCTGAATAATTCGAGTATCCACCGTTATACATCTGAAAAAATATTTCAAGTAAATCAAACATCATTCAAAGATTTTTTTTCTTTTTGGTGAAAATAACAAAAATAAAGACGGCGACAATTTTATATCGACGATGTCTTTCCTTTTTTCTTTTTTTTTCTTCTTTTTTTTTTGTTAATTGTAGATTTTTTTTGTTTAGAAAAAATCATCAAATGTCATAGGGGGGTTAATTTCACGCTGATAAAGAAAAAAAAAGTGATAAAAATTCGAAGAGAAAATGAGACGAAAAATTTTAAGCTTCAAGTAATTTCTGAAAATTGAAAACTCTCCAAATTTCATAGGAAGTCAAATGGAAAAAAGTGTGAAGAAAAAGAAATGAGAAAATTTTGTTTTAATTTCGAAAACATAAAGTGTACTTTGTGTTTCAGTCAAGACGACTGGAAACACTGGAAAAAATATGTTTGACAAGGAGCGTGAAAAGAGATGAGGAGGGGGAAAAGAAGCAGAGACATAAGTATTGGAGTTTTTTTTTTTAATCTTTTATCATTTTATCACATTTTTTGTTACATATCTGCACGATAGCACTAATTTCATATGTCCCTACATGCTTATTATATATATATATATATTTATATTTATAAATATATTTAAAAAGCTTGAAAAAAATTCAAAAACTCACTGAATAAATTCTCATATCACCACAATTCATCCATCCAAAATTTGTATAGCTCTGATCCTGCATTGTCAACGGAAATCACGAGAAAAAGCAATGATTTCTAAATCTGAAAGTGCGCGATGATGTGTTGCAACCAAAACGATTGTCAGACAATGAGACGAGAACCCGCCCGTTTCGAGAGGATTCACCATCTTGAAAATCGGTTGGCTCCGCCCCCAATTCTTTTTTCGGTTGCACACCCGGCGGTGACCACGCGATCAAATTAACAGAATACATATACATATATATAAATATATATATATGTATATATATCAAGTTTGTTTTGTTTCAAAATCAAAACACAACAAGAAAAAATTGAAAAAAAAAAAACGAAAGCCAGGTGACAACGAAATAACTAGATTTTAGTTTATTTGAGCAATAACGGCGAAAGCTGAGTCAGACTGAAAATGCATGAGGAATGAAGAGCACAGTAAAAGTACTCGATTTTGAAGAAAAATAAATTTATTTGCACGTCGTCTAATCAAAGATCCATCAGTCATTATTATCAATGATGATTGGGAAGCCAACGTCAAGAACAAGACACACGAAAAATTTTCTCTTTTTTTTGTTTAAAAAACATTGCTGAAATGATTGGAAATGTTCAATGATTCTTCCTCCTTAAAATCCTAAAAAAACACAAATAACTGACTAAATTAAAATTCGACAGGGATTACAGTAATCTCTTTTTTCGATCCTTTCTTTCTTGAAACTACATTTTTAAAAATATTGAGTCACATTCCCGTAGCAACATTCTTGTTTAAAGGGAGAATCCGATTTCGATTCAAGAAATTGATCATTGATATTGATTTAAAATTCCGTTTTTTTTTTGTTTCAGACAATTTCAGATATTTTTGGCTCAAGAGAAAAAGAAGATTAAATTTTATAAAAATAATTTTATTCTTTGTGAATTATCCAACAAAATATTGGTGCAATAATTATCATCATCGTCAGTCTCCTTGGTCAAATCTTGAATTCTCAGAATTCTCATGAATTGATAAAATTGAAGTCAGACAAAACTGAAGTTTGTTAGTCAAATTTTATGATAAAGCCAAGTATTAAAGACATAATATTGAGAAGATTAAATCAAATTTGTCATAAATGCGGAGTATTGAAATGATCTCTGAAATTGTTCGATTCCAAAGCTCAATTTTTTTTTTAATCAATTTTTTATTCTGAAAAATTTTTATCGAAAATTTATTTTAATTTATTTCATGTTTTTTTGTTATTTTGATTCACACAAAAATAGAGAGAGAGAGAGAGAGAGAGAGAGAAAGAGAAAAAGAACGAAAAGCTTAAAGTTTAAGTTCATTCAAGCGTTGGATTTATGTTAAACATTTTAAAAAACATTTGAAAACTCAAAAAAGTACATTTTTCAAACAAAACAAAACAAGAAAAAAAAATTTGAGATGAAAATAGAAAAAAGGGGGGAGGAGGGTGTGGATGGTGTTCTTCAAACAAATTGATGAGGACAATCGCATATCGAATAAACCTTTTCATTTGGTGTCTGAATTAATTTTCGAGTGAACTGTGACTTCATGAATGGCGAGCACGTAAACCGATTTCCGTTGGAAAATCGTTGACAAAGTCTGAAAATTTTGCAGGATTTTTTAAAGGTTTTTGTCTTGCAGAATTTGTGGAAAAAAAAAAACAAAAAATTTATTCGGTTTTCTTGATTTAATTAAAGGGGAATATGAGTTTATCTCTAGCTTTGAACTATTTCTTAATAATAAATAATTCTGTGTGAGTGCGTGAGTGTGTGAGTGCAGGTGTGAGTGTTTGTGAGTGTCAATAAAAATTCTGAAATTTGTTTTCCAACCAAAAATCTCATGTTTTTTCAAAAAATGTAAACGTGAATAATTTTATCAAATTATTCAACCAAAAGCTTGATATTCTCAATGGATTTGATTTTAAGTTTGAAGATCTCCTTCGGTTTTTTTTTCAAACCAAATTATTTCGAAAAATGAATGAAACTTGCACTTTAACGTTGGGAATTCATATTTAAAATAGTTTTCAATCGACAAATTGATGGAATTTTGTTTTTTGAAAAATTATTTTTTATAAAATCGCCAATTTTCAGATATTTTAATCTATTTTTTTTTTGGCTTTGGAAATTCTTCTCTCACCGAATAGCATCACGATTTGTTTCTGGAAATAAGAATCCGAGATTTGTAAAATTCTGATAATTTGGAATATTTTCAAGAAGATTTGCAAGTAAAACTTCAGCAATTTCCTGAAATTGTTAAAAATTGAACAAAAAAAAAAGAGTTTTAAAGAATTAAAAAAAATTAAAAAAAACCAAATTTTCAGCATAAAATGGCGCAGCTGAAAGTCGATTTTTTGAGACGATTCGAATTGTTGCGTAACCAACAATTTGATTCGAATTATTCAAAATTACTCGCGAAAAAGTGTTTTTCAATTGAAACCATAAATTCATGATTTTTTCACGATTTCTTGGACAAATTTGTTGATCATAAAGATGAATTTGATTTTTATCAATTTTTGAAATTTCCTGAAAAAATCCCAAGAAAATCGATTTTTTTTGTTGAATTTCTTCTCATCAACCTCAATTTGATATTGATTTTTTGACAAATTTTCGGGAATTTTCAAATCTTTCATTTTGATTGTGCTCGATAAATGCCAATAATCATTGTATTTGTTAAAACCAAAACACACTGAATATCGATTCCACATTTTTGGAACTGAAAAAATTAAAAAAAAATGTTTCCCCTGAAATTCATTTTTCTTTCTCCAGTTTGTGTTGAAATCAGTTTTCGAAACTGAACTTTGAGCTTGCGTAGAAGCATCATTCATTTTTATCAAGCTTGTGTGCTCCCTCCCGACGGATAAAACAAAAATTCTCCTCTCCAAAACCAAATACCTCCGGCCAGTGAAGCATTCGAATCGCCAACAATTTCCATGGCTTTCTTGAAAATCGAATTTCCGTGTCCTTGTCCACGATAATTCGGCACACAATAATACATTCCGATTGAGTAGAGCGGCCCGTCCACTTCTGAATCCCATCGAGACAGTGTGATCGACGTTACAAGATTTTTTGTTCCTGGATTTTCAGTGGTCAGAATTTAATTGAAATTTCAAACTTTTATAAAAAAGTTTTCACCTTTTTCGACCACTGTGAAGAGCCAAAATTGATCAAAAGCTTCTTTTCGAAATATGTAATCGCTGTATTGAAAAGCCATCCTTCTGTCTCACCAGTCTGAAATAAGGGTGGGGGATGTTGACAGAAATTGAATCGACACCTACCCAATCAACAATTTGCTCAAAAACGTTTTGTGGTGGATTGATAATTGTTTCAAATTCCATCTCAAAAAACAATAAAATTAAATAAAAAGTTAAGCTTCCCATGCCGGGAATCGAACCCGGGCCGCGTGGGTGAAAACCACGAATCCTAACCACTAGACCACATGGGAGGACGATATAGAAAATCTTGTGGAGCAACTATATGTATTACAATGAGATAGAAGCTAAATAATCTCGGGCTAATGAAAAAACTTTAAATTGCGGAAATTTTTAAAAAATTCAATCAAAAATTTGAAACAAATCAAAAATTTTTTATATTGGAATTCAATTTTTATCAGTTCCAAACTACAAACAAACCGAAAAGGCTACAACAGGAAAGAAGAAACAAAAATTGTAAAATAGACAATGAAATTCATTCAAGTTTTGTGATAAACGGCTTTTTAGAATGTTTTACAACCATTTTTTCGAAGTTTTTTCCCGAAAAAATTGTTCTTCAACTCAAATTTTGATTTAAAATTATCGATTTTTCATTTCCCCCCCCCCCCCATTCCCTTCCCCCGTGAATATTTCATCGTCGACTATTTAGTAAAAGAAGAAAACAACATTTTGTTTTCCTACGTGAACTTTTTAATTATTTCTGTTCAACAAACAGTTTTCACTTTTTTCTCGAAAAAATTGTTTTGAGACATTTCAACTTTCACAATAGAGCATGTTTGCCCCCACTTGAGAAGCACATACTCACTTATGGTTTTCAAAAAGATTTGGTGTTGGAGAATTTGAAAAATCACTTCGTACTGATGATGAAGCTTAAATTTTATTAATGTAGCAACGAATTGAAAGTCAAACGCATCCAAAATTCACGAAGTCAATTTAGAACAGAGAAGAAATGGTCAAATGTCTGAAAAATGTTTTTCTCCGAATTATCCGAAAAAGATTCTAAAAATTAAAACCTTTGACTAAATCCCCACAAAATTCTTCGTTGACAAAATAAACGTTAACAAATAAATGAACCTAAAGTGGTGAAATAATCAAATTCCATCTTAAATAACATAAAAATTAATGAAAAAATTAGCTTCCCATGCCGGGAATCGAACCCGGGCCGCGTGGGTGAAAACCACGAATCCTAACCACTAGACCACATGGGAGGACGACATAAGAAATCTTGTGGAGCAACTATATGTATCAAAATGAGATAGGAGGTAAAATATCTCCGCCTAATGAAAAATTCGGAAAAACATCTTTTTAAAGATGAATAGTGAGAAAAGGAGAGACAAAGAAAGACAGAGAAAAGATAGAAAAATGTCTGGAAAGCTTTCAGCTCACAACTCTTGAGAATTCGTCAATGACAAAAACAAAATCTGAACACTTTTCCGACCAGAACTTCAAACCGTCGAACCACGTTGAACTTTTTCAACAAATTTCAGGTTTTCAGCAATTTCAATCAAAAAAATTTGAACTTTTGCTTGGGACAAGGAAATAGTCAGAAATTGAGATTTTTGGGAAGAAGTTGGGTGATTTTTGTCAAATTAATTTCAATGAATTCATAATTTCTAATTAAAATGTAGAATATTTATTTTTGAAAAAAAAAAGAAGAAGAAGAAATACAAAATATCTGTTTTGAGACAAATAAAACTTGCTCTTTATTGATTTTTTAAACAAATTGATGCGCACAATCACTCATTGAATAAACCTTTTCGTTTGGTGTTTGAATGAATTTTTGAGTGAATTGTGATTTGAGAAATGGTGAACATGAAAAATGATTTTCCTTCGAAAATCGTTGACAAAGTCTGAAACTTTATTCAATTCGATTTTTTACGGAAATTCTTCTCTCACCGAATTGCATCACGATTTGTTTCTGGAAATAAGAATCCGAGATTTGTAAAATTCTGATAATTTGGAATATTTTCAAGAAGATTTGCAAGTAAAACTTCAGCAATTTCCTGAAATTGTTAAAAATTGAACAAAAAAAAAGAGTTTTAAAGAATAAAAAAAAATAAAAAATACCAAATTTTCAGCATAAAATGGCGCAGCTGAAAGTCGATTTTTTGAGACGATTCGAATTGTTGCGTAACCAACAATTTGATTCGAATTATTCAAAATTACTCGGGAAAAAGTGTTTTTCAATTGAAACCATAAATTCATGATTTTTTCACGATTTCTTGGACAAATTTGTTGATCATAAAGATGAATTTGATTTTTATCGATTTTTGAAATTTCCTGAAAAAATCCCAAGAAAATCGATTTTTTTTGTTGAATTTCTTTTCATCAACCTCAATTTGATATTGATTTTTTGACAAATTTTCGGGAATTTTCAAATCTTTCATTTTGATTGTGCTCGATAAATGCCAATAATCATTGTATTTGTTAAAACCAAAACACACTGAATATCGATTCCACATTTTTGGAACTGAAAAAATTAAAAAAAAATGTTTCCCCTGAAATTCATTTTTTTTCTTTCAAATGGTTTTTTTTTGCTAAAAATGTAAAATGAAATTCCGCAAACTTTTTTTATTTATTTTCTCATTTTGAAATTTATCAAATCATATGATTATTACGAAATCAAATCTTCCCACGAGGTTTTCCATTTTTTTTTCATTCAACAATTAAAACAACAAAAAGTGTCTGACAACTTTTTTTGGTTTTTTTTTTTTTAAATTGTTTTTTAATTTGAAACTTAACAGCTCTTTTCTCTCTTTTCTCAATTTTGGTTTTTTTGTTCTTCATTGATCATTGATCATTATCATCCTCTTCCTCCTCCTCCTCCTCCTCCTTCTTATTTTCCCGTTTTCCTTTCAATTTCTCATCCTTCAAAAATACCTCCAGTCAAAGTGACATTCGAATCGCCAACAATTTCCATGGCTTTCTTGAAAATCGAATTTCCGTGTCCTTGTCCACGATAATTCGGCACACAATAATACATTCCGATTGAGTATAGCGGCCCGTCTACTTCTGAGTCCCATCGAGCCAATGAAACAGACGCCACTAAACTCGAGGTGTCTGGAAAGTGTTCGGTTGAGTCGAGAAATTCGAAAAATCGTCCTCTCCAGTACACACACAACAGTCTCATGCTTAGTTTGCAGATTTTATCAACTTTTTTTTTTTTTGAGAAATTCTGCAGTTTTTAGCTGATATGAAAATTGTTATTTTTTCCTTCGAAGAAGAAGAAGAAAAAGTAAAAAAAAATGTAAATTTGTTTGCTCAATTCAGTTCAACCCAATTCAAAGGAAGAAAAAGATCACATGATTGTTTAAAAATGAGTGTTTTTTTCTTTGATTTCTTTCTTTCTTTCTCGCTGAATAAGGAAGTAAACGTGTACTTATGTTGTTGATCCACTTTGAAATACGATTTTTCTCGGTCAGTTTAGATCGTAAACGAATCATTCTTACCTTCATCAATCACTGTGAACAGCCAAAATTGATCGAAAGCCGTTTTCCAAAAATTGTAATCGTTGTATTGTAGACCCCATTCTTCTGTGTCGCTAGTCTAAAATTAAAAGTATAGAAAGGTTAGTGAATAAATTCAATCGATACTCACCCAATCAACTATTTGTTCGAAAATTTTTTGCGGTGGATTAATAACCGTTTCTAGCTTCATCTAAAAAACACGAAATTTTCTCCAAAAAGTTTGGCTTCCCATGCCGGGAATCGAACCCGGGCCGCGTGGGTGAAAACCACGAATCCTAACCACTAGACCACATGGGAGTGCGAGTTATGCTAAATGTAGAGCAAAGAAGTGTGAGATTTATTAATGTTTAGAATGATAAAAGAAAGCTTTAAAATTTTTTTTATAATATTTTTAAATATAATTTTGTTAATTGTTTTCTATTTAAAAAATAAAGGAACATTTTAGCGAAATAAAAAACCAAACAACATTTGCCGAGTTTTATTCTCACGTAATCACGACAAAACATTTTTATCAATGTAAAACACAAAGAAACGCAGAGAAATAAACAAACGAAAAGTTTGGAAAAAAATAGTGGGTAGAAACAAGAGGGGAGGAAGATGAAATATCAATTTTCCTTGGGATTTTTACCGAAAAATTTGATTCTTTTTTCTTCTTTTTTGCAATTTTTCAAAAAAAAATGTTTTTTATCGAGAAAAATTGAGAAAAAAGTGTTTAGAAATTTAATTTAATTTAATTTAATTTAACAACCAGTTTTGATCATTTTAAAAAACAATAATGCAGTTACAAAAGAGACGAATGTGAATAATTCAATTATTCATACCGTAACCCAATATAATTTGGTTCGTGATGAGACCCATTGTAATGTTTTTTTTTACAAAGCCTTCGTCTTCTTCTTCTTCCTATTTTTCAATCATCAACATTTTCGCTAAAAGTACACAGTGTGCACTGCATTGTGCTCCCCTCCCCCGTTCGGGAAATGGAGTAAGGAGGGGGGGGGGGGGGGAGAAGGAAAGGAAGAAATTAAACTTTGGTTTATTTACTCAAACCACCTCTTCTCATTGTCCTTTTTCCAATATTCATTTCCAAACAATTCAAAAAAGAGGAAAAAAACGAATTTTTCTTTTCAAATTCCTTCTTTATTTTTTTTTTCGGTTTCTCTTGTGGTATATTTTTGTTAAATATTTAAATTGGTACTCCATTGACCTCTTCACCCAACACCCGCCCACACTCTGAACATTCGTCTCAAGACCCAACCATCAATCTAAAAAAGTAAGTGCAATGATTCAAGGAAGAAGACAAAAAGAGTTGCAACAAAAAACAAATGAGGAAGAAGAAGAAGAAGAAGAAATAAGAACGAGAAGTGTCGAATCGAACCCGAAATCGATTGATTTGATTGACGTATTATTTGATCTAGATTTTTCTCGCTTCTTTCGTCTCTTCAACCAATTCATTCTGTGTGAGTGTGTGTGAAGTGAGTGTGTGAAAAGAAAAAAAACTGAATGGATCAGTGGAGGATCATAGAAAAAAAAAATGAGATGTCAACTTTTTTGGGGCGCACCTATTTTTAAATATTTATACATATACATTGTTTATATTTTGTTTATATAAATAATTTCCTTCCTTTCCTCCTCCTGCCTTTTTTTTACTTCTTCCTCCTCGACGGCGCCCTTGTTGGGGGGGGGGGGGGGGGGTGGGACACTGGTAATGGTTATCTTTCAGTTTTACTTTTGTAGTAGTACAATTCTTATTTCTCCTTTTTATATTTTATTTATTTTATTAAAACGGGAAGAAAAAAATTGTTTTTATTTTTTCAAAAAAAAAAAAAAAAATTCCTGAAAAATTGTTTCTTTGCTCAAAAAAGAAATGACGCATAGACGAGGAGACGCCTCGTTGTTGTTTTTTTTTTGTTAAACTTATCCACGTTTTATGCGTCATTTTTGATTGAATCGGGAAAAAAACAAGAGAAAAATGAAACGGAACTAGAATTTTTCTCCGCTTTTTTTTCCTCACTTTGCTTTCATCATGAACCGCAATTATTCCTCTATTGAATGACACAAAAAACAACAAAAAAGTAGAAGAAGAAGAAGAAGAAGAAGAAAGCAGCGAAATTCGGTTGGCATAAATATTTATAAAAAGTCACACGATGTTCGAGTTTCAGCCAAGTCCAATTACAGATTTTTATTTTATGTATACGTTTTTTCTTCTAGGAAATATTTACATTTTTCAAAAATCTATTTTCTATTTGTCGGATGACAACGAACCAAAAAAGAAAAAGAAAGAAGAAAAAACCTTAAGTTTTTTAAGCACGTGCCTTTGAATTTTGTGTCTTTTCTCCCTCTCTCTCTCTCTCTCTCTCTCTCTCTCTCTCTCTCTCTCTCTCTCTTTTTTTGATTATCTAAATACAGTAACCAGTTTGAAAAATAAATATTTTTGTTTTTCTTCATATTCTGATTATTAATTAATAAACAAAAATCACACTGACTCCACCCTACTCTTCCCCTCCCCCTCTTCCCGTTCCCCTCCCTCTTGCTCTCCTTTCTCCCCTTTTTTCTGTGTCATAAATTTTCAGACCTCAATTTTTTTTGTGATAATTCAAAAAGCTAAAATTAATGATTACTCGAGAAAGAGGAATGTTTTCAGCTTTTACGATATTCGTTTTGTTCTCAAAAGATTTCCAACGAATCTGATTTATATTTCTGATCAGTTTTGGTGAAAAAACCGGGCGTGTTTTAGCTTGAATTTGTGTCAAGTTTACTCGACACTTCTTCAAACAACCGAAAAGAGCACAAGCTCGTTTGCTCATTTGTTTTTATGTAATTAAAATTTGATTAATGAGTAGTTTTAAGAAGAAGAAAATCATTTTTTCTTTTTTTTTCTCAATTCAAAAAAAATGTTGACCTTTGGTTGACCTCTACGCTTGCCACGGTGAAAACATTTTTATTTTCAAGAAGAAAAAGAAAAAAAGGCGACTTTTTGACAGGATTTAACTTATTTCATAGTTTTGGCTCCGCCTCTTTTCAGAAGAAGGAGAAGACGAAGAAGCTTCAGTATGTATAAAATTCAAATTTCTAAAAATATTTTTTTTATGTTTGTTTTTTCTTCATTTTAGTTTTCACCTTCTTTCTTTTCATCAAAACACACATAAAAAACTGAGAAAAAAAAACGAAAAACGATACTGAACATTTTCAGCAGACAATCGAAAAATCGCGTCATGATCAATTCTCCACTGTTGATTATTGCGATTGTCTATCAACTCATCCCGTCGTCAACACTGAACCATGTCACCGCCGACGATTTGGATCGAAAACTTGGACCCGGCGCAAAACATTTAACATGTCAGGTGCGCGTCACCGGCTTCTATATGAAGCGGCACTGTCGAAAACATTTCAACACAACATTGGCGTGCGGTTTGACCGGTAAGATTTTCGATCGACGTGAAGCCAAGGGGATGAAGCGTCAATGTTGTGTTATTTATTCTAGCGCACAATCGATTAAAAGTGAACAAAATTGCAAAACTGTGTTGTGAAGATGCGTCAGCTTGTCATCCAGCAACAATGTTTTCAGAATTTTGTTGCCTTGATGGAGATTGCGAAAATACGGAGGATTGTCAGCCAGTAAGTGAAAGCCAGAGATGAAAAGATGATCCAATCGTCATTCGAAAACATGCTTTTCAGTGGGATAACGCTGTGGAAGAGTTCGAGTTAGCCAATCTGATTTTCTCATCCGATCATTTATTCAATAATATTCAGCATAAGATCATTGAAAAAATGAAAAATGGTGAAGATTTTGAGTATCTTCCAGACATTCTAGCGGTTTATAAGTAAATTTGAAAAAGCTGAAAATGAAAACCAACCAAAAACCGAAACGTTGACCTCATCCGCCTCGTTTTTTCAGCCAAAATCCCTACTTGATACCGGAAAACGAGCCAACAATTAAGCGATATTTAAAGGCGCATCGATTGCAGACCGCCCACATTGCAAAATCGATCGGCTTAATTGATGAGCACAACAGGCCGAATTTCTAGGTTTTATTTATTGAGCAAGTCGTGTATATATTCGATTTTTGATGAAGCATAATTTATAATATTCGTCTTTTCTACCTCATCGAATTGAATTTTTTCCACTTTTTTTTTGTTGCTTTTCTTGTAAATGTGAATTTCGTCGTCTTCTTTGATTTTATTTAAAAAAGAAAGAAAAAAATTCAACGACATATTTAACATTTTTTCGTTTAAGATATTCAATATTCATACTGTTAAAACAATTTTTGTGTTATGATCTCAAAAAGCAAAACAATCATCATTTTTCTTTGTGTTTTTCCCTCTTTATTTTGAAATGTGATACAGTATCATAGATCAAATAATTTCTTTCCTTTCATTTTATTAAATATTTAAACCCTCCCCCCCCCCCCTCCCCCCTTCTCTCTCTCGCCTTACCCCTCCCACTTCCGCCTCCGCCCACGCTCTCCCCCCCCCCTCGTATTATTATTATTATTATTATTTTTATTTGATTTAATTGATGGTTTAGAATAAGAGCAAAAATTAATTTGTTTAAAATGATTTTTATTACAATCGACTTGTTAAAATATCGATCGAATCGTAATCATTGATTAATTGAGATTTTCGTTGACGAATCATTCGATCCGACAGTGTTCGATCGACTGTTTTTCGACTTTTACCGTTGAAAAATGGAAATTTGGGAAGATCTTCGATGGCTTCTTCAACCTGAAAAATTTGGTTTTTTCTTTCTTGTTTTTTCTTGAGGAGGAGGGTGTTTACTTCAAACGGACTCTTGTTTTTCGTTTCAGGTAAACTGAAATAAAGATAAACTAAAGAGACGGCAACTGGCACAACAAACAGAATCAAATACGACCAAGCTTCACCTAATTGATTTTTCATCGGCAAAAATGCTGTGACAAGAAGAAATCGGCTGAAAACTTTTTCTTCTTTTTCGGGTTTTTTTTTTCAAAATTCATTGAGTCGTAACAATAATTGGTCGTAAAAGTGTGACGATCAACCAAAAAAAATCAAAAAAGCCTACGATAGCATTTGAATAACGCTTGCCCAACTTTGTGCCGCACTTCTTGCCGATTGCCCGACAAGCTCGGCGTTGATAAAATAACAAAGTGGACCGGGTCCCAACGCGAAAAACCAAATGAAGACGGCAATGAAGAAAATGAGGATGAAGCCGAGAAGACGAAGCTGAAGGAAAAAGCAAAACACTTTTGGTGCTCTTTTTTTTTGTCTTCTTTGGGCTCTCACCTCGAACTTGTAAAAAGTATACATAAGAGCCGAAATGATGAGATTTGATATAAGAATGACTAAAAATGAAATGAGAAGCAACGGACGACGACCATTTCGATCAACAATAAATGCGGCAACAATTGAAGAAATCTGGAAGCATATTTTCAGAAAAAAAAAAATTGGATTTTTTTTCCAGATTTTACCATGCTCACAACTGTAATTGCGTCGTTTGCTAAGGATGCTTCTAAAACTGTCAATCCGGTATCTTTGAGAATTTCGAATGCGAAAGCGTTGATGACTGAAAACAATTATCGGTTGGAGTTATTGGAAATTCAAGGATCAAGTGACCGGCGATTCCACTGAATGACATTGCAAATGTCACCACAACTCCAATTACAGCTTTGTCTCGTAATGATTTCTTGCGAATCACATCCATCATCGTGAAATTTCTGAGAATCCATTTTTAAACTTCTGTCGGGCTTTTTACCAAAAAAAAAAAACCAAAAAGTCAAACTTCAACGCATTTTTTTGCTCATCCTTGATTTCGGCTAAAAAACCTTTGGCGTCAGCTTCACTGCACCGATAAAAGAATCGAATTGCTCTCTCGGCTTCGTTCATCGCACCGCGCTGAACCAGAAAACCGGGTGATTCGGGAAAAAACGGCAACGACAATGAGAAGACGAACATAATTCCGATTTCGACGGCGTAAATCGCCCACCACAGATCGACAGTTCCGAAAATTTGCGGCATTGCAATGATCGATGCAACAACCGTTCCCAATTGAACGGTGATTCCAGTCATCATTCCGACCGATCCACGATTTCTTTTGGGTGTTGCTTCAGAAAGGAAAAGTGCTGAAAGACCTAAGCTCACTGAAACTGACCAACCCATTGAAAATCGAGAAACAATATAAAGTTCAAACAATCCTATCTAAATGTTCAGTAGTGGAAAATCAAAATAAAAAAAACGAAAAGAAAAACCAAGTTTTCACAAAAAATCTCACAAATTTCGAGCAAATCGCCATTGCTCCCGACAAAATGCCGACTGCTATTGACACATACAATCCTCGTTTCCTTCCAATCACATCAGCAATTGCTCGAATCGAAAATGAGCCAACCAATGCTCCAAGAAACAAAATTGCTACAACAAAACTCCAAATATTCTACAAAAAAAAAAGAGAAAACATTGGGAAAACGTTCAACCGTTGGCTTTCTTCAAACCTGCAATGAATTATCCGATAACCCATTCGAGAATCGTCGCGAAAACGTATCATTCATAAAATGAAGAAAAGCTTCTTGCGATGGATTGGTCAACACTAAATTGTAGCCAAAATGAAACGATCCAGCAATTGAGGTGACGATGGCTATCAATACTAGCCGAGTATTCAGAGCTTTTGTCATGATGAAGAAGCTGAAGACAAGGAAATGAGGAAGAAGAAGAAGAAGAAGAAGAGAAAAAGGAAAAAATGATATTAACACTGATGTTAACATTTAAATAAAATGATAATAAAAAAATGACAATGAATGGTTTGTTGATTTTACTGATAAAATTTCAATATATTTTTAGTTCTCCAGATGTTTGATCTTAAAGCTTCACGAGGAGAAGGGTAAGTGAGCTGCTCAAAATAATAAAAATAATTTAAAAAAAACCCAAAAAATATTTATTTAAAACTTAAACAAATAAAAACAAAAATTATTGAGCAATCGGCGCCTGATCGATCATGGTTTTTTCCCATTCTTGACCATTGAAAAATGACCAGTTGATTGATTTGACCGTCGGACTGTCAATACAGTGAGGCATGATGGCTGAAGAAAAGAAAACCAATCTTAATCACGATGTCAACGGGGGGGTTTTTTTTCTTGTTTCTTGTTCTACCGACAGCATCTGGATTGGAGCGGGGATGATAGAAACTTTGAACTCCACATGTTGAGCAGAATTTGTGCTGGGCGACGCCGGAGTTGAACTGATAAGTACTGATGTTATCACTTCCCTCAAAAAAGTGGAAATTTTTTTTATTTTCGCTCTTCTTTTATCATACAACAAAGGGTTTTAAGTACAAATTCAGTCTTATTTTAGTTGTTTTTTTTTGTTGCACTGAAAAAAATCAATACCCAATCAATAATCAATTTTTGATCATCGTTGGATAGCTCTCGTAAGTTTTTTTGTGTTGGTGGAAGGATTTATCGTCAATTGGCATTGACAAGTTTTCCTGGGATTCAAGCAATTTTTAAAAAGTTGCCCGTTTTAGGCATTGCTTTCTGGACTTTTTTTAACGAAGATTATTGATTTTCAAGTTGTTGGAACAAAAAAAATCGATAAACCAGGAAACGTTGAGTTTCAGAATATTTTTCAACCTCTTCCGCCACCCATTTCCCCTCCCCCCCCCCCCCAAATTTTCTGAGCTTTGAAAATATTTGTTTTCTTTAACGACGACGACGATGATGACAAAACAAGAGAGAGAGAGAGAGAGAGAGAGAGAGAGAGAGAGACAGAGACAGAGAGAGAGAGAGAGAGAGAGAGAAAGAGAGAGAATGAAATAAACAAGAAAATACTTTGAGTAACTGGAACCTGTCCAATTTGATAATACAATGATGATTTTGTTTTTTCCAACAAATCGAACAATTGCATTTGATGCCTTCGAGAATTTCCGGTCCGCTAAACTTCCATCTGACCGCTCCACAATGACAACCGCCAAAATGAGAGACGTCGCTCGACGACATCAAACAATTGAAGCGGGCGGACCAAAAACCACAAAAAAAACACTGTGAGAGTTGTTTTTTTTAAGAAATTCAAATTTTAAAATTAAAAAAAAAAATGGAAACATTTTTATTTTGGGAAATTTGTTAAACATCATCATTTTTTATCAAATTAGTGATGATAAAAATTGATCTTTGGGCTTGGAAATTTTCTTTCATTTCTCTTCCAAAAAAAAAAAAAAAAATTTAAATAATCTCCTTTTAAAAAAATGGGAAAAAACGAATATGAAATGATTTATGGGAAAAAATACCCGATTTTTTATATTTTTTGTCCTTCGATTTAGTTGAATTACATAATCCAAGCTTTAAAGTTTAAAAAATCAATTTCTCTCTCTCTCTCTCTCTCTCTCTCTCTCTCTCTCTCTTGTTTCTCTCGGTTTCTCTGTGTCTCTCTGTGTCTCTCTGTGTTTCGCCGTGTCTCTCTTTCTCTCTCTCTCTCTCTCTCTCTCTCTCTGACACTTTTTTTTTCTCATCATCACATCACATCACACATCACTAACAAAAAAGAAAAGAAAAAGAAAATGATAAATATCTGGAAATACTTAATGATATGATAAGAGAAAGAAAAAAAGCCATGTTCGTTTCAGAATTTTCAGCGATTTAATTATGATTTTGGAAAGAAGTGGCCAGTTCGATCGATGTTCTGCTTTTTCTTTGTAGTTTGAATGGGATTTCGGAAAGAGTTACTGTCAAAACCCCAATTCAAATCATTGATGAAACCAAATCTTATCCAATTTTTGACGACCTAAATGACCTTGCAAAATTACATGTTCATCTGCTGTTAAAAACCTGAGCGCGTAGCCTGCAAAAAGCTGAATTGGAATCATGTGATTCCTCCTCCACTTTCTCTCCTCGTTACTCTGTCGTCTACCCAACGGAAAAACCATCAAAATTATTGTTTTGTTTCCCCTTTCGTGTTTAGATTAACTTTATCACCAGCGACTATCAAAACATTGAAACACTTGTGTTTGGCGTTCAATCTTTGTTCGAGAAAAAATAACAAAATTGAACTAGGGAAAAGTGTTTTATTGGGTTTTTAGTTTGATTTTCGGAACAAACTTGACGATTTTTTTTTTTTGAAGAAAAAAAAACGAAGAAATACTGAAAATTTGAAGGAAAACAATCCTGTGACAATTTCGATTTTCCGAATTGTAATTTGAATCATTCGATCAATTATCGTCCATTTTTTCCGGTCGATCAGGTTCACATTTTCATTCAGACGTTGTGACGACAATCTGATTGGATTCTCGTCACTTCTTCCCTTCACTCGAACCTCTCATCAAGTTTCAATTGGTGAAGCAAGTTTGGGATTTTGACACTTTTTGTTTGAATTAAAAGAAAAAAAGGAAATTGAAGGCTTCTTAACGAATAAAAAAAACTGAAATTTCAGACGAGAAATGGAAGGCTTTTTAGGCTCCAACAACAACTCGGCCCAAAAAGACTGTGTAGAAGGGTTTTCTTCTCTCAACGCGTTAAGCTTGATGATGATGGTGTAAAATGGTGAATTGAAGCATCGGGTGACGACTTGTTGAGAGGGGTTTTGGAGATTTTAAAAAATAGTAAAAATCAAAGCGGCAGCTGAGCTTTTGACAATTTGTTCTCAGGAAATAACTGCGACATTTTTTGATAAAACAGTACAATTTTTATTATCGTTTTTTTAATCAACAGTGATTAAAAAAATTGATAAAAAATGATTAGAGAGAGAGAGAGAGAGAGAGAAGAAATATAAATCTCTTATAATTTTGTTCTTACTTGATTATTCTTCAAAAATCGCCTTGTAATAATTAATCAATCCAAATGTATCTCGTCTTCCATTCATCTTTTCGTTTTTCTCCATTTCTTCTCCCTCCTCCAGACGCAAAATTTGTTTTCCCTTGTCTTCTTGAAAGATTTATGAGAGAAAATCAATTATCATTTTTTTATTTGTTGGTTTTGTGATTGAATTTCTTTGACTTCCTCCCCTCCGTTCATCGCCCATCTGACTGAGATCAATTTTTATTCAAATGACACCCACCCACGCACGAATTTGGTTGGACAAAAGATGAACAACGAAGGGAATTTATTCGGTCCAAATTGGGTTTGTATTGAATTCAAAGTTTGCGCACTTTTCTTTTCTCTTGAAAAAAAGAATAAAATAAACAATTGAAGGGGCGATGAAAAACTGCAAAAAATATGGTTGGCCTGGGAGGACAAATAAGCACCTTATCAACATCTGAAAATCTCTGAGAGAGAGAGAGAGAGAAAGAGAGAGAGAGAGAGAGAGAGAGAGAGAGGGTCTGGAAATTTAATTGAGAAAAGGGGAAAGGGATCAAAGTTTGTTTCGACAACACATAGACACTACCAAAAAAAAAAGCCAAGAACAGGTTGTATGTATATTTGCAGCGGAAGAGAGGGAGAGAGAGAGAGAGAGAGAGAGAAAATAAACTGAAAAAATGAAGAGGAAGAAAATGAAATGAAATAAATTGTTTCCACAAGTTTTTTTTTTTTTCAATGTCCAATCTTTATGATCCGGTAACAATTTAACAATCAGTCGGTTTTTTTTTGGTTGGGTTGTAACAATAAAATAATAAAAAAAAGCAGAGAAAGAGAGTCGGTCAGATAATTAAATAAAAATAAAATTTAATAATTTAATTAGTTTTTATAATAAAAATAAAATTATGTACATAGAAATGTCTTTGTTGATTTCCTTTTTTCTTGATTGATTTTCGAGAATTCGCCTCAATTTCAAGAAAATGTTGATTACAAATCATTTGCTTATTGATTTGATTCATTCTTATTGTCTTCTTTGTTTCCATTTGTTTCCTTTTTTTGATTCACAAACGTTTTTGGGTCAGGCAAAGCAGCATTTTATTTTCTGAGCAAATTGGCTTAGAACCTCTAGAATTTTAGGGGTTTTTTTTTAAAATAAAATTTAAATTATTAAAAAAGGAAAAAGTTAGAAATTTCAAAAAAAAAAAAAAAAAAACTGAACATGAAATGTGACAATTTGGATTGTCATCAGTCATCTCAACAAGATCATTTTTCAAAGGTCAATTTGAAAAATAATTGGAAGTGGAAAATAAAAAATTTGTTCAACAAATTATCAATATCAAAGTTTTCTTCTTCATCTCCAACGTTCATTTCGATAAAAAAGCGCCCCACGATTATTTTGCCTTGACTGACTGACTGGTCTATTAGATCGGCAAAAAGTCGTCGCTTGCCAATGACTTTTGTGTGTTGGTAGGGTTGGTTTTGACAGAAAGAAAGATAAATTGAGATCAGCTGAAGATTTGTTTCTTTTCCTTCTAAAAATCATTCCTTCTCAACTTTTTTTTTTTTTTTTTTTTTTGGTGATATCATCGATTAAAATTGAGACAACGGAAATACGATTTTGTTTCGTTTCAAAAAAAAAAAGCAGAACCGAACAGGGCATTGATTAATTGTTTGGTGACTTTTTCACCTTCAAGGCTGGAAAAAATGTTCTTGCAAATCGATTCCAAAATGATAGGGCAGCTGATTAAAAACCGGAAACTGTCGGGGGATGAACGTTTAGAGGTTTTTTTTTCTTTTTTCGTTTTGCGGTTTATTCGATTCGATGCCCATCAAAATCAATGAAAATCAATGTAACAAATTGAGATAATATAAAAAGCGTGCAACAGTCCGGGAAAATAGAAGAATAATGTGAGAATAATATTGAGGCACACATGCTTTTGGCAACCAATTAGAATCATTATGGAAAATGGCGGGAACAGAATCGCAATCAAACAGATCAAGATTATTCTTCCATAAGTTTTAAGCATTGAAAGTTGCTGAAAATTGAGAAAAACTGATTGTCAGTGCTCTCAACACACTGCCTCGTTTGTTACATTTTCGTGATTTTTTTGAAAATTGTCAAGCATTTTTCTTTTTAAAAATAATATGAAATAATTTTAAATTTCATTTTAAAAATTACAAAAAAATGATTTTTTTCAAATTTTTGTTTTTTTTAGACAAAGATTCACGTTTTTGATATTTATGTCCTTTTTTGGTTCCTACCGTATCCTTTTTTGAACTTTACATTGATATTCAATGATTGATTTTTGTTTTTTTTTTGTTTGGTTTTTGTGTTTAATTAAATCAGTCACAAAATCGAAATTGAAGTGCAAAGAACCGGATGAATCCAAATTAGAAGGAAGGGGAAGGATGGGTTCGACGATGGATGGATGATGCCGAATTCGTCACCGTTTTTCGTTTCGACCAACAATCGGAAGTGGTGTTTCTCAATTCTTCCCACGAATCACACAAATCATTCAAAATGTTCAACATTTTATTTGTACAATTTGTTTTCAAATAAGTTGCAAAATACAAAAAAAAAAACAACAAGGAGGGGGTGGGGGAGGGATATCTTCTCAAAATTGGGGGCGGCGCTTAGCAATTGAATTGAGAGATAATGATGGGAAATGAAGAAATGATGGAGAGACCGACGCTGTGCAATAAGGCGCCGGAAGTAGAAGAAAAAAGGAAAATGAGAAGAAGAAGAAGGAGAAGGAAAAGAAGTGGAAATTAACAAAAAAAAAAAAAAAAAGTTGGGGGCGGAGAATGTTTATCGTTTCTGCTGCAACGGCGAGAATTGTATTTAATGGTTGAAGAGTTGTTGGACATCTTCACTCTTCATTAATTTAACAATTTGTATTCTGAATCCGTCTCATCACCCAACCCCCCCCCCCCCTCGCCACACTTCTTCTCTTTTATCCGTCCTCGTCCTTTCACAAATCTTGATTCAATAATGTTGATGAAGCATTTGTTGATTTTCGTTGCCTTGACGGTGTCGTCAACAATGGCTGAAAGTCTTTGCCCAGACTCGAGCTGGAAATATTTTCCAACCAGTAACTCGTGCTATAAATTGATTAAGTAAGATTTCTTGGATTTTTTCGTTTTTTTTTTTGCGTTTTCTCACATTTTTATCCGATTTTCTAAATATTTTCGTTTTTCAGCGAGGATTTACCATGGACGATTGCTGAATTCAAATGTCTCTTCCAAGGTGGTCACCACGTCTCAATCGACAGTCCAGAAGAGAATCAATTTGTTCACGAAATTTCGCAATGGCACGAAATTTGGACGGGCGCCGCGTTTTTCGGACGCGACACACGCTACGTGAATTCCGACGGTTCGACGTACGGAAATTTCGAGAACTGGAAAGACGGCAACAAGCCGCCAATGAATCGAGCACGACGCTGCATCAAAATGGACGCGAACGGCGAATGGTTCCAATCGTGTTGCAAGAAGAAGACGCACACAGTGTGCGAGAAGCGCGCTGCTGCTTCAACTACACCATCGAACGTCGCCAACAATTCAGCCGACGGCTTCCGATTCAATCGTCATCGCGCTTAAAACTCTGACATGAGAGCAATCAATTGATTATTGACATTTTCGAGAATTTCGGAAAATCCGTCGTCATCATCATCATCCGCCACAAGTTGTTGATCCTCATTTTTTATGCTTTTACACCTATCAATCCAATCTAATCCAACCCAATCAATTATTATTTCAACTTGTATACAATATTTGTCTAGAAATCCAGATCAGATTCGAGTCGGTTTACTTACGTGTATCATTTGATTATTATTTTCCTAAATAAAAATTTGTTCGAAAATATTTGAATTCAACATTTTGTTTACAAAACAACAAAACGAAAGTCGTTTCTGATTTCTGTTGGTTGAAATTGACACTGACTTTGTATCATGTTCGAAAATCGACGAATTCACGTCGCCGCACACACCACCGATCCGATGTCTCTCCGAATCTCAATGTCATTCAATTCAGTTTCCGGGGGAGGAGGGGGGAGGGCACAAACACACGAAACGAGTTGATCGTTTCTCTCTCTCTCTCTCTCTTCCTCTCTCTCTCTCTCTCTCTCTCTCTGTCTTCCGCTATATCAATTTTATCTTTTATGTCGACACTTTTTTGGGAAAACTGAACTTTTTTTTTCTGTTGCTTGCGCCCGCGCAGCGCAATTTTTGTATGATTGATTAAGAGTTTTCTTTAGGGGGAAGACAAAAAATGGAAAGATTTTATCTTTTCTTTTTCTTTTTAATTTTTCTTTTTTTTTTTGGTCGATTAACACATTTGAACGCTATAATGTGGGAAAGAGTTGGGGTTCAAATGGAAAATCGATGAAATTCAATTGACTTCCGGTGACTTTTGATTTGGACAAAAACAATCCTAATTTTTTTCACCACCTCAAAGCCTTTTAAAGATGTTTCGCACCCTCACCTTCACGGACCATCTTCACGGACAATCTTCACGGCCATCATCACGGACCCTCATTTTACCGAATCGGACATTCAAAAAATTCAAGCGCAAACTAAAAAGAGGTTGAGGTGATGATGATGATGATGATGATTCCGGATTAGTGAAACCTGCTCATTCCGATGCCGCATGAGAGATCTCCGATTTATGATAACTTCGGTGCCCTAAAACTCTTTAGAAACCGGAATAACTTTTCACTGAAAAAAAACGTGACAAAAATCAATAAATTGAAAAATGTGTTGAGGAGAATTCATTTCAGAATTTATTTTCTCAATAAAATAGTTTTACTTAAAGAATGAGGTGAAAAATGAAATAAAAAATAAATTTTTTTTAATTGTTTTTTTTTCAGCTCACGAAAAGAGTTTAAAATCAAAACTCTTTCTGAAACGTTGAAATATAAAAATGTGGATGTGAAGTTCAAGCTTGAAGATGTTTTTCCTTCTTTTTTTTTTTTCTAAACTTGATTTAAAATGTTTTTTTTTTCTTGAAGTGTGACGTTGGAAAAAACGCGGACGATGTGCTCAAAGTTGAAGACGATTTAATGATTTCAGCCATATCGAAAGCATCTTTTCATAATGGCCTCATAATTGGCGATAAAATTGTGAAAGTAAATGGAGTTGTCGTGAAATCCAAAACCGGAATAGCCGATGTCTTAAAAGGTGGCGAGCACTTGATAACGGTTTATCGTCGTGACTTCATATCGGTGATTCCTGTCGATCGTTGGACAAACTTGAAGAGTCAACAACGACCCGGTTTCAGCTATTTTCTGGTGACCGCAACTCGAGTAGGCGACGAGACTTTGCCGATTTGTTTTCGTTTTGTTTTCTTCTCTCATTTTTTAGCCGTCAAATGTGGCGCCAACAGCACCAATGGGAATGACAATAAAAGCAGTGAAGAATCGAGCAATTTTGACGACAGTTGAGCCCAACAGTATTGCGAGCCTCTTTTTTGCACTTGGCGACTCAATTATCGATTTTGACGGAACTCCAATTCCATTTGGTGATACGGTTTTTATTCGAGAAGAGATTAGCAAATTTCAAAAGTTTATTTTCGAATCAAAAAGCAAAAAAAAAAAAACTATAATTAAAATGATGACGAAACAAATTTAGAAATGGAAAAATGACGGTTGTTGTTGAAAGGCCAGTAACTCAGGCGACCGCAAATGAGCTTCGTCGCTACATTTTATCAATTATGCCAGCTGATAATGATTTCGAAATGGCGGCTGATGTTAAAGCGATTGGATTAGTAATCAACCGAAACATTTTTTTTTCTTGACATCACACCACTTGCTTTCAGGAAGCGAGTAACATGCATTCAATGATTTTCAAGAAACTCAAACCACCAAGCATTTTGACGGCTGACGTGAGAAAACGGAAGAATACCAAGGTTACGGTGACTGAAAATACGGACGAGAAGAATATCAAAATTTCGGTTGAATAAAAATTGAAATAATTTGTGAAGTAAAAAAAGAAATAATTTCAGACGGCCTCTACTGAAATGAGAATTACGAGCGACGTTGAAGACGAGGATGATTTGAAAGATGTGACAAAGAAAAGTCATGCCGCTTCAGCAGCTTCTGGTTTCTTTGATGATGAATAAATTGAGACAAAAATGTGTTTTTTTTTTTCCATCTTTTGAAATTTCTATTTCCTGGTGGCTGAAATCGTTCCACCGTTAATTTGCCTGTTTTGTCTGGTTTTGTCTGAAAATTGAGAATTAAAGCAAGGCGAAAAAATCTTGAAAGATTTTTTAATATCTAAAATTCTGAATAATTTTTACTTTTGATGCATTTGCTCCAAATTGAAAATCGCAATTTTGGATTTAAAATCAGCAAAACGATTGGATTTGAAAATGTCAACGTATCGGACACGTAAGGCAATATTGAGCTCATCAACACTTGATACGAATGAGCATTTGAAACGATGGAAAAATACTGGAAAAAATAAGTGGCGATCTGATGGGAAATCGGAAATGGGAAGGGAAAACGTTTTACCATGAACAAAACGGTCAAAAATTGAAGAATAAAATTGTAAACGGATAAAATGAACAGAAATTTCTCGGTTTTTTTAAAGCTCGAATTTTTATGAAATGTAACCAAGCAAACTGCCGAAATATTGAATCCTAATGTCAAAAGGACGACGATTATCATAAAAATGAACAAACGTTTGAAAGCGATTGCGACAACCTTCAAAATTCAGAATCACTTTTGCCTTTTTTTCAGAATTTTCTTTAACAATTTTTCAAGGAATATCGCACAGAATTTTTTCGATCAATCAAAAAATCTCGAGAATTTCATTTGAAAAAATTGAGCTTCTCCTAGCTTCATGACTTACTGCTGGATCAATACTGAATTGTATTTGATCATTATTTGGCAAACTGCCAATATAAGTGATTGGAGTGAAAATCAACGGATAATATCCAATAATTGGAGTGATGAAAGAGAAAACAATAAACGAACTCAACCATTTGTTCCAAATCTAGAAAAAATGATGGAAAAAATGTTGGCAAAAGAAAATCGAGCAACTTTTTCATGTTTTAATGGAAAATATAGAAGAGTCATGCGATTCATCGACATATAAAGGATCATGTAAAATTGGTGATAAGCGAAATGATTTGATAAAGTATACATCTTCAATGAATTCAGAATTTTGATTTCAGACATTTTTTAAAATAAAATTTTTACAAATTTAATTATAAAATCTGGAAGAGAAACATAAAATTGCCCTAGAAATGAATCGAACGGTGTAATTTTTGTCAAGTGTATAGCAATTGTAGCATTCAAAAAAACTCCAATATTCTGAAAAAATCAATAAATTTTTCGTATTCAAAAAAGGAAGAAATCTGGCTGCAAAAATATCACTATAATTGAAGAAATCATGAACAGATTGTAGAAAGATCCCGAATATTGTTTACGATCTTTCCATATCGCACGAAAAACCAGAATATTGATTATGACGCACGGAATACGATAGCACAAACGGATCAAGAAGCTGTCCATTATAGGCGGTTTTTGATAAGAGAATGAATGTTGAAATGAGAAAATGAATGAAAAGATTGCTCGAGATTTTCCCCAGAGAGATGATTTGATTAGCAGCAGCAGCAGCAAAAAAAAATTAAAGGAAGCCAACAACGACAAATTGAAACTTTGAAAGCAGTTTCTGACTAATTCGAACAAAAAACAAAGTTTTAGTATTAAATGGATCAATAATTTCGAATATCAAAAAGCATATTCAGAGTTGACTAGAAGAAACGACGCTACACGTTTACGCTGACATCCACACTCACACTTTTTCATAAATTTAATCAATTTTCAGACAAAGTTAGCCACAAATTGTTGGTGTTGAGATAAAAATCTGGATTCAATAAAACCGAAGAATTTCCAACCATTTGATTGATCTTAAGACGCTGATGCTTGAAAAAATGCTACGTGAGCCCTCTGAGCCGAGTAAAGGGAGCCTAAAAGTGTTAAGCTGAACATTTTTTTCATTTTTGATTTAAAAAAATCGATTTTATTCAACAAAAAAAAGGGAGACTTTTTGAGATTTCAAAAAAAATGTGTTTCGCCCCTACTCCGCCCCTGTTTTTTATGAATTAAAGAAGTTTAATTTTCAGTAAATTTAAAAAGATTTAAACATTTGAATTAAGTATAAACAAAAAATAATTGAATATGATATCAAATATCAGAAAATGGGAAAAAGTTTACGATTTTCATCTTCAACAAAATGTTTATTTCCATTTGTTGTCCGTCCATTCTCTTCTTCTCTTTCCATCATCAAATCAATCCTCATCACATTTTCTCGGGTTTATTTTGCGCTGTGCCACAAAAATGCGATTTTTGATACGATGGACGCTGAATTGGATCATAGTTTCAGGTTGATCGGTTTTTCCCACGATTCACTCTTAAAAACCATCGTTTTTACAGCGCTGATTGTTGACGCATCCGGCGATGAAATCGACTATGAACAGCTTCTGGAGAAGAAGCTAATGAATGGCTACAACAGTAAAGCGAGACCGGTGAAGAATGAGGAGACGGTTGTACGCGTCACCGTTTATTTGAATATTGCTCACGTCGAGAAAATTGTCAGAAGTTTAAGCGAAAAGCGAATCCGTGAAGAAAGCGGTTTTTTTTCTTCAACCTCAATGATTTCAGGATGAAAAAGAGCAGACAATGCTTGTACACGGACATTTGTGGGCTTCATGGACCGACGAATATTTGCAGTGGAAGCCCAACGATTTCAACGGCACCAAAAAGGTTCAGATTCAGGCATGGCGAATTTGGCAGCCGGCGCTCTCATTGTACAACAGGTTGGTTTGATTTGATTTGAGCTGGCGGAACTCATTTTTTTTCCTCGTTCTCGTTGAAGTGCAAAAGGAAACGCGTGGCATCTTTACATGCATGGTCTACCGGCAACAATCTACAGTACGGGAAGAGTTTGGGCAAGTGGAACCTACTCGTTCTATGTCACGTGTCAATTCGATTTCACAAATTGGCCATTTGACACGCAGGTTTCTTTTTTTTTAATTTTTGAAATTGAATTGGCGAAAAAAAATGATCAAAGTTTCAAGAAATGCCCGATTGTGATTGCCGATTGGGTTTACGGATTGGCACAGGTGAATCTGAGCGATCCAGAAGGAACAGCAGAGTATATGAAGCCAACGATTCGATTAAGCTACGATCCGGTTGAAAAAACCAACAACAAAAAACATGTTGGAGGTTGGGAAATCAAAAATTCGTGGAAAAAGCATTGTTATTGGGGTCCGAAAGGATGCAAAGAAGAGCAACCGGAAGGAGAAGTAAAACTTTGAGCAAAAAATCCCGGTTTTGTGATTTTTCTGAAATTTGGTTTGCAGCTCGAATGGTATTGGTCACTATTGGAGTTTGGAGTTATAATTGAGCGACATGTGCCATATCTCGGATCGACACTATTCATTCCACTTGCGCTGACAACAATCCTAATATTGAGCTCATTCTGGATTGAAACGTTTTCGGTGACCATCGGTGTCATCATTTTCACCTTGGCCTTGCAAGGCGTTTGTGGCTGGGAAATGATATCGAACATGCCGCCTGGAAGTGGAACAATACCAAAAATCAGTAAGACGAGACTAAAAAAAATCCTAAGCCTAAACCTAAACCTAACCTAAATATACCAGCCAAGCCAAGGCTGGTATTAAACCTAAAACCTAAAAACCTAAACCTAAACCTAAACCTAAAACCTAACTAAACCTAAACCTAACCAAAACGCCCAGACCTAAATATACCAGCCAAGGCTGATATTAAAACCTGAACCAGCCAAGGCTGGTATTAAACCTAAACCTAAACCTAAAAAAACCTAAACCTAAACCTAAAAAAACCTAAATCTAAACCTAAAAAAACCTAAACCTAAACCTAAAAAAACCTGAACCAGCCAAGGCTGGTATTAAACCTAAACCTAAACCTAAAAACCTAAACCTAAACCTAAACCAGCCAAGGCTGGTATTAAACCTAAACCTAAACCTAAAAAAAACCTGAACCAGCCAAGGCTGGTATTAAACCTAAAAACCTAAACCTAAACCTAAACCAGCCAAGGCTGGTATTAAACCTAAACCTAAACCTAAAAACCTAAACCTCGATTCTGATTTTCAGTTCAATTATATTCGCTGAATTTATTGTTAACCACTGGAATATTTGCGATAACCGTTTTGTTCAAATTCATACAGGACAATTTTCCAGAAGAATATGTAATTAATATTGGATTCGATATTCTGGAAATGCCAAACAAATTGAAAATGTCTCGAATTTTCGAAACATCCGGAATGTCTTTCGATCCACAAGAGTACGTTTCTGTTGAATTAAGACACTGCAGATTAATAGGATAACAAATTCTTCATTTCTTGTCTTCTCAAAAAATTCTAGATTACTACTGGATGATCAACAACAAATAATGGATGTTCTGGAAAATGGAAGCATCTCAAGTACATCCATCGGAATGTCGGACGCGTTCGATTCGTCAATTAGTGTTGAAGTCGAAGCGGAACACAACACAAACTCCGATGAAATGTTGATACCGATCAATCTTCCAACAAATCCATCATCATCATCGGAACAACCAGCATTGGAATCAGTAGTGAGCAAAATTGAGGGGGGCGAGAAGCTGAGTAGAAATGGTGATAGAAGAACGAAGCTTGAGCTTCAGCTTTACACAATCAAACGATTTATTTTCGTATTTTATTTTATTATTTATTTGGTGTCAATTTTGTTTTGTTTTATTTTCTGATCATCAACTCTCGATAAATTTATTGACGAAACTCATCCGACAAAAAAATGTTTAAGAAAAGAAGAAGAAGAAGTAGTCGAGGAAAAAGAGGAATCATCGATGCTTTGCCAAAAGATCATCAAAATCGAGTTGTTGCCGTTTTTGTTGAAGAGCATGCGGCACATTTTGCCAATCGTACCTGAAAATTCAACATTTCGTCGAAAAGATCTGCGGAATGAAGAAGAAGAAATCTGACCATTTTTTGGTGACCTCAATGTCGTTGTTCCAGCTATACCATTTTTTAAGACGATTTCCGTCGCTGAAAATGGTTTTGTGTCGTTTTTGTTGGCTTCTGAATGGAAATCAATGAAAACCACTCACGACACTTCGAAACAATTGGAGAAGAGAAACGAAAAAACGGTTAAACACAAAATGACCAAGTTGAGTGACGAGTTTCGCGGAGTCAACATTATCTGAAATGAACAATTTCAGAGACATTTTCAGACAGAAACCCTGACAAACTTTGAAGAAACATTTCTCAAGAGAAAATTATTGCAACTCCATTTATTTTGTTTTAATTTAAAAAAAAGAAAAAGAAAAAAGGAAAAGAAATATTTCAACCCCCGTTAGCTGGACACCAAAAAAACTGAATAATTTATCAACCCTTTTGTGATTCAAAAGAGATTTTTTTATCCTTCGCACCCAAAGAAGCTTAAAACGAAACAGAAAAACTGGAATTCAATCAAAATTATAAAGTTCAGAAAAAAAACGGGGCAAAAAACAAAGTGAAAAATGATTAAAAAAAAAAGGTAATTGCGTGAGAATTTGTCACACGAAATTCGCTTTCCGATTCGTTTTTTTTTCCGACCACCTACCGTACTTCGGTTCGTTCTTTTTCATTTCTTTTTCGGGACTGAACATTTTTCAAGACGCCACAAAAATAAGAATGAGCCAAAATTAGGAACAAAAATCTAACAAGATGAGAGACGATGAAGGATGAAAAATGATGAAGCTGATACGTACCTAATGCATTTCGTCCAATTATTCAACAAAAAGGGATGGAAACAGGGAGGGAGAGAGAGAGAGAGAGAGAGAGAGAGAAATGGATAATACAAATAATGGATAATAGTGTGACACACATAAATATGCAACACCAAGAGAACAGAATCCTATTTTTCCTTCTTCGTCTTTTTTTTTTCTTTTTTTCGTTGCTCGTCATCATCCTTTCCTTGAGCTTTTCCCATCGTCGTTTTGATGATTAGTTTTCGATTTATTTGTCGAGGAAGAAGAGCAACCCCCCCAACCAACCAACACCTCGAAATTGTATTGTTTGAAACCTCAGGAAAGAGGGGAAAATGAAAAGAGCGAAGAGGAAAGGATTTTCTTCTTTTTTTTTTTACAGAAAAAAAATTGCAAAACGCTCATTTTTGACCAATTCTAATTAGAAATTATAGTCAAAGCTACAATTTTCGTTTTTTTTTTCCAAAAATTCAAACCCCCCCCCCCTCCCTTCTTCTTCCTTTTTTTCCTTTTTTTTTTGGGTGATTTTTCCATCAACATAAATTTGGAGTTGAAGGTGCTCACATATTTTTCCCATTGTTGAAGACTTTTTTTTTTCTTGATTTTTCTTCTTTATCGATTTTTTTGTTGTTGGCAATTGAACAAAATGATTTATGAAAAAAAGGCAAAAAATGAGATTTGACAAGAATTTCAGCAAAAAAAAAAAAAGGAGAAAAAAAATTTCAGATGAAAATTGCAAAATAACCCGACCCTAAAAATGCACGTCTTGTTTTGTGTGAAGAAGAAAAAAACCGTTCTTTTCTGTGTGTGTGTGTGTGTGAATTCTGAACATCGGAACGGAGAAGACAGGAAAACAAATTACCAGTTTTGTCAGAAAAATTTGGGGAAGGGAGAGGGGAAAGGATGGGGGATGGGGAAAGGATCGGAAGAGACAAATTTGTGTCTATAATAAAAATACTTTGGCAAATAAAAAAAGGACAGAAGAAAAACATCAACAACAAAAAAAATTGTATAAAAATGAGCCGACGTCAGGAAGGTAAGGTCGAGCCGGGTGTTCAGAGCATTTCTCGCGGCTGTATCATCGTCGATGCGCTCGAGCCATTAGAAAGAGTCTGCTGGAGCTCGGTGCGAATGAGAAGCGGCCGGGAGCAAGTCGTGTAGTTGGACGCCTCGGAATCCAGAACTACTTGCTTTTTTCGAACTCTGAAAATTGATTTTTTTGTGATGCATTCAATGGTTTTTCAATTTTTTGGTTTTGCTTAAAAAATCAGAGAAGCCTAAGGAAGCTCTAAATAGAGTGGTTCTTTTTCCAAAGAAAAAAAACCAAGAAACGTTTCGAGGACAAAGCGTCACAATCAAACAGAAATCATATATTGATTTTTCTTCAAGCAATTAGTAGAATTCAAGAAAAAGTTAGAGAGAAGTCGTAACGAAATGTTCATTTCTCATTTAATTTGTTACCTGTCGTTTAAATGGCTTCGTCTCAACCGCGATCTTCTCATCGAACTGCTCAAACTACTTATTCGGCTAGCAAAAGAGGAGACAATCTGGAATAGAAGTTGAAGAACAATGGTCAAAAACCACTAAAAAAAAGTCAACCATTCAAGTTGTGAAATGAAAGTTGGGCGGGGTAGAAGACTACAAACTACAACTCATCAATTCTCGATTTTTTCCGTGGGAAAAAAATGAAACAAAGGGGAAAAAAACAAAAAATAGACAGAAATGACTGAAAATTCTTGAAAAAATAACAAAAAAATAGACGACGGCCGAAAAACTGAAACAAACAAACACAAGCAAAACATGAAATTACCTCAGTGGAATTCAAAATTTTGCTCAAACCATTTCGCTTTTGTTTTCTCGTCAACCAGAAAAACAAAAGTGGATTCCACAGAACCAGTGACATTGCAATGACATGAGCCACCAATGACCAGAAAAATGGTTGCTTTTTCATAAATTCCGGCTCTTTTTCTACAAAAAAAAAAAGAAAAGAAAAATCGATATCAATTAATTGATTGTAGAAAAACTGACTGAAATCCTTAACAAGATTGACCAGGGTTAATGGAGCCCAGCAACCAATAAATGTCATAACCATTGCGATTAAAATATAATTCACCTATGAAATCAACAAATCGACTTCAAAGTTCAATTTGAAACCAAGAAAAAACCTTTTTTTTTCTCGACGTCGCTTCGCTTCGCTGCTTCTGTGTCAATGATTGGCAAAATTGAACATTTTGAATAATCATGTCTTTGCTGACTTTTTGCAAAATTTTGAAATAACAAAATGTTATAATTGCCATTGGCACAACAAACTGAAGAAACGAATAAAAAATGAGAGGGAGGGGGGGGGGGGGTTGCGGAAGCAACAAAAAAATCAATCAATCAATAAAATCAACCTGAAGCAACATCACCGTTGTGCCGTAGAGTTTTCGCGAATTTTCACTTTGCCAATTGGCTTCATCACAAAAATGACCACAATACGGTGTGGCGCCTTTTTCGACATAATACGAGCCGTCGACATGTTCGAATGACATTAAGTATGGAACATTGATGAGTGTTGAGACGATCCAAATCAGAAATGTGATGGCTAACGCTTGGCGAATCTGCAAATCCACAGAATCTCCTGGTTTTGAAGAAGAAGAAGAAGAAGAATTTTTGAAACTTACAGAAACTGGAGATTTTGTCGGATCATTGATGTGAAGGAATTTGTCCAACGAAATTGCGGTCAAACTCCAACTTGTCACAAACACCGAACAAGAGTTTGATAGCGGAACAAGGTGACACATCACTGGACCGAAATACCAATCTTTCGTCATCGCATACCTTGAACAATGAAATGGAAACGCATTTGAGAAGGCAAAGAAAAACAAAAGAAAAAGCCAAACCATGGTGTGACCGGAATCGCTGTGAACACCAGTATCAAATCGGTGAAGATCAAGTTGAGCAAGAAGACGTTGCGTGCCGACTGAAGACGCTTATTGCGAGCCACTGCCCACAAAACACCGCCATTCCCAAAAATGCCTAGAACGAAGAGAAGCCCGTAGAGAAAGGTGAAAATTGAACGAATGTAGACATCGCTGAAAATAATCCACATTCGAGTTTCAGATTTTTTTCAGACGGATTGAAAAAAAAATGTTTTCCATTGAATTTTTTTTTTTTGCCGAAGCTTTTAGAAGAAAAATGAAAACAACTGTTCTTCACAAAGTCGTTTTGATCAATCAGAGTGAGCACAAAATTTTTTCTTCAGCTTCTTCTTCTTCTTCTTCTTCTTTCCGTTTGACATTTCGAAATGATTTAAGTAAGGGAAGGTTGAAGTTTGACGAAGAAGAAGAAGAAAAAACATTTTTTCCAGAAAAAAAAAAAGTCTAGAAGAAGGAACAAACGCAGTTATATCATCAATTCCTTGATTTTTGATTGCATCTGCAATCTGCAGGCATGTTCCGTTTTCTTCGCTCATTCATACGTTATTCAACAATTATTATTATTATTATTAATCATGCCATGAAGAAATGTTGTGCGTGTTGATCAGCGTCTGTGTGTCTGGTTCTTTTTCTTTTTTGAATTATATTATTAAAGAAGAAAAAAGATCTGAAATATCAAGATTAAAAATTAAGAATCAAAAAGAAAATTTTTTGTAAGAAAGTCGAGAGAGAGAGAGAGAGAGAGAGAGAGAGAGAAAAAAAATGAGCACAAATTAAATGATGAAAAAACTTGAAAAAGATAATTTTCAAAAAAAAAAACGAATTGGCAAAGGTAAATAAAATGTTGGTGAATGTTGCTATGTACAACATGAAATGAAAAATGGTTGGATAAAAAAAATTAATAAAGCATAAAAAATGAGAAGGTGAGAGAGAAAAAAAGATAACTGATGAAGTACCGAGAGATAGAAAGAGAGAGAGAGAGAGAGAGAGAGAGAGAGAGAGAGAGAGAGAGAGAGAGAGAGAGAGAGAGAGAGAGAGAGAGAGGAAATGATAAAGATTTAAAAAAAACTTATTTAATTCGTATTTAATTTGTTTTTCTTTTTAATTTCAAAACTTGAAAAATATAAAAAATGAATAATTTAAAAATCGAAAAAAAGAAATTAATTTGAAAAATGGCGGGAGCCGAAAGAAATTTGAATTTACCTACTAAATTTCTTAAAGCCAACGCATTTTAATTAAAACTTCCTGAAATCCGTTTGATTTCTAATCAAACAAAAGTATCAAGTTAACATGGAATCTAGAATGAAGCGGCGGCGCGTGTTTACGGCTTAATGATTTATGAATTCGCTAATTTCATCTCGCTCTCCAATGAGAGACGTGTCAAAAGGCGAAACGTCTGAAAATCGGCGCGATTTTCAGCTCCACCACACATCTCTAAACATTCCGAGCAACGAGTCGATCAGAAATTCATCACGTTTCGAAAATCTGAACATTTTCAGAATTCATATTTATTAATAACTAAATTGACGCATTGTTCCGGTTCGGATGAGAGGAAAATGTGATTGACGAAAACAGAAGCAAAAAAAAAAGACGAATGACAAATTCTTTTTCCACAACTTTTTTTCTGTCTTCCTGTTCCTTTAAAAAATCCGAGTAAAGGAACATCAAAATGGTCTTGACACGAACAAAAAAAAAACTTTGCAACCACTAAAAGAAGGGGACGTTGACAGATCATCATTGACGAAAATAAAGAAAGGTAGGAGTTGGAAAAATGAGGGGGGGGGGGGAGAAACAAGACACAATTTTGACAGATACAGCAAAGGATTCTTCTTTCCCTCCCCTTCCTCCCTCCTCCCAATGAGCCAACCAACTGTTGTCATTTTTGTCGATTAATTTTGTGAAGATGTAGAAAAATAAAAAGAGAGAGAGAGAGAGAGAGAGAGAGAGAGAGAGAGAAAAGGAAAAGATAAAAAGATAAAAGGGAAAAATTGCTGATGACACTTGTACTTCTTCTTCATTTTTTCCCCTCCCTCCTCCCGCCCCCCCCCCCCCCCCATTCCTTTCTCACTTCTCATTTCTCCTGCTCGTCCTCGAAAGTCAGAGGAGCAGCACCATCACCACCACCACCACAATGTTAAGAATCGCAGGAGGAGGAGAAGGTGATGATGCAAAAACAATGAGACACGACAGAGGAGGAACAGCAGAAATGAGGAGGATCGAAAGGTTTTTCTGTTTTTCTTCTCCGCTTTCTGATTTTTGATGTTGTTGCTCATTATGTAATTGACAGTGACAAGTTTGAGTTTGACAAGAAAACACAAGAAAGGTACAAAATGCATGCTTGTTAACACAGTTCTCCCTTCCCATTACTCACTGCTGAAAACCCCATTTTCAGCCTTGATCTCGCTGAGCACCACCATAAGCTTGACGAGATCTCGGTGTGTTCTTCATTCATTCTCTCATTTATTTTGATAAAAATTGACTGAAAATCAATCAAAACATATGAAAATATGTATTTGTAATTCAATATCCGGTCGAAGCCAGGAAGATTTCAAAAAAAAAAAAATTGTTTTTTTTTTTTGTTGTTAAAAATAGTTTTTTCGCAACTTTTCGTTAATTTCTCTCTCTCTCTCTCCTCCCTATCTCTTGCTTACTCTTTTTCTCTCTCCCCTAACTCTCTCTCTCTCTCTCTCTCTCTCTCTCTCTCTCTCTCTCTCTCTCTCTCTCTCTCTCTCTCTCTCTCTCTCTAACTCTTCGTTAAACGTACCAAAGTGAGAAAAAAATGGCCAAAAAAAAAAAAAAAAACATAAAAAATGAAAATTCGAACAAAATCCTATTTGTGTATATCATTATTTTTTAAGCGTCACATATTTTACATTTCTTCGTCTTCCTTTTTCTTGAACACACATATTTGAATAAGAAAACAAAAAAAAATCGAAATGGTCAGGAGAAAGAAAAGAGACAGACAGAGAGAGAGAGAGAGAGAGAGAGAGAAAATTACAGTTTTGTCAAGTTTTAAAATAATTCTGAATAGGAGCGAACAAATTCTGAAGTGAACTACGACGAAAAAAGAAATGAAAGGAAGAAAAATTGAAAATATTGTGTGAAAATCTCATAACCCAAAACGAGAAAAACAAAAAGCGACGATTTTTGACAAAAAAAAAAAGAAAATAGAAGAAGAAGAAGACGAAGCAAATGACAAAATGGAAAAAAAATAAAAAATAAAAAACGTAGAAGCCATCAGATGGCTGATGCTGTACCTCTCAAGTACTTTTTGAGATGTTTGGTTGCATTTTCAAAATTATAAGTTTGATGGTAGAGAACAGATAAAATAAATAGAAAGAGAGAGAGAGAGAGAGAGAGAGAGAGAGAGAGAGAGAAGGAATATTTCCTTGAAAATTCTTGAAAATTAATCATCAGAATTTAGAAAAATGTCTGCCTTGAAGTAACTGATAATTATCGAAAAATGAATAGATTCTAGTGTTTGAGACGGAGCTGCCAAACAATAGTCATATAAATGAGCAAAAACCTGGGGAAGAAAAAAAAACGGGAAGAAAATCAAGAAAAGTTCATTAAAAAAAAAGACGAAGAAGAAGAAGAAGCAAAAAGCGTTTGAAAAGATTTTTGAAAAATCCGCTTGACGAAAACGACGACGTCGTGAAGAGGAAAGTGAAAAACCTGAGAATGGTTCAGATTAACAAACATTCAAAAGGCGAAAATTTTTGTATCAAATTCGTCCCGGCTCTTTTTCTCTCAAATATTTTTCGATGCAAGAATTCGAATTGTAATGGCTTCGATAAAATGCAATTCGACGAGTTGTTTTAAGAATGAAGAAGAAGCAGAAGCAGAAGCAGAAGAATAAGAAGCATGAATGGATGGCAGGGGATGGGGAATTCACTGAAGACCATAAAATGAGTCAAAATTACATTTTTTTTCCAATTTTTTCTCAATTTTATCTTCGTGTTTTTTCCAAATTATCAACAGCCAAGAAATGTATCGGAGAAGCGAGAAAGGAGGGGAAAGGGGAGAGCCGAGCCTTGTGACTTTTTAACACTAAAATGATCAATTAATTTCTCATGCGAACTCAACTAAGCTAAAAATCGGGGGCGGAGCTTGAAACATCTGAAATTGAAAAAAGGTGAGGGGGTGGGGAGAGTTGACAGATTATTATTGATTTTTCCTTTCTTTTCATACAACCGATTTTCAGATTTTGTTGAATTTTTCAAGCAAAACTCCACGTAATTTCGATTGATTTTCGAGAAGGGAAGAAAATCTCCTTGGATAAATTTTTAGAACACTTTTAAGACAAATGAAATTGCACAGTGAAGAACGGAGCAGAACTATTGAAAACAATTTCTAGAATTATGAATGATGGTGACAAGACGATGGATGATATTGATGAGCTCTTCATGTGAGCTTTTGGTAGTCATGAATATCATAAATACATGTTTTTTTTCTTTCTTTCTCTGTTCTTACAAGCGAAAAAAATGTCTTCGTTTTCTGCAGCTTTTGCAAGGTTTTTCTTGCGGCGACTTTTTTTTTCAAAAATGAAAAATCATTGGACAAAAGTCTGAAAAAATGATGGCCTTAGAATGAAGTGAAGCATGAAGAAAAACGTTTGAACTCTTCTTTTTCTTCTTTCAAAAAAGATTCGAACTTTGAATCAGTTTCTTCACAGACATCCACCCGTATTCCAAAAAAATTAGGGGAGAAAAAATGACAGAGATAAGTGTAAAATTGCACGAGAAAAAACCTAGAATTTCTAATAGAATCACTAATGACAGAATACATATTTGTATCCAGAAGCTGAAAGAAAAACTAAAAGGAAACAAAAATGAAAGACGTCGATGTCTACGACGACAACGATGAACTCAAAAGGTGACGTTGATTCATTCAACGACGACATCGAAGATCATAAATAAATATGTGTGTGTCTTCGCGCGGAGTCACATTTGAGAAAGAAGATATTTTGAGCGAAAAATTAACTAAAATAGAAAATGCCAATTATTATGATTTTCAATTGAAAGTTGAACAATTAATTATAGATTTTGATGCAAAATTCATTTTTTTCCCACCCCTCTTTCCCCTTACCTTCTTCACCCCACCCCCATTTTCAGCCAATAATTATACGGCGACAGCTGATTTCAAACAACAAAAGAAATAATTTACGTGATAAAAAACAGCGGGTTTTTGTTTGTCTTGAAAAAGTGATAAAAATAATCTTTCAGACAGAAGAAGCTTAAAAATGCGTTCCCTGAACTGGCGGATGTTTGGTGAACGTTTTAACACCCAACGCCGGAAATTGGTTTCGTTTTCTCTGTGACTTTTTCCCAATGAAATTGATAATTTTTCCGCAAAAGAAAAATGTGTTTTTTTTTTTAATATCAAAATTCAGAAATGACATCAAGAATTCTGAAGTTCAAACTTTAATGAAGACGCGGATTATCAAGAATCAAATGGAATCGAATTCAGATGAGCGATGAAGCGAAAATCAACCAAAAAGATCTTAAAAATCATTTTGATTTTCTGAAGTTTGTAACGTGAGAAAATGACAAATACGAATTATGAGTGAGTCACAGGTGTGTGAGCAAGAAGAAAATGCCGATGGGGGGGGAGCGGATGGGGATGACGGGAATTTGTTAAGAGAAGGAGGCAAAAAAAAAGAAAGAAGGAAAAGTTGCCAACACAATTTTGAACTAATGGATTTTGGCTGAAAAAAATCTGGAGAGAGAGAGAGAGAGAGAGGAGGTTTCTGAACGCGAGCGCGCGCGCCCAACCTCGTTGTCGATTAATTTTCACACACTCAAATCCTATTTGATGGAAGAAGAAGAAGAAGCCCTCCTCCCCCTTCTCCTAATAAATTTGGTTTATTTTTTCCCATTTTTAGTTTCGTTCATCCTCGCTACGTTTTGTTTGTAATTTTTGAAGGATGAAAAAAAATTCTTCGAATTGAGAAGAGAAAACAAATGGAGAGGAGGAGGAAACGGTTGTGTTGTGTTCAAAGTTGAAGTGGAGAGCAATTCAGGAAGGAAAGACGTCATTGTGGATCCGGGTTTCCTCCCCCCCTCCCCCCCGTCTTCTATTTAGAACATTAAAATTAGGAGAGCAGAGGGGAAGGGGGCGGCGGCGGGGGGAACTTTCAGTGGTATCCAAGAAACCAAAAAAAATGATTTATAAATTTTTCAAGCTGGAGTTTTTCAAGATTTTTGCAACAAAACAAAAAGGAAAAGAAAAAAGAAACTAAAAAATGGTCCAAAAAGTGCACATCTGAATAAATTTTAAGAAATACCAATGAGAAGGAGGTGGGAGGAGAGAAGGATGAAGAAAAATGGCAAATTTTATGATAATGTGATGCGGTTGGGGTTTCAACTCAGCTTTTCCTTCGCCTATTTTTCAGGAATTTGTTATTGGCGACAAAAAAAAATGGAGGAAAAAGAAAAAAAGGGGGGGGGATGGAGGAGGCACTTTAATAGGGCATTTTTATGAGCATTGAAAAAGGAAGGAATTAAGCAATTTTTGAAGAAAATAAAATGTATAATTTTTAATTTTAAGATTATTATTAAAAATGAGCAAAATTAATGGAAAAAAATTCGAAGAGCAATGATGATGAGAAATGAGAGGAGGTGGGAGAAGATTTGTTTTGTTTTAAGAGTTTTCGTCTTTTTTTAGAGTTAATCTGTTTTGATGTACTTTTACTTTCAAATTGATGACAACTAACTTTTGTCTCGATTATTTCTAATGTTTCACTCACTGAAAACATTTTTTTGACATCCGCATCAACGTCTGAGTCATTTGATGATGAAAAAACGACACAACAACGTGGATACACGACAATGAAGAACAAGAAGAAAATCAGTTAAGTGACGATGTGATTTTAAAGATTCCCTCAATCGATCGATAATACAAAAATCGATAAAATAATTGGGGATGAAAAAAAGAAAGAAAAAGAAACAAGGATGAAAAGTAGTTGGGCGGCCGCGTCTCCTTCCGTTTTTTTTTTCACAACACAACAGAGCCCAGCCCCTCCAACTTCGCGCTTCTCTTCTCAATTGACACATCGTTCCCTGGGGACCATTTTGTGGCCGATTTCGTTTTTTTTTTTTTTTTTTGAGCACCGTGTCGATGTTTTTGCCTCACACTCGGTCATGCCAAACTTTTTTCTCTTTTTTTAGGGATGTGTGCAGTTCTAATCGTGTCCATAAGGGTCCAATCATTGTATATTGAGACAGAAAGAGAGAGAGAGAGACGGTGGGAGAAAAAGGAGGCGGAGCCTGAGCAAAAGATCCGCTGATTTTAACATTTTTGAAATTGTTTAAAAAATTTCTTTCTTTTTTTTTTGTTTGTTCGTTGTAAGAAAAAAATGATTGCTGAGCAGAAAATTCCTCGGCGACTTTTTTTTTATGCGATTTTCAAGTCGTAAAATCAAAAACGTTTTCCTTCTGCTCCTTTTATTTCGCGGCCACGAAGCTGAAGCTGTTTTATTCGAAAAAAAAAGAAAGAGAACATTTTCATATTTTTGTTATATTTTTTATTGTTTTTCACGACATCTTCTTTTTGGAAACTCGAAGAGAAATGTGGAGGCGAGAAGAGGAATGAAAAATGAAAAGGGAAACCAGTTATGTGAAATCGAGAAAATCAGGTTTTATTTTTTTTGTGTTCCTTTAAGTTTTGGTTTCTTTTTGGTTTCGTAACACTTTTTGATAATTTTCAGTAAAAAAAACAAAAACAATGTGACAAAAAGGGGGCGGTGGAGGGTTTTTAGTAGCTCAAAGAGCACGAGCTACATACAAACTCAACAAAAAAAAAGTGAAAATTTGAAGGTGTTAAGCAGCAAATTTGGTATCTTATAATAAGAAAATTATTTTTAAAAAAGCTCATGAAAGAAAAAAAAACAAACTGAATTTAAAATTTTGTTTTTCTTCTTCTCCTCTTTCGCAAGGAAATGAATAGAGGAGCAGAAAAAAATCAGAAGATTATTTGATGGGGGGAGGAAGGAAAGAAGAGCAAAGAAAAAATGGAGAGCTGGTGCCAAAAAAAAAGAAAAAAAAGAAGGAAATAACAGGAAACAAAGTTTGGCATGAAAATTATTATTTTTCATTTTTTTTTTTGAATTTGAATTTGAATTTGAATTTTTTTTTTTTTGAATTTAATAACAAAAAAAACCAAAACTGGATTTTTTTCCATCATTTCTTTGCGTTGAGCTCTAAAAGATTAAGAAGAAGGGAGCGCGGGGGAAGGGCGGGCGGGAATGATTCGAGAAGAAGCAAAAGAAAAAAAGAAGAAATGTTTCATTATGTGGAAATAAAAACGACAAAAAGCAACAGAAACCAATTACATCTGATGTGGGGGGGGGGGTGTGGCGGCAACAATGAAGAAGCGGGGTTTTGAACAGCATAAGGAGGAGAAAGAAAATTGGAAGAGAGAAGCACAAATATGTATGTAAATGCATTTTTGGGATTAATGTAAATGAGCATAGAGAATGAGCATCAAACAAGAAAGTTGTCTTCCTCAGAGGCGCTACAGAATCGATACAGACAAGTGGTTTTAAGAAGTTATCGATTTTTTCCAGCTTTTCATACAATTTTCCGATTTTTTCCGGAACAATAGAATTAATGAGACAAAATCAATTTGTTGTTTTGGGTTTTTTTTTTTTAAATCAGTTCAACACTGCGAAGACTTCTGAGCACACACCGAGAGAAAGAGAAAGAAGGACGAAAACTTGGTGCTCGGGTTGTATTTTTGGGCAACAAAAAGGGAAGGAGAAAAAAACCGAATAAAAAGTTATTTCTATTATATCTGTGAAGTTGAGTGGGGGAGGAATCGAAGAAAACCCGAGAAAAATGCTGAAATATTTCCTCTTTTTTGATGTCGTCGTCGCCGACGGAACGAAAGGGAAAAAGAAGAGAGAGAGAGAGAGAGAGAGAGAGAGAGAGAAAGGTGACAAACCAAAATGTAGCAAAAAAGACAGAGAGAGAGAGAGAGAGAGAGAGAGAGAGAAAGACCCAGGCTTGGTACCACCGATTTCCGCTCGACAAAACATCTCGACACAAACACACACGGAAAAAAAGTGCGTGAACCAATCAAACCAATGAACCAGGAGGGCAAAAGTGTGAAAATGGAAAAAAAAAAAAAAAGGTTGAAAAATGTTTTCAGAATTTTTTTTTTTTTTTTTTTTGCGAAAGAAGATGAAAAAGCTGGTAGGCTCGTTTTATGGTTCATTTTGTTGCCCCTGGCCTGTGTTTGTTGTGGTGGTGGGTGCAGAGAAGGATATTTATGAAAATTGTGGTAACACATTTGGAAGGCACACAACTTACAAGAACAAAATGAGAAAAAAAACACACACAAAAACACATCCATGTATGTGTTGTTAGATGTATACACAACAATGTTACCAACAAAAAAATGTTATGTTTCCTCTCTCTCTTTCTCTCTCCCTGCTTCTGTCTCTGTCTCTGTCTCTCTCTGTCTCTCTCTCTGTCGCTGTCTCCGTCTCTTTCTTCTCGTTTTTTTCTAAGCTTTTAAGATGAACAAGAAAAACAAGGTGAAAAAAAGACGAGCGGTGATCGAATGAACCAAAAAAAACTACATATAAATTTTTTTTCAATGGATATGGAGCAGGCAGGATGGCACAAATTAGTATGGTCAAAAGCTGAAGCACACAGAGAAAACACATGATTTTTTGTAGGCGTTTTCTCTCTCTCTCTCTCTTTCTCTCTCTTTCTCTCTCTCTCTCTCTCTCTCTCTATTCAATGCGGGAGAGAGAGAGAGAAAAATGAAACAATTTTTTTCTGAATGCCGAAAAAGTTCGAGCGGAAAAAAAAATGAAAAAAGAGCAAAAAACTGAGATTTGATTGAACGTTTAAAAATGGGGGAAAAACACTTTTTTTGTACTTTGAAAGTTGAAAAAGTGGGATCTTGAAACATAAATTTCTTTTCGTCGATTTTAAGAAAAAGATTGTGTTGTCCTCCTTTTCCATGTTAACAACGAATTCCCATTTGTTTTCCTCCATTCGATGTATTAAAATCATATTTTATCAAAGATAAGAGTTGAATATTTTTGCTTCGTGTCGAGACCTGTTTCCTAGAACACGTTTCTATTGATTTTCGTTTTTTCAGCCACCAAAAAATCCATAAATTCAAATTTGTGTTGGTTGCCAATATCGATTGATTATGAATTTGTAGTTTTTTTTTTAATTTTTTTTAAATTTTATTTTCACTGAATCTCTAAAGTGAATTTCAAAAGTTTGTAAAACACAGAAAAAAAATGGAGGAAATAAAAGAAAGTTTTGGCATCAGATAAAACTGCGCGCGCGCGCGATAATTTTCAATTTTTATTCCATCAACTGGAAGAAGAAGATGATGACGATGAATGGAAAATCGTCAATGAAGCAAAGAAAAAATGCGGTGATGTTGGTGTTTTGACAAAAAAAGAAGAAGGGAGGAGGAGGGGGGGGGGGGGGGGCGTGACTAGAAAAATGTTGAGAAGACGTAAGAAGCTTGATCATCTTTCGATGTGTGTGTGCTGTGTACAAAAAAAATCGTCTCATTCTTTGCGTTTAATCCTTTGTATATTTCCTAATCGAATGTCTACATTGATCTCCCGTTTGAAGCGGCGACTTATACAACGGGGCTTTGCTAGCTACATAGCAGCTTCATCCTCCTCTGACTTTTCTCTCTCTCTCTGTCTGTCTGTCTCTCTCTCTCTCTCTCTCTCTCTGTCTGCCTCTCTTTACCTCTCTCTTCAATTCATATTGTCTATCATTTTAGCCATTCCTTGTTTCGTTCTCATCACGATTTATGCTACAGTTGATGATGGTAGCTGTGTTAGGGTGGTCATCATTCAGTGTTAACTGGGATAGAATAAATGCAATGAATCTTCATTTTTATCTCTTTTTCTCTCGGTCTCTTTCTCTCTCTCTCTCTCTCTCTTCTTTTTTAGTTTTGTTGAATTTGTTGACTATTTTGTAAGCTTCTTTCTTGTCATTGAATTATATTTTATCGCTTCTCATTTTTTGGTTCGTCTTCCTTGTTCGTTCGCCCAAGCCAATAATCAGGTGAAGGACTAGACATTTCAGAGCACCTAATGAAGTCACCCGGACATGTGATCTCATTGAAGATTCGTCAATTTTTTCGTAGAACTGGTGTCCTTGTTTACAGGTAGGTTGAATTCAATGAATGATGTGAAAGGTGGTGAAGGAAAGGGGTGGGGGAGAGGGGGGAAAGTTCGAGAAGGAAATTCGAATAATTTGAAAACAGCGTCGCGTCACTTCTTTTTTTTTTTTGCTTTGATGTTGAATTTTGAATACCTAATTTCGAATCATTCAGAGCGTTTCAAAACTTTCCCCCCCCCCCCTTCCCATCTTCCCCCACCTCTCGATCTTTCTGCCTTCTTCTTCTTCTTTCTTCTGCTGATGACGAATTATTGAAGGCATCCATCACCGTTCTTCTGGATTCCTGTCACAATCTCCTTTCTCGCTATCCTTGGCCTTCTTCGATTTCATGAAGAGAATCGAATATGGTATTTGTACAGGTAAGAAGAAAGCCCATCAGAAAAGACGTCTCCCCTTGTTTTTTGTTGTGTTGCAGCCCGGCACAAGCCGACTCACATTTTGAGCATGCCGTCGCCAACGAGTTCTTCAACGATCGTGGCGGCAAGTTTTGGCTTGAGGTAAATTGAATTTGATTGTTTTATCAAATCCAGATGTTGAGATAATTGTTAGAGGGGGGGGGGGGAGGGGGAAGGATTGCATAAATACCTGATTTATTCAAGCTTCCAAATGTATTTGAAGATTGGCCGATGATGAAAACAAGTTTTTTTCCACCTTTTTTTCTCATCTGTATGATGCGTACATGTGTGTACCTTTAATTCGCTTGGCACGTTTTCTTGTTGCGACAACTATGGAATGTCCGATAATGACATAAGCGTTTTTTGTTGCCAATTTGAATCAAGAAAAAAAATGAAGAAATTGATTTGCACTTAACAAATGACAAGAAATGGAACTTTAAGCAGGGATTAACTGAACCAGAGGTGGTTCCACGTTGTGTTTTTGACTTCGTCACCAGAAAAAAAGCGAGACGTCGGGCTGCAGCGCACACTCGACTCGAATTTGGCTGAGTATCAGCAACTAATACATATGTTGTGATACGCAGTGCATCGCTATAAACAAACCATTTCGAAAACCAAACGACAAATTGTTGGCAAGTTGCCAAAAAAAGTACAATGGAGCGAGACTGCATCGCTGACAGTAAAAAACCGACCGAACTCAAAAAAATTTCTAGATGAATTTTATTAAAGATTGTAAGGTTTTTCCCTTTTTTCTTTATTTCAATTTTGTTTGGCATTTAAAACGAACTGTTGTACACCAGTGTATCGTTTATTTCTACAACGAAAAGATTTCAAATTAAACCGGTTTTATCTTATGCCACGAAGTGTTCAGTTTGGTCATTTTTTTCCAAGTTGTAACAAAAAAAGAATGGGAAATTTATTAATGTCAACAATGCAAAAAAAAAAAAAAAAAAAAACAACAAAAAATTGAAAAGCTTTTCCTATCAACATTTAAGGTGACAATTACGGCAAAAGATATGGATAATTTATTGAGACGAGATTATCTTGATGGTGTCGATTCGTTAGCCGAATTCTTACAATACAATTTTACGGTTGACTGTCATGGATACAAAGGCAAGAGTGAATGCTCATTTGCTGATTTATGCTCAGGACAGTGCAATGATAATCAGGTTTGTTGAGATTACACCATTTCAACCTAAGATTTCGACGTGACCTTCTTCAGGTGATACCGTTGTTCAACTTGATTTATCGCAACACGTCGTCACGACTTCATCCAAATTTTCGCCTAACCTATCCGACGATGCATTTGTACAACGATGAGTATTATGTCGGCGAGCATTTCGCTGGTGTCCAAATTGATCCAAAGACAAATGTGTAAGACAATTCTGAGAAAATATCGATTTTTTTTTGTTTTGATTTTTTTTATCCAGAATTTCTCGTGTCAAAGTTGTTGTTTTATATTTCCGAACTGATCGACAAACACCAGAAGTTTCAAAGATTATCAACAGGTTTTTTCGCTGGATTTTTTGCAAGAAGTTCGGGAAATTTGTCTTTTCCAGATGGGAGCAAGATTTATTTGATTACGTCGAGCATTTTGAGCATCCAACACTGAATATGACAATAAATTCTGATGCTTTGATTGCACGCGAAGTTCGAGCAAATGGTCTGACGTGTATTCCATATTTCAGCTTTTCAATTATGTTCGTTGTCCTTTTTATCATGGCAACCAATAAGCGCGAACATTTCGTTATGTCGCATTCAGTTGTGATGTCAATTCTTGGAATCGCTGGACCTCTGATGGCGATCGGAACAACGTAGGAAATCAAACAAGGAAAATCAGTTTTTTTTTTTTAATTTTTAGATTTGGATTTTTATTTCTCTTCGGATTCCCTTTCAATTCAATCACATTGGTGATGCCATTTTTAATAATTGGAGTTGGATGCGATGATGTGTTCATCATAATTCATGCGATGAGAAAAACTGACAAGACGAAATCGCTCGAACATCAAATTGGTGACACACAAAACGAGCTGTTCTCATCTCTCTCCGTTCTTTTTTGATTTTCAGCTGAAACAATGGAAGAAGCTGGTCCATCGATAACTGTAACGTCAGCCACCAACATTTTGTCGTTTGGCATCGGAATTCTAACGCCGACGCCGGCGATTTCATTGTTTTGCCTTTTTACGTGTATCGCGGTTGCAGTTGATTTCGTCTATCAACTAACATTTTTCGTCTCCGTGCTGGTCTACGAGGAGAAGCGTCTAGAAAAATTGAAGGAAAAGAAGCCGATCGATAATGTTGAAGTCACTGGAACAAAACAAGTGGTTCGATGCGATTTCTTGACGAACGTCAACAATTTGTTGTTTGAATTTTCAGCTCTCAATTCAACAATCGATACGATCAGCTGGCGCTGATCCACCAGCTGTTAATCCGCGTGGAATCGTCTCCAGATATTGTCAATTCTTGAAGGATTGGCGAACTCGCATCGGTCTTTTGTTGATTCTTTGCATTTATTGGGCGGCAAGCATTTATGGATGTATGCATATGGATATTAAAATGGACACGACGAATTTAATCATGAAAGACAGTCCTCTTAATAATATCGCCTATATTTATGAACGATTCTTATGGAGTGAAGGACAATTGGTAGGGAAAAGGCAGAGAAGAGCGGGGGAAACGGGGATTATTGATTTTTATTCTAATCAATATCTTATAGGTGATGGTTTTTGTTAACAATCCGCCAGATTTGAGTGATGAAAAAAACCAACACGAAATATTAGAATTGGTGAATCGTTTCGAGACCCTTCCATATTCGATGGGTAAAAATTCCACGTCAATATGGTTGAGATCGTTCCTCTATCAAAGCTCCTTGTATCAAAATAATCGAGGATTTTATAATCTCCTTGAAGAATGGCTGAACGTAAGGAAAACCAAGGAAAAAAACCCATGGCTTTGTTGCTCATCAAACATTTTCAGGATTCGGAAAATGGTGGAGCTCGTTGGAATGATATGCTCCGATTACAAAAATCGGCGAATGGTTCGATCGAGCGAATCGAGAAGTTTATGTTTGCGACGGCTTGTGCGATGGGTGACGATGCGAATTGGTCAACAAGGGAGAAGCTTCAAAAACAGTGGAGAGGACTGGCTCACCAATATGAGCATTTTAATGTCACCGTGTTTCAGGTAGAAATGATTCAAGGAGAGTTTTTAGTTTAAGCATTTCCAGAGCTACTCTTTTTATATCGATCAGCTTGATTCGATCGGAAGCACAACAATGTCAACTGTAATTGTGGCGGCAATCACAATGGATCTTGCATGCTTCCTGATGATCCCATCAATAAGTTCAATCCTTTCAAGCACCATTGCAATGCTCTCAATCAACGTTGGCGTTTTTGGATTGCTATCCGTTTGGGATGTAAATCTTGATCCAATTACAATGTGCACAACATTGATGAGCATCGGATTCTCTGTGGACTTCACCGCCCACATCAGCTATCATTATTATCGAAATCCGATTACGTGGACGTCTGATGATCGTCTTGCCGACGCGTTGAAGTAGTTTGGATTTGCAGAATAATTGAATTTTATCGAATTCAGAGCAATCGGTTGGCCAATGATTCAAGCGGCATCGTCGACACTTCTTTGTATGGCTCCTTTAATAATGAATGATAGTTATATGGTCAGCGTTTTCGTGAAGACAATCTTTTTGGTGACAGTTCTTGGCATTCTTCATGGAATCATATTTCTGCCTGCCTTATTATTAACAGTAAGAAGAATTAGTTTTTTAAAGGAAATTTTCCTTTTTTTTTTAAACAAGAAAAAAGAGACGCAGACAATCTTGAAGCGCTGCGTGTGCGTTGCGTTTTTTTTTTGCCAAACCATGAATATTTGCAGGTTGGCCGATCAACCAAAAAAGTGGCGCCAATTTCAGCGTCGGAAATTTCTGAAAAAATGTCCGGAGAATTGTCGCAAAATTCGAGTTTTTCAAGTGGAAATAGCGAGAAAAAGCTAGTGAAAAGTGACGAAAAAGGTCGAAACTAAAAATGTTTTTTTTTCAACCACAAAAATTTCAGAATTTAAGGAGCTTGAAATTGTGATGAACAATAATCGAACAGCAGGCTGAAATTATTCATAACAACTCTCGAATTTGTGTAATTATTGAATGATTTTTAGAAGAATTCTTCATAGCTTTTTCATGTTCATTATGTGCTCCTTATTAAAATGCTCCATAGTCAAAACTCGGTGCTCATTTCATTCCAATCATTTCATTTTTCAACCGATTTTTCATCATCTTTTACTACGGGTTTTTTTTCTTTTTTTAATTTTGCTTTTGAAATAATAAAATAATTTCCTTCAGCCAATTTTTCAATTTATTCAAAACGTTTCCCCTTCGCACTTTTCATTTTCGAAAATTCCCTTTGTTATTTCGGTTCACAAAATGTATTCATTTCTTGATTGTTCGATGTGAAAACGACAAGAATAAATTTTCGATTCGAACTCGACGTAGGAGTATGTATTTTCCGACATTTCCGATTCTTCTCACAATCCGACTTCTTCGCTCTAACTCGTGGATCATTTTTCTGCCAACGATTTTTGTCAATTTCATTCTAGTTTTCATCACTTTTCTTGTTAAGAACAAACAAAATCGTTTTGGATTTGTAAAATTTTTTGAATATATTTGTAACAGTTTTTGTGTAGCTAAAAAAATGCATCAAACTAATTATACTGGGGTGCTGTCATCGCGTTAAGATATATTTGTTTGTATGTGGGGCTTGCGCCTTTAAGGTTTTTTCCGTGGTTTTACTTCGATGAGATTATTGATTGATTAAAAAATTTATTAAATTTAATATTTAAGCTCAACAATTATTTTGGGATGTTGGCAATGTGCAATATTCTAACAAGCACGATTCAATTTCTTTTGAAGCCGGTTTTCATTTCTTTTCAACTGAATTCTTCAACTTTAAGACTTGTTTTTAAAAAATTTCAGACTATTTTAACGACGCACGTCTTCATTTATATTCTGATGTGTGGACCATTATCATCAACTTCACATCAGCTTTATAAAATTCGTTTTTCTCTTCTTAATTCTTTAATTATTCTGAATATTTATCGAGAAGCAATGATTGTTCTATTATGGTATTTTGGATTGCTACAGTAAGATTACACAATAAAATACGTGAAACCGACTAAAGGAAAGCAAACAACACGCTCTACTGACAATTTTTGAAAAAATTGCGCGAAAAAAGATAATTTTGAATTCTTTTTTTTAGCTTGAATTTCAAACCATCATCGCGTCATTTAAACAAAATTTGGTACATTTTCAGAAAACTTCGATCAAGTAAATTTTTTTTTTAATTCTTCGCTTGTTTCCAACTGTTACAGTTCTGTTGCAGTTCTCACTAATTAGGGTTTTCTCAATTTTTCTGCATATCCACTGTTACAGGTCGAAAAATATGCTTATGAACATTTAAATAAAAAAATTATTCTTTCTTTCGTTGGCTAACCTCATCCATTTCTGTTATCGACGAATCGACCCCTTTATTCGAATGACTTCGACTGTTTAAATTTCAATTTCAAGAATATAAAGACTTCATGCAATAATTAGATTTTAATTAGATTTTATAAAGAATATCACGAAAAGTATCACAATTTCAGCAATATATACAAATAAAACTAACTGTTCTTATTGTTCGGAATGATATAAAATGCAATAATGTGTTCAAACATGATCAACGTTTGGAAATTTATTTATGACTTGAAAAATGACTTAATCTGAAAAATTCTATTTTATTTTCTCTCTTTTTTTTACTTGAATTCAATTTTTTCTTACACTTGATCGGCTTCTTCCCGATTCAGTTTCTTTTGGTGGAATTTCAGCTTCAACTTTTTCCACTTTCATCAGATTTGCCATATGCTCACTGAGCTCAACTATTTGCGATTCATATCCTTTTCGAACACTTGCCAATTCTTCTTCTACTCGATTTTTCATTTCTATTGCTTCTTGAACTCGATTTTTTAAATTATTTTCCTCTCGTTCTTTGCTTATTTGCAGTAAAATCAACATTTCGCACTGTAATAGTGTTATTTAATCTTAATTGGAACCTTATTCCTTCTCTTCACCTCTTTTTTATAAAAATTTGTTGAACATTCAGCCTTTTCAAGTTTTATCATTAAATCTCTCATTCTTTCTTTTCCAATTTCTCTCAAATGTTCAATATCTGCCATGTTGAATTTTTCATTACCATTCGCCAATTCCAGTTTTCTTTTTATCAACAAAAAATCAACTGCCAGCTTCTCCTTTTCCTGTTGCATTCCCCGAATTTTCTCTTTCAGTGTTTCAATCTTAGAATTCATAATTTGTTTTGTTAAAGAAAGAATAATTTAGTTGCCTCTGTTTTTAGTGTTTCGTTTACCACATCTTCGTTCTTCAATTCCATTTCAATTGTTTGACAATATTTTTCAGAGACCAATATTGTTTTAGCATCAGTTTCAGCTTTTAAGCATCTTCTACACGCCAAATTTTCATTTTGTTCAACGCCTTCTTTCTTTTCATCAGTCTTGAATGGGTTCATAACGTTTGTTTTAATAATTGGTGTTTTCAGCTCTTCTTCTTCTTCTTCGTTGTTTACTTCCTTTTCAGCCTGAAAACATTGAAAATAATCAATTAAATAAAATATTTCTTACCATCATTCGAACAACAATTTTTGTTCTTGCTGACAATTTTCCTATATCAGCAGCCAGTAAATTTAACGCCGACTTCATAGCAGTTCCAATGCATCGCATTCTTCTTGTTGTTGTTGGTAACCTCGATTCAATTTGCCATCGATTTTCAAAAATCAGCGACAATTGTGAACATTTTTCAGCGAGCTCACTAATATGCTCAACAATATTCGGTTCAATTGCTCCTTTCTCTTCTTCATCTTCTTCTTTTTTTATTTTCATACTTTTGTTTATTTGCTCAAAACATTCGAAAATTTCCTCTAGTTTCTGTTTCCATTGCTCATTGAGCTCGGCTAGTTGACCGCTGCACCATGTGACACGATTTTCTTCGATCATCATTGATGTGATAAGCTCAATAAGCATTCTTCGACAATGCTTTGTTATCAAATCGATTTTCGATGCTACTTTCGGCAAATCTTCTTCAATTTCAATTTTTGACTTTTCTAAAAATGTTTCCATTAAGCTTGTTGAATCGTAGAATAATCTGGCACATTGTGCATACTCGGATGATAGCTGAAAACGTTTTTATTCGAGTTCAACTTTTTCGTTTACATACTTTTTCAACATGTTTCGGCAGCATTTCCATCGTTACATCAAACGGATAAGTTTCAGTCCTTTGTTGCAACAAAGTGAAAATATTGTGAAAACCTTAAAACTAAAATTTCAATAATTTTTCAATACACGTGATGATTTACCGTGAAAAACTGATTTTCCAGTTTCGACTATTAATGAAAAAGCTTGATCTAAATTATCTGGCGATGATGGACGACTGAGCATTATCAAGTTTTCAGCACTCTCGTTTAAGATATCCTAAAAAGTTTGATTATAGAGAAAAAAATGTATTTTATTTGTACTAAACTCACTTTTTCTAATGGTTTTACTGCTTCAATCGGTCGCTTTTCTTCGTCATTTTTCCAGTTTCTTTCAGGATTTGCTCGAACTCTCAATTCTTTAACTTCTCCTTCTAGCAATCGAACTTCTTTTGCGAATTTTTCCGACATTTCTGCCATTTCTTCACCGTGAAGTCGGTCGTTTTCCGCTATTTGTGAAACAAGATCTTCGTTTTGTTTCAATTTCAGACGGAGCTCCTCTTCAAGTAAATCTATTCTAATATTCATTGATTGAATTTGATTCGCTGCTTCTTTTGATATATTAGTCATTTTTTTTGATTTATCTTTCTGAAAATTGTTGAGTTTGAAATGCAAATTTGAATCGATTCTTACTTTTCCATCCCGACTTATTTCTACTTCATTTTGCAAATTTTCAACTCTCTTGACAAGTTGCTCATTTCGAAAAATCAGACTTTCATTTTCTGTTTCGAGTTTTCGAACGATTGCCTCTTTTAATTTTAATGCTTCCTAAAAATGAATTAATTCCCAACATTTTTTTAACTTCAAGGTTTTAAGCTTTACATTCAGTTTATCATTTTTTGATCTTTCCGCTAATACTCCTTCACGTAAAACTTTCGCTTGAGATCTCAACTGGAAAATTTTACATTGATGTTTTTTTTTAAAGAAATGTGTAACCTTGGAATATTCAGCAGCTAACTTTTGGTATCTTCCATTCACATCTGAATTTAGCGAAACAGACGATACCGACATTCACTTCTCTCTTTTTTCTTTAAACAAAACACATTTTTTTCTGGGTGGGCTTTTTAAAAGTATATTAAATCGTTAAAAACGACAAAATATAAAACATGTTTTAAATTTTAAAAATGTACAAATTATTCATAAATTAATTTTTCAGTTTAGTTTGGTATAAATTATAGAATACAAGTAATAGAAATTTCAGAAAATTGAGACCATTTCAAAAGCGTTGCAATCAATAAAAGTATTTTTTTTTTTGAAAATTTCATAACAAAATATAATGAATTAAATAAATTATTCTTCCATTTCTTCCTCAATTTGTTCAATTTGTGGTGCTGATTGTCTTTTTCCAGCTGGTCTTCCCTTTTTTTTCACTTCTCCATCACAAAATGTTGCACATACCCACGTACCCTTTGGTGGTTGCTTTAGTCCAACGCAATAAGTGTGAAATCCTCGATCACAGCGATCACAAAACACAATTTCATCCTAAAAAATATTTTGAATTATTAAAATAAACTGATGACGGATACCACCTCCTTGTCCGGTTTATTGCAAATTGAGCATAATCGACAATCTACACAGCTCCATTGGTAGGTTTTTACAATTGCTGCCATTCTTTCAGGCATTTCGATACATTCTGGATGGTAAACGATTTTGCACGTTGCACAACTGAAAACCCATTTAGAAAATTTTTTCAAAATATTTTATTACCACAACAAATCTCCATCAGTTTGCTCACATGTTTCACATCTTTTATAATCAAGTTTTTCTTCCTGCAAAAACAATTTGATAACGTTTTTTTTTAAACTAAAGTTTACCATTTTGATTCCGGCAGTTTGAGCTAACCTTGCAGCTTCTTCTTTAGCTCTTGCTTCTTCTCGTTCAACTTCTGAAATTGTTTTCTGCTTTTTTAGTTGAAGAAAAATTGTTCGGTTACTGATTAAATCTTGCTCTGCTATGCTCAATGGAGGTGGGGATGGATCACGATACACCGGAAATAAATGAGAACTATCGAGAACAGTACCAACTGGTAACCGGAATAGTTCTTCTTTGGTGAAACTAAATTTTTGAAAATTATTTGCAGATTAAAAAATTTGTTACCGTTTGAAATAATTTTGATATTGTCCTGGAATTAAGGCAACTGGATATGGATGTACTTTTGTCATTTCCTTCGATAATTTTTTCCAGTTTGACAGTTTTGATTGGATTATCTAAAAAAAAATTTTTTATTTATTTTGGCTTTTTGATAATACATTTGTTTGTATATCCCAAAAATGTTTTCTTTCGTTTTTTCGTGCTGACTGCAGGTCTTTGTTGAACTCAGCGGCACTGCTTAAAGCTTTTTTCCGGAGCTCGGCTAATTTTACAGCATCATTTTTTATCTGAATTGATTAATTTTTTAATGTTTATTTTTCTAAAAAAAACGAACAGCTTCCATTTCACGAGCTTTTGCTAATGCTTCTTCTCTTTCTCTTTGACCAATAACTTTTTTATATTCTTGATAGGTTTCAGGATATTCTGAAATCATCAAATCGTGAATTTCTGTAGATCGCATTGCATTCATATCTCGAAGTTCTATAATTTTGTTTGGATAAAAAATTAAAAACCGTTCACTTTACTAACGTGTTTCATTAAGAAGGCGGTGAATTCCAAAATAAACCTCCAGATGCTCACGTTCTTCATGATTTACTTTGCGGCGAGTGAGATCTGGAAATTTTCTGGAGAATGACTTGATATCAAGCAATTCTCCAATTTGTTCTTGAAGAAACCAACGATCACCAGATTTTACAGGCCACTCATATTCAATTACATCGGATGCCTCAACCTGAAAACGTTTTTTTTTAATATTATTTTTAAAATGTTTAACCTTTCTGTGATTTACGTCCATCATTATGTAAACATTTCTGTTAACAGTTTCTTTTTTTGCAGGTGCTGGCAAAGAAGAAACAGAATTTGCGTCGATGTCTGTCTGCCCCAACTTTTCCGTCACGTCTTCAGAACTTGAAGCTTCGATGGAAGATGTTGCGATTTCTGTCGTCGGCAAGCTGTTTTCTTCATTTTGTACTGGCTCGGTTGATTTTGTTAAAACTTCCATCTGAAAGAAATAAGAATACAATTTAAAAACAGTGAAGTAAATAATTATAGATGAAAAATGCCAGAATAAGACGCGTTTCAAACTGTGCGCCAACAACATACAGAGTTGACACATTTGCAGTGCTGGCGTTATTTGAAATGTAGGAAGTTCCAGTAAATTAGTGTGTAACCCGTAAAATTTCAAACTGGATTTTTCAGAATAAAATTATAATTGTCTTTTTCTTCACGATCTGATGTTTCCAATGATATCAAATGTATTCAAAAATTATAAAAAATCGCACTTCATTGTCGCACCTTAATCGCACGTACAGAAGAGTTAAAAAAAAAACAAATTATTTTTTCAATGTGCATTTTTATTTTAAATGAAAATGTTTATTTTGGTGAAACCAAATTAAACCAAATTACATTAAACATTTTAAAAACCAGAAATATTAAATAAAAACTGAGAAGAAAAAAACCCGAACAAATGTTTTATTTTGTACTGTTTTTCATCGATTTGGCAAAAAAATGTTAATATCAATATCGAATAAAGATGAGCAGGCAACACTTTCACTATCTCTGCAAAACAAAAAGAAAACGAAAAGAATTGTTCCACTATTTGAAAGGAAACGCAGACAAAAAAAGATTGGAAACGCTCGCTGACCGCGACGCTCTGATTTCATCTGCGTCTCCATTTCAAAACGACTAAACTTACAAGCTGAAAATATCTTTTGGAACATTTTTCAATATCTCCGTATTTTCACAAATCAGTTTTGATAACGAAGCACGACGAATTTGATCCAATTGCTCTGAAAAAAATGAGAAGTCGATCAATAAATTTCCAAAAAAATGTTTTCCCACAAACCTTTTGAAAAATTTTCAGTTGATTTGACGCGATTCTCATAAAAAAATCGATCGCCAACTTTTAGCGAATGAAATTGATCGGCAATCATAAAAGATGCTGTCGGTCCGAGTTGTCCACCAGCCATTCGTCTTTCCATCATTAATCCAGTGTAAAGATCAATATCATTGGGTTTCGCGTACACCGATTTCAATAATTCCAAATTCTCTTTTGTGAATGTTGACGTCAAATCCTTCCAATTGGTTACTTTTGATAATCCAACTATTTCCCTAAATTTAAAACCTTCGTTTTCCTTCTTCTCCACAATTTTGTTCTGTTTAAAACCTGTAATTGATATAAGGAAAAAGGCCAATGTCACGACCTCTCATAATATTGATTGAAACCAAATCAATACCTGATCCGTTATTTTTTCGAGTTTCGAAAATTTGATTTCGGATCGGAAATGAAAAATGACGATCAGCTATCATTCCAGCAGTTTTTACAAGACCTAAAAATGAAGAATAACATAGATTGGACTGATAAATGATCACCCATCAGCATTGGTTCCCATCCACCAATATTACGTAAATATAATTGATCAGCATAAAAAATATTATATCCGAGATCATAATTTCCTGCTGACTGATTATTGATATTCTGTCTAGAATTATTCAACTCTGATTTATAAAATTTGAGCTTCAATAAAAACCTAGGAAAATCCGATCGCACTGTGCTGTGACCAAATCGGAATGCGGCTGCTGCAAATTCAGCGCTGAGCGATGGATTCTTATTTTTATCATAATTCATGAAAAATCCCGACGACAATGGCTTCAAATCAAAATTTTTCAGATATCGATTAGGCAAAACTTTTGGCAAATATTCCGAATAGATGACGTGTTGCCATTGACCAATGAGAATTTTTCGAACCAATTGATAGATTTGCTCGTCGCTCATTCCTGGTCGAGCTTGCTTCACTTTTGTTGCCAATCGATTGTGCTCTTTTATGAAAATTGTATGAACTGGAATCAGAGCCGGGTGAAGGCTGTTTCGAAAATCGCCGGCAATAAAACAATACGTTGGGGCCTTTGATTGACAAACTTTTGTCTGAAAACATTACAAATCATTAATTTTTAAGTAGAAGCTTGGAATCAAAAACAGACACACGTTCAAATCTTGTGGTGGAAGATCGTAGCCCATCCCAGTGTATGTGGCTAATTTTCCATTGATAAATGACCGAACAGTTCGAGCCTCGCAATCTGATGATCCATAAACAGCGGATAAATCCAGAAAGTGAGTGTTCTGATCAATTTGTGTTCGAACACCAAATCCAGTCTGACCATTCAATGCTCTTGTGAATTTCATACATTTCTCCTTGAAATATGGGTCGTGTTGCGGTACATCGATCGGTGCACAATTCGACGAGACCGTCGTCGCCGAATCACAATCCGAACAATCCAGAGTTTCACCGTTCAACGTTTCTGATGATGGCATGAAAATGATGTCGTGTGCCACAAATTGTCCGATTTGCATCAGAAAATGATTTGTGTGCGGTGAGAAGCGTGGTTTTCCACTATTCGGATCTTCAACGTGAAGCTGATTCGAAATAAGACGAGCTGATGGTAAAGGTGATCCAGTAACTGATTGATTTCTCATCGCACCAAGACCATCCGTATATAGTGCTGCTCCAAGAAGACGACGAACCGGTGTCACGGAATTACCCATAAATTTATTGTGACGATTGTTGCACAACCCGGTTATGGATCTTATTTGGTTGCTGAAAAAAAAATTAAAAATTCTAAAAAAAAAAATATTTGATACTGTATTTTATCAAGGCAATTCGTTGTAGGACCCTTACAAAGACTTTCTAATTTATTTGCTTTTTCAAAATTGCCATTTCCAGAAAATGGGAATACTTTTAACTGAATAATTTTATTCTGAAGTTCATCGAGAAAAACAAGAATTTACTTTCGTCAACGTCTTCATCGCTTCTGGAATGTTTTCACTCAAATTTTCTGAAATCTCCGTTTGCTGAATAATTTCGTTTGCTGGCTCCAAAATTCCCGTCCCATATTCAGCGACGAGAATCTTTGTGGCCTCCTCATAAACATCAGCTGTCTTCTGAAGTTGTCTTGATTCTTCGTTCGCTTTTTGAGAGCCTCCAGGCGGTGAAGCATCTTGAAGAAAAATCAATGTTTCTTTTTGTTTTTAATCAATAATTTCGAACCTGTTTGTTTAGGCTTCGTTACTGTCGTTCTTTTTTCAAGATTTTTAATCGCCTGGTCCAAAGCGTTTTTTACTATTTTTTCGATTTTCTCATCCTGTTTTCCAGCACAAAAACTAGTAAAAAATTGTTTTAAATAACATGGATTTTTTAGGATTTTATGACTTACTTGATTGTGAGCAGAACCATCAATGCCCAAATTTTGATGCTTGACATTTTTGCTGAAAAAAAGGTTTTTTTTTTTCAAAATTTTCAAGTTTTGAATTTTTTCGAGCTTTATACATATTGCTCTCGAATTTTGTTGATTCAACTGATGTCAAATCAAAGAAAAGTTGAATGTTTTTTAGTGTTTTGTCTTTGACTCCCCCACACGTGGGAGGTTTTTTATTTAACGCGTCAGAATTGTTGATTCACCTGAACTTTTGAAAAAAAAATATTTGTATTTCCAAAGTAGACTAAAGTTTATTTTTTTTTTAGATTTTTGAATAATTTTCATTTTCTCAATTATTGTTTTGAGTTGGAGCATTGGAGAGCAACAATTTTAATTATCCTTATTGAAAAATTTATCGAATTTCAGTGAAAACAAAAATTTGAGCCAATTCCTCACTGTGCTCATTTTTCATTCTTTTCTTTCTTCTCTTTTTTGCTTCCTTCTGGCTCGCTGATCGTTCAAATGACGTTTGTGTTTCTCGACATTTCGGCCGATGATCAACCGCTTGGTCGTCTTGTTTTTCAGGTTGGTGATCAATTTTTTTTAATTATTTTAAAGCTACAATCATCCTAAAAAATCCGATTTGCAGCTTGACACTGAAAAATGCCCGAAAACTTCGGAAAATTTCCGCCGTTTGTGCACCGGCGAGACGGGTGTCGGTTATCGTGACTGCATTTTCTACCGAGTTATTCCGACGTTTTGCGCTTGTGTGAGTTTACAGCTCCCTCTTTTTTTTAATCGGGTTTCTTCGAAATTTGATCAGTTTTAGTCAGGCGATTTTGAGACTCAGAATAAAACACGAGAAGGTGGACGAAGCACCTTTGACTCGAAATACTTTGATGATGAAAATTTTGATATTCCTCATGATAAACGGTAATTTAAAGCTAAAATTACTCTTGATTTTCAAATTATTAGTGGAATTCTTGGAATGGATAATTATGGATGGGAAAACACAAATAGTAGTCGTTTTTACGTGACATTTAACGAAACTCCATGGATGAATAATTTCCACGTGGCATTTGGGCAGCTCGTAAATGGTTTCAACGTGTTAGATGAAATTGAGAAGCTTGGTGTTCTGGAAGGTAAAACCAATAAAAGTTATTTTCCGTTTAAAAATATTGTGATATTCTAGGAAACGGTCCTCAACAGGGAAGAACGACTAAAACTATTCGGATTGCAAATTGTGGCCAATTAGAGACATTCTCGAAATAACTTCTTAAACAAAAAATAATGTTACAATACGATCTGCGCACAATTATAAAACTCATGTTTAATAAAAATTAATTTGCAAAAAGTAAGTGACAAAAATCAGAGGGTGACAACGAGATCATAACGATCTTCAACATCTAACAGAGAACATGAAAACCAATGGGACAAAAAAAAACATCTCTAAACAACAAGACATGATAAGATATTGATCGCGTATGGAAATTTAAATCTAATCTGATGCAACTTGCTCTAGCTCGGTTCAACTTTTTGAAATAAAATGTTAAATATAATAAGAAAAATGACTACACAATTTTCTAACACACACTAAATTAATGCGATGAGATGGATCTATCTGTCAACTCGACGTGTTCAGCACGACGATACAACACAATGTAAGATTGAGTTACATCATGAAGATCAGCATTTGGAGTTACCTGAAAAATTGATATTAATTTCGTTTGAAATAGGAAAAAGTGATTGAAATAGAGATTTTAAAGACTCGGAATTTTTTTTTTTTGAAAAGAATGAACGAGAACGAAAAATTATGTTCTGTGCAATACCTGCGAATCATTTAATCGAACAAATATATTTTCTCTTTTTCTATGTCTGGCTACACAATAATAATGACCATAATCTAGCGTTTTCCCGCTATGAACTATTGCCCCACACATTTTGTAAACTGTGGATGTTTCACCAGTTGCCATATTTGCGACGTCGATTGTTTCCTAAAAAAAATAACTTTACATTTTTAAAGAAATTGTTTGAGAAAGATACATACATTTAAAATGATTGGCCTTGAAATTTTTTGACCAAAACCATCGAAAGAAAATCTTGATATGTGCATCAACAAAATTTGAGGAGCTCGTAAAAGAGTTGGCTTCACAGGCGCGTCTGACTTTTTTTTGCAACTGAAAAAATGGTTTTGTCAAAAAAAAATTTTTTTTTAAACAGTTTACTTGGCACAATTGTATCCATAAATTGTTGATCTAACAAAGAGCTGCTGCATTAGATCTTTTATTGTTGCACTTTTGCCAGACGGATCTTTTTTGATCATTCTAACCGTCATAACTGTGTTATTTTCATAATACACATGCTTTTGTTGACAAACTCGACAACAAACTTCATTACGGATTGAATATCCGAAAAGATCATCGACTACTTTTCTATCTTTGAACCTTCCATTCTGCGATGCGATCTTATCTAATTTTCCAAGAATAGCTAGAAGAGCATCATGAGCATCTTCTTGCCGACCTTGATTGAATTTTCGATCTGATTTAAACGCTTCTCTAAACCAATTAATTGATCCTGCTGATTGATTAGATTGAAGGAAATATCGCTTCCAATTACAGCAAAGACAACCTGAATTATTAACCTTTTTTTTTTTGAAATCGATAACTATTTAAACTTGAGTCAGAACAGCGGTGTTCTTGTAGTAGACGAATAACCGCAGGAACATGTGATAGTAATTGAACACATGAAATGGCGTAGCAATAAATAGAAGGGTTGTGAATACCTCTTTCTCCATAACTCTGAAAAAAATAGTTAAAGTCAAATTGAAACTGAAGTTTTCATAAAAATAAGAACCTCTTGAAGATCACTCCACTTCCAAGCATATAAATCACGCACCGCTTCATGATTATCAAGAATTTCATTTCCTCTGTCTGATAATGTTCTAGGCCGATTTGCGCGTTTTACTGAATTACGTAAATAATTTAAGAATTTTAGTTTTTTTTTTACCTTGGAACTCTAAATTGTTTTCGTTTAAAGAGATGCTTTGAGAAGAATTTTTTCTAGCTAATAGTTTCGGTCTGTTTAACGATGATGATGGAGTGGAAAACAACCATTTGTTTGTCTTGAAGCCATCCCAGCTTTCGCTGGATATTGTCATATTGGATGAAATCTTAAAAACGACAATAATTATAATAATAATCTAAATGGTAAATATGTCATAATACAGATAAACGAAGCAATCAAACTCGATAAGACAGTCAAAAACCAATAATGTTCAGAAGAAAAAAAACAAAGTTGAAGGTGCACAAAATTTTCAAAATTTAAACTCTCGCAGCGAACTTTACCGTATCACGTAATCCCAAATCGAAAAGTATGAATTTGTTATTTTTTTCTCTTTTTCATTCCAATTTTAGGCTTTTCTTGTTTTTTTTAAATCAAATTTTTTCAAGTTTAGTTATTTTAAGAGAAAAAAATTGTGAAAAAATAGTTTTTAAATTTTTTCGCTTTTAAGTTTCACCCAAAATCAAATAGATTTAACAATGTATATCAAATAGATTTAACAAATTTTAAAAATTTATAAAAGTAGCGTTCTTTATCTCTTGCAAGTGTGCACCACGCGCATTTGAGCAATGTTGCTCTATTCGATGCACTATGTGTTATAATTTTTTAATTTTTTAAAATTTAGGTAATAATGGCAGACGTCGAAAAACAAGTGGAAATTCGCGAAAAGAAAAATCGCAATGTTATGCGTGAACTAAAAATTCAAAAACTATGTCTTAACATTTGCGTTGGAGAATCTGGAGACAGACTCACTCGGGCTGCCAAAGTATTTCTATGTTATTTTTGAAGTATGTAATTTTTTTTCAATTTACAGGTATTGGAACAATTAACTGGCCAAACTCCAGTTTTCTCGAAAGCAAGATACACTGTTAGATCTTTCGGAATTAGAAGAAATGAAAAAATTTCTGTTCACTGTACAGTCCGTGGACCGAAAGCTGAAGAAATTCTTGAGAAAGGTCTTAAGGTTAAGGAATACGAATTGTATAAAGAAAATTTCTCGGACACTGGAAACTTTGGCTTTGGAATTCAGGTAAATTTTTGTTTTTCTATGTGTGGCAAATAGCCTTATTTAGGAACACATCGATCTCGGAATCAAGTACGATCCCTCAATCGGAATCTACGGAATGGATTTCTATGTTGTTCTTGGCCGTTCAGGAGGTCGTGTTTCTAAGAGAAGACGCATTCCAGGACGTATTGGCCCAACACACCGTGTCGGACGGGAAGAATCCGTAAAATGGTTCCAACAAAAGGTAGAAATAGTGAAAATCAAATTTAAAAATATATTCAAATTTTTCAGTATGATGGAATTATTCTTCCACCAAAACCAAAGACAAAGAAAAATGTTTACCGTCGTCGTTAAGTTGTTTTATTTTATAAAATAAATTGTTGTTCAAACATTATTGAGTTATGTGCATAAAAGCCGAAGCTGGACAATTTAGCCATTTAAATTGTGAAAAACAAAAAAAATTATCAGCAACACATTTATTTTAGTATAGAAAAAAGGGCATAAAAACAGATGCAAAAAAAACTGGGCATGATTAGATAAATAGTTTAATCCTACGATCACTAAATTTAGGAAAATATTCATGGTAAATTAAATCACAATCTAAATAAAGTAAAATATGAAATCAAATTATTTATGCTCATTTTCGTATGGTGCTGGTAGGCTATTTTCAAATTTCTCGATTCCCCAGATCTCTCGAGCATATTCTGTGATTGTACGATCAGTGGAGAATTTTCCAGTTGATGCAATATTGTAGAGAGCCTTCTTAGCCCACGTTTGTTGATCACGGTAGGTGGCGGAAACCTTGAATAGAATACAATTATTTATCAAAAAATATATCAGCAAACCGTGTCTTGAGCAGCAACGTAAGCATCAAAGTCTGCGCAAACCATAAATCTATCGTGAAATTTAAGCATGTTGGAAAGATCACGAAGTTGAGCTGGATCTTCTGGTGTGAACATTCCATTTTCAATCTGATCAATGATTTGAGCAAGAACTGGGCTTTTATTAATGAACTCTTGACTTGAATATCCTCGTTTTGTCAAAGCTTCTACTTCATCGACGTTCATTCCGAAAATGAAAATATTTTCTAATCCCATTTCTTCAGCCATTTCAACATTAGCTCCATCAAGTGTTCCGATTGTTAAGGCACCGTTTAACATAAATTTCATGTTTCCAGTTCCAGAGGCTTCTGTTCCAGCGGTCGAAATTTGTTCCGACAAATCAGCAGCAGGAATAATTTTTTCAGCCATCGAAACACGATAGTTCTCTAGGAAGATAACCTTGAGACGATCACCAACAATTGCATCATTGTTAACAACTTCAGCAACCGAGGTAATCAATCGAATAATTTGTTTAGCCATATGGTAACCTGGCGCAGCTTTTCCACCATATAAAATGGTTCTTGGAACTAAATCAATTGATGGATCAGCCTTGATTCGATTGTACAAGGCAATGACATGAAGAATATTCAATAACTGACGTTTGTACTCATGAATACGCTTAACATGAACGTCGAAAAGAGAAGCTGGATTGATGGTCACATTGTATTCTTCCGAAAGATATTGAGCAACTTGTTGTTTGTTCTCCTTAAAATTCAAAGAAAACTTTTAAGTCAGGCAGAACAAAATTTTACCATTTTAACGCGACGAATTGAATCTAAGAATCCAGCATCGTTCGCGAATTCTTTCAGTTTTTGCAATTCATCTAAATTAGTAATCCAATTGTCTCCGATTTTCTGGAATTGTTTTGTTTGAAAATTAGGTACTAACCACATTAAAATTTAAAAAATAAGGCTTATTTTTTATAGAATTCTGTTGTACCTCAACAATAAGATCAGCCAATGATGGATTTGACAACAACAACCATCTTCTTGGTGTTATTCCGTTTGTTTTGTTTTGGAAACGCTCTGGATAGATCTCGTAAAAGTCTTTGAAGCTGAAATTTCAAATTTTGCTTTTTCTTCAAATCTAAATTTTTTTCAAATACGTTGAGCTCTTCAAAAGATCCGAGTGAAGAGCGGCGACACCATTAATGGTGTGTGAAGCAACAATGCACAAATGAGCCATATTGATGCGCTTTTCTCCAAATTGGTCAGCTTCTTCAACAATCGACATTCGGCGCATTCGATCAAAATCTCCTGGATATTTCACCGAAATGACGTTCATGAAGCGTTGGTTGATTTCATAAATGATTTCGAGATGACGTGGCAACAAATTCTTAAAAATTCAGACAATAGTTGATACATAATCAGCAATTTTACCTGAATTAAAGATACTGGCCATCTTTCAAGAGCCTCTGGCAGAAGAGTATGATTAGTGTAAGCATAGGTTTTAACACAAATATCCCATGCTTGATCCCATGTTAATCCTTCAACATCAACAAGAAGACGAATAAGTTCAGGAATTCCGACTGATGGATGAGTATCATTCAATTGAATCGCCACCTAAAATACATTAAAATCATTAAACGCTTTTTAGTAAAGTGCAAAAAAAAGAAAGATAAAAAAGCCATGATACTTTCACGTGTCGGGTAAGAATTCTTACCTTATCAGGGAAATTACCGAAGTCAACGCGGACAACTTGGCGATTTCCATAAACTGACGATTTGAATCGTCGAATGATGTCTTGAAGAGTAGCTGCCACCAAGAAATATTGTTGTTTCAAGCGAAGCTCTTTTCCCAAGAACATCTAGAAATTATCAATTAAAACTAATTTTAAAAAAAGAAAGGAACATACGTTGTCATTGGGATACAACACTTTTGTGATATTTTCCGATAAGTTACGATCCATGACAGCTTGAACGTAGTCACCATCGTTGAAGAATTTCAGATGGAAAGTATTTTCAGCTTTGGCTGACCACAAACGAAGAGTGTTGACGATGTTGTTTTTATATCCTGGTACTGGAGTGTCGTACGGCATAGCGAAAACCACTTGGGTATCGATCCATTTTGATTTTCCCTAAAAGTTTTTTATGTTAATTTTTAATTTAACAAACCCCGAAAAAGCGCTACACACAAATATTGCGTCAGTGAGAGTTCATTTTAGAGTATTTTGTGATAAGTCAAGTCAGAAAAAAATAAATGCGCTCGCTTAGATGATATCATTTCTCCGAAACAGATTAATAAGTTTTTAATTCATAACAATTTTAATTAAATTTAGTGTTGGCCGAATGGTCTAGTGGTATGATTCTCGCTTTGGGTGCGAGAGGTCCCGGGTTCAATCCCCGGTTCGGCCCACTTTTTTTATTGTTTTTTACCTTGTCATCTTTGACAACTTTTCCATAAAAGTTGACAGGAAGCATATATTCCGGACGAGCCTTTTCCCATGGGTTTCCAAAACGAAGCCAGTCATCAGGTTCCTCAACCTGAAAGTTTCTTGTTTTAAACCCTTTTTTTTAGATTTTAGAAAGTCACCTGCCATCCGTCACGGATCAATTGCTTAAAGATACCGTATTCATATCTTAAACCATATCCATAAGCTGGAATACCAAGTGTTGCCATCGAGTCTAAGAAACAGGCGGCCAATCGTCCCAATCCACCATTTCCGAGTCCGGCGTCTTCTTCAATCTCCTGAAGCTCCTCAATATCCAATCCAAGTTGATAAAGAGCCTCATCAACGGTCGCCTGAATTCCAAGATTCATCATCGTGTTCGACAATGTTCGTCCCATATAGAATTCGAGCGACAAATAGTAGACGCGTTTCGGATCCTTTTCATAGTAGTGTTGTTGGGTTCGGATCCAACGGCTGACGAGATGATCGCGAACAGTGTTGGCAAGCGCAAAATAATAATCGCGTTCGGTCGCCACATTACGATCCTTAAATAAATGAAAAACGCTTGAATGACAATCTTTATTACCAAACCTTGATGATGGAGAAATGCAAATGGCGATTGAAAGCCTTCTTAATATTGCTCACATTTTCAACCTGAGCAATTCCGCGAACACTGATTTGCTTACGACGATCATGATCATTCGAGATCATTTTTCTTCTTTTTCAAGTTTTTATCTTTTTTTTGGCTGAAAAGAAAGAGAATTCCTTTAATTTTTATCACTTCTTATCAAATAAAAATGCAAAAAACGATGAAGATGAAGATGAAGAAGAAGAAGAACAAAAACGACGAACGAAAAAGCAATTAAAAAACAATTTTTTGTTTGTTTGTTTTTGGAAACTTTAAATTGTAGCGCGCTCAAAAAAATATCAACATTGAAATTATAGATCAAAACAGACAAAAAAAGCTAACAGGTTTGGAAATTTGTCAATCTTATTATTATTATTTGATTGCCCACACCAGCATCTCTCTCCTCCTTCTCTCTCTCTCTCTCTCTCTCTCTTTTTTTTTAAATTGTTTATCACTCGCTCAAAGCAGAAAATAAAAATCGAAAGACAAAAAAAAAGGTTATCAGACACAGAACAACAAGACAAAAAAAAAATAAAAGACGAAAAGAGAAAGATAAAGAAAATATTATTTTTGTGTTTGATTTTCATCAATTTACAAAATACGTGACGATGAGACACAAATTGTCTTAAAAAAATATTTGAGAGTTTAATGAAGGAGAAAGGCTGAGTTCGAGTCGAGGAAGAAGGGGCGCTTTGATATTTTTTTTTTCGGCTTTCAGTGACGACGTGCAGAGAAGCACACATTTTTTCGTGTTAAGCTTCTGCAGCCCGCTTTCTCGTCTAGATTGAGGGAGGAATGAGAGAAGAGGTAGAAAAGAAATGTAGAAAAACTAAAAGAAAAAGGGGGAAGAGCAATTCGCTGGCAAGGAGCTGGAAAAAACCAAATAAAAAAAAAACCCGCCAATGAAAATGCAATTTTTTAAAGAGGGAAAAAAATCAATAAAATCGGATGAGAAAAAAAAAATGACAGCGAAACCATGAGACTTCGTCAAAAACCCAAAAGCGAACACTGCTGACGGTGAAGCATTTTTTCCTCTCTGTTGAGCAGTCAGCAGCTGAAGAAAGAGGGCGAAAAAAAAAGCGACGAGAGAAAAATACGAATCGAGGAGAGCAGACACAAAATCAATAGAGTGTTGACGGTGAGGAAAAAATGCAGAAAAAATTGTGGAAAATTTTGTTGTTGCCCCCCTTCACTCCCCCCCCCCCCCCCCGTTTTGTTTTTGTTCAAAGTTCTGGTAAAAATGATAGCAGTGCGAATGATAAAAAATTGAGTTAAAATTTTTTTTAAATTCAAGAAAAACAAAAAATAAACGTTTTGAAAAGTGAAAGTGTCCTTGTTTCTCTCTCTCTCTCTCTCTCTCTCTCTCTCTCTCTTTCTCTTTCTTTATCCTCATTTTTTTTGTTCTTCTCGTGTCGCTATTGCATCAAAGAAGTATAAAAATGTGTACGTGTCATTCTTAACAAAAAAAAAAATTGTGTGAGCCAAAAAAAAAAAGAAAAAGAAGTTATATCATCTCTTCTTCTTCTTCTTCTTCTTCGTTCGTTCTCTTTCCCTTCTCTTTTAATTGATATCGATTTGTTTGGCTGGTTTGAACTGGTGAAAAAAGAGAAATTTTAAAATAAAACGCAAAATAAGATATATTTTTATGTGCCAAAAGTGAACCGAAAGGAAAACAAAAATAAGAATTGAAAAAATCGATTGATTTTTGATGATTATTGATCATCTTCACCCACAACATTCTTTTGCTTTTTTTTAGATTTTCAGCCGATTCATAGAGAAACGTAAAAAATCAACGAAGCAAAATTTTAAAAAACCAGTAAACAAGCGTTGTATGGATGGATTGATGGTTTGATTGTTTTGTTATTGTCAATTTTTCTATTTATACTTCAAAAAAAAAAAACAGTTAAGAACTGCACGCTCCGCCCCATTCTTTTTTTTTTCTCGTTCGACTTGGTTTCAACATTTTGTTTTAAACTTTAAAAAATATGAAAAACAAGGGTTAATCGATATAAAAAAATTGAAAAAAAAGGAAGCAGTTTTTAATTTTTTTAAAATAAACATTTGACTTCAATTTAATTACAGGAAATAACATGATAATCTGAAAATAGAATTTCAGAAAAAATCAATTAAAAATATTCGGGCAAAGTCAAAGCTTGGATTCAAATCTTGCTTTATCAAACGTTTTCAACTGGAAACTCGAAATATGTATGGTTAAGACCCGGTGTTTCCTGGTAATTTTTACTTTTTTAAAGTTCTTAAGTGGTGAGGATGAGAACTGAGAAAAAAATCTGTTTTTATATATTTTAAAATAAAACTTTATAAGTATTTTTTAAAGTAAAATAAAAATAATTTAAAAGTCCTAGAAAAAAAAAGAAACAAAACGAAGCTGAATTTAGGATGTTGGAATAATCTTCAAGCGAGAATTATAAAATCGGACTCGCCGAAACTTTCGAATTCTTGTGTTCGTTTCAAAAAATATAATTGTGATCATCATACAATACGGATAAAGAAAAGGAGCCAAAAAGCTATACATCATCCATGTGCCATTCATTAAATGGTCACCAAGTCTTGAAAATGGTGGACGTCTTGAATGAGGGGATGAATCGAGAAAAACCAGAAGCCAACCGGTAAACAACTGAAATTCGTTTTGATTTTTTCAGGTTTTTATTGATTTTTTTTTGCGGTTTTTACTAAATTGAAACACAAAACAATTGAAATTAATGTTAAATTAGCCATTTCTAATGTTGAAAGAAATGGCTTATGCCGATAAACTCCAATTATCTTGGCCATTGTTAAACAAATTGAGAATAATGTTATCAGAATTTCCACACTGTTAAACATTACCACATTGTAAGTTTCATCTGTTGAAGTTTCAAAAAATAAATTCAAAACGTCTGAAAATTTGATTTTGGTTTTGATTTTTATTCATTTATTTTTTAAAATTCTGACTGTATCCATTAAAAGGATGAGACCATAGAGCATAAAATATTGACGCAGTCCAAACCAACACGGAGCTAAAAGAACGAACCAAAAAAATCAATAATCAATAACTGTTCAGTGTCTGAAACCTCTTCCTCGAATTCAGAATATTTTCGAGAGTTTCATCTTTTTGAAAAAAGTAGGCGATCGAATAGGAAAGCACAAAAACTGATATGATCGGTTGGATGCATGGCGCCAGTGCGCGAATCCCTTGAATGACGGCGTAAATTGAAATGATGAAAAAATAGCTGAACTCATTGAGCTTGAATAAAATGATGACGGTAACAATCCAGAAAAGGCAAAAAATTGAATAAATCACTGCGCAGAAATGAAAAAGTGATGAAAAATGAGAATTTGAATTCATAATATCGAACTAAAAATATTAAAAATGAAACTCAAAAAAAAAAGGCAAAAAGGCAAACCTTTTTCTTTAAAACACTGGAAATAATTAAAGAAACCAAAAAATAAAGAACTCTCATACAAACCATCATATCACGAAACTTGGATTCACTTCCAAAAAACATGTCACGAAGCGTTTCATTGTGATGTACGACAATCAAATCCATGGCTGGAAAAAAATCAGGAAATATTACGGATGAATTTCTTCTTTGTTTTTGTTTAAAAATCCGAATTTCAGGAAAAAATGTGCATCGAGTGAGTTTTCAGTTGCTATCGATTCAAACAAACATGTCAGCTGTTTTGATTTGAAACATTTCGAGAAGAAAAAATCGAAACAAAATCTGAAACAAATTGAAAATGTTACTTGGAATCAAGCGCGCAGAGAGAAGTCGATTCGCGTAATTTCAGGTTTCTTAATTATAGATTTTGGGCTGAAAAAAAAAACAAAAATTAATTGGTGACGAAAAAGTTTTGAGAGAAAGAAAAAAGGAAAGAAAATTGATTATCAAAATGTTTCACGCTTCAATGAGAATCAAAAATTTGAAAACAAAACTGAAAAAAAAAAAAAAAAACAAAAACCAAAAACTTTTTTTTTGTTTTGCTCTTCTGACAATAAAAAAATATTTTTCAAATAAAATTCTTTTTTAATAACGAAAATCAATAATATTATAGTTAAAGTTGGCTCAACGCCAACGAATTTCAGCGGTGACTTTGCACCGTTCAGAAATTATGAAGAATAAAGAGCTGAGAAGAAGATGCTCATCAGAAATCTTACAACACATTCGACAGGTCAACAGAGTTTCATTCAACTTCGAGCTCATTTCATTGTCGTTTTCATTTTTTCCCTTCTCATTTTAATTTTTTACTGTCGACTGATTTTTCAAAGAAAGGTTGGCAAAAAAAAAGAAAAGAAGAAGAAGCTTTCAAGGATTTCTTTTTAAGCATAATTCATTATCGATTTTTCCATTATTTCATCGAATTATAATTTTACAAGTGATTTTCTCAATTTTATATTTAATTTTAATTCCAATCATTTTTATTTCGTCGTCAAAAAGTTGGTTTATTTTGACAATGGCATTATTTTCAATTTTTTTTGTTACAATTATAAATAATATTCTACTTCCATCATCTTTATATTCAATTATTTCATTAAGTTATTCAATTATTCTAATTATTTCTTATAAATATCCATGGATAATCGATAGCCAAATGAACAAAATCCGTTGTCTCCTATTTGTCCTGATTCCAAGTTATACAATTATTTTCCACAGTTGCACACGGATTGGTTGGAAAGAAAAGAAACAAATCCGTTAACTTTTTGGCAGTTTTTTTTTTCAGATCCGTTTTCGATTTATTATCAAACTGAGACTTTTGAAATATTTTTGGACGTCATTCCAGCGAATTTCGTTTGTATTTCAGCTGCTTCATTGATTCTTGTCTTTATTTTTAAACGAATGACGATTTTGGATAAGGAGACGGTTCGAATTCAATTAGTTTCGGTTTTTCAAATTCTCATCATTTTATTGATTGAAAATGTTGGTGGTGGAGGAAAAAAGGTTGGAAAAATCGATGAATTCTTGATGTTTCAGATGTGCCTCATCATTCAATTAGTATTGGCTTTAATGGATAAATTGCGGAAGAATAAGGAGAAATGCTCAATCGATCAATTCGTTATTTTGCAATCCGTTCTCATCTCATTTTTCTCAATTTTAAATTCAAATTTTTTTTTCGACTTTCCTGGAAATTGAGATGAGGGAAGGAAGAATTATTGGAAAAAAGACGTGTTCATTTTTGTTTTCTAAAAATTTTAAAATGAAAATGTGTGGCAAACACGCTCCATTGACAATTATTTGCAAAAAAAAAGTCACAGTTTCAAGGTAGGAAGCTTGAGCTTTAAGCTTATAAAGCTGATAAGCTTAAAATATTTTTTCCCTCTCAAAATTGTTTGAAAATCAGAAAAAAAACATGTTTTTTTCTCTTTCACAAAATTGTGTTGGTCTCTGAACTTATTTTTTGACATTTTTTCAACCAAAAAACCATCGAATTTTAAATGTTATGGAGTTGATAATTGGAAATGTTTTCCTCTCATTTTTTTCTTGCATAAAATATTTATAATTATCAGCTTTGAAAACTTGCTTAATATCATAAGATTATAGATCTGAAAGTACGTGAAAACTTCTGAATACAAATGAAATATGTAAAACACATGGCATCTGGTTGATTTTTTTTTCAGAAGAAAAAACGTTTTTTCTCTCTTTTTTTTTCCTTTTTAAAAAATGCTTGAAGAAATGAATTTTGAAAAAAAAATCAAATCTATTTCAGCTTAAAAAAATGTGTAGTTTAGAGTGGAAAAAGCCCTTCACCCGCCACAAGCTTTTCTAGGATTTTTCAATTCACATTTCTTCTTGAATTGTCAGATTTGAGGTGGAAAAACTGAAGATCCCTAGAAAAACCTGAGATCCCTGTCATATATCGACCTACAGTAAGTACAGTATAGTCTGACTTTTTAGGAATAGTCTAAAGGTCCCCTTTTTTTCCCAGTCTTTTTTTAAATTTAAACTTTTTTAAATTAAACTTGTCGGACAAAAAAATAAAAATTGTTTTCTGAAAAATTAAAGAAAAATGGAAAAAAAGTGAGAATCAAATTCTTTGTGGAATTCGACACATTTTTATTTAAAACGTCACAATGGTTTTATGGTTTAAAGGTGGAATTAAGGAGGCCTGCCTTTCAATTTTGTAAAAATCTCGAATTAAAACAAAAAGTAGCAATTATGTGACCTTTAAATGAAGTTGAAGCTCAACTTCAATTATAAATTATCTCAATAAATGTTTATTTTCTTTTTAAAATTTTGTATTTTTATTGTTTTTTTTTTTTTTTTTGTCAAATAATTTTTATAAAAATTGAATTTTAGAAGCATAAAAGGAAAGGAAGAAAAAATAAAAATGAAAAAAGTTTAAAAAGGTGGCCAACAAAATCAGCTGTCAATGAAAATAGTTGCAATATGTTTGGCGAGCAAATTTTTGAAGATTTCAATTTCTGATTCATCCCTTCAATGGATCATTATAATCTGACAGCAGTTGACGATATTTTGTTCAATCCAGTCATTAGCAGCTTTTTCTATTCATTTTTATTCATTTCAACAATTATCACATTTCCAATTTATACATTTGTTTATCGTATCAATTCAAGAATTGATAAAGAGGTGAAGCTGACAGAGGTGAAGCTGAATAATCGAGAGATTTGATTTCAGCTTCCAGTATTTCCATTTATTCAAGAAAATTTTCGGATTTCAATGATTGTCGAATACAGTTTTGTTTTCATTGTTTTCCTCAAATTACTCCCTTTTGTGTTGAATTTAAACGAGTGAGAAGTCGAAAGTCGTGCTCCGATCATCGTCGCCAAATTCAGAATTTCCAGAGAGCAATTCTTGGTGTTCAACATTGTGAAGAATCTATGCATTATTGTGGCGTCGCTTCAAGTGTTGGTTATTCCGCCGCTACTCTCGATTTTAATATTTCTTGTCGCCGTCCAACAATTCGCCATATTTTACTCGATTCGATTTCTGAACCTGAAGACGGTTTTCAGGTTTGTTTGCTGAAAAAAAATGTCTGATCCCCCCGCCCCCGGTCTTCATCACATTTTCAGAGACAATTTCACATGTATTTCAATCAGTATTAAAGTCATCATTATTTTATTAAACATTGTTTGGGAAAGTCAGGGAAATTTTTAATTAAAAAAAAATTGTTTTTTCTTCCAGCAATTTGTGTTCCAAGTGGTTTATTTGAACCCCGAAAAAAAACATGGTTTTGTAATGAAAAATTTAGTGGGATAATGGTGAGTGGAAGGCGGGGGGGGGGGGGGGGGGGGGGAGAGGAAGAATTGCAACCAACAAAAAATCGATATTTTCCAGTGTCTCATCTATATTTCCTACAGTTTAATGTTAATTGTGGTGATAATTTATTTATGGATTTCATTTCAAATCAAATGGTTGGAAAGAAACCATTCGAACACTGTGAATCGAACAATCACAACATTTGTCCTGATCCAAACTGCGATCATTTTTTTCTCGAAAACAGTTGGGCAAAAAACCGATTTTTTTTTCCAGACATTTTCAGGCATTTTTTGCAGTTTATAATTGCGGTGATTTGGATTGGAACAATGTCGAAACGAAGCAACATGTTTGAATTCGCCAAATACCGTCTTTACACACTCGAATTCTACTTGTCGCCGCTCATCATTCATTTGTCTTATATTTTTGCGTCGAAACGCAATTTCAACACGGCGAAAACGTTTCAGATTTCAAGAAAAGTGTTTCTCATCATTTTTTGTAGTCGAAATAATCGCGTTTGGCATTTGACCCAATGAATAAAAACGTTTCTTTCTTTCTGAGATTTTACAGGTGCAAAACGCACTTTTTTTTTAAAAACAAAAAAGAAGAAATTCGCTCAAAAATGATATTTAAAACTGACAGGTGAAGTGGATTTCAGTCAGTCAAACCTGAATTGTTCCGTCACAAATTTGCCTCGTCAAAAAATGGATGAAAAAACGAACAGCACTGTCTCAATTTTTACCAACAATCAATTCTACTTTTTTATATCGTATTCAATCGTTTTAACATCGACATTTGTCACTTTTCCGGTTTATCGATTATTTTTAAGTTATAACAAAAGCCGAGATAAAACAGTTGAGAGTTTGGTTTTTTTTCGCTTTAAAAAAATCGATTGATTTTCAGACAATCAGTTATCCGATTATAAAGATGATTGCCAAAATTGCAGATTTATCAGAAGCAACATTATTGATCGTTTTTTCATTCTTTGTTATTTTTGTTTTAAATTTCAACCTCAAGTAGTTTTCGGAAAAGAAAAAGAACGAAACGAAGTGTGAAGCTTTTTTGCAGTAATGCGATGACATCTATAATTGTGATCGTCTTGTATGCGACGGTCTTCATTCAAGTCACCACTTTCCCGGAGATTTTCTCAATTCTAACATTTCTAATGGCAATTCAACGTTGTGTTTGTCTTTATAAGCCGAGCTGGAAACAAAATGTGTATTTTTCCAGGTATTTTTCTTTTGGTTTCTTTAGAAGGGGAGAAAAATCGTCGGGGATTTTCAGAGTTGATTTGAGCCGACTTTTGAAATGCTCCATTTTATTTCTGGTTGTACTCAAATTTTGTGTTCCAAGTTTTTTCCAATTCGATTAAGGTGCAGAAAAAATAAAAGCCGAATATTTTCAGTTGGATGTCAATTTTTTCGACACACAAAGCTCGAAGCCTATTCGAATAATTATACGCGATTTGTTTGCACTACAAGCCCAAAAAAGGTTCAGACTTTGCCACACCTCTTCATTGTTCCAGACAACAAAGCCGTTGCAGATCTTCTTCTTTTTGTCTCACTTCTTGACCGGAATCAGCGTGACGATTTATATTCGAATGGAGATCACCATACGACGATTGATGGAAAAGAATCCAGTCGGATTGAAGAACAAGGGAAACGACTACATGTTTTTTCAAAGCTTCATCTTATTTTGCAGTAAAACGGTGAGATTTTCCGACATTTTCAGACGTTTTCAAGAATTTTCTTTTTAAGGTTTTTATTTATCCCGTTTTTCTATTAAAAAATGGAATTTTATTGATTTATAGTTATGAACTGAACACTCTTGAGTTCATTCTTCTACCACCAATCATTCATTTTTCATATATTTTATCGAATCGACGCTATCTTAAATTTCGGAATATTAAAAGAAAAATAATCAATTTTTTTTAATCGTAATGAAGCTTGCTTTTTTCAAAAAGTTGTAAGTCCATGTAAAAATCTTATTCAAAAAAAAAAAATGTGGTTTATCAAAGAATCACAAAGTAATTATCATTGCTTCAATGATTTTCAGTAGAAATTTTTCAAGTCTGATGCTCATAAAACCAAAAAGAAGATTGAAATCGAGAGAAGCTGATGAAAAAATCCGATTTTTTGTGATAATTTGAGCAGAAAAACGTTGATTTTTTTTTTGTGCTTTTTCTAGACAGCAACACGGTGGTGAGCCAAACAGTGTCCGCCGAACCTTAAAAATGAAAAAAAAAGAAGAAAAACCGCTTGCTTGAATATACTCGAGACACAGCCTGAGTTCTTACTTGATTTCGACGTCGGTGAAGAATCGTGATGATCCTTTTCCGGGACTGCTGGTGGTTGGGACGTTGTAGATTTTGTCCACAAATTGATTGGGAAGAAAAATGTTGATGATCATGCATCGATAAGGTTCATTGAAATAAAACAGGCCAATTGTTCCCAAAAATGTATGAAGTGATACAATGATCATACAAATAAAGAAAAGAGCTGAAATCAAGCATCGATTATTTATCGAGTTTTCGCCCCGCCCCATCTTCTCGGCTCACGCCTACTTTGTGTATTCGGAATATAAAACAATAAAGTGCTGAACGCAATCAGAATCGGAATGAAAAAGCTAAAAACTGGAATTGCGGTTTGACAACTCAACACCTGAATGAGTTTCCAGTGGAGTTTTCGGGTTCGTGCCGAAATCTGAAACGCCTTCAACGCTGTCGCGCATCGCCACGAGTAATAAAAAGCGCCACCAATTGAAGCGACGACACGAAACGTGGTGAGCAACAAGAAGAGAAACGTTTTCAGTGTGACGTCATAGGAAATAATGAGCAAATTTTTGACAATCAAAACACTTGAAAGCATTGGATACTGCTGAAAAATTTGTGAGTGAAAATGCTCCAGTTTTGACCCGAAATTACTTGAGAAAAAATTGCGTGAGCTTCCGTTTGATTCGGAATGGAAAACGTGAGAGCAATGACGAGAATAAGTGTCCAACACGTTTGAGAAGCCAACGAATTGAAGACAGTTTTAAGAGTTGAACACTTCATAGGATGACTCTGAAAAATTTCCAAAAAAAACTCAAAATTTGTGAAGGGGAAGAACTGCAAACAGCTGGAAGGATCATTTGATAACGAAGATTGTAAACGAGCTCCACAATTCCACAAGTCAGAAAAATTAAAAGAAAAATGAGAATCTGAAAATTCCACTCCCCCCGCAATATTGATTTTTTTATTCAATTTTTATTACAATTTGTATCAATGAGCTGATCGATTCTTGAAAGAAATGATTGAAAATAAAATTGAAGAAGCCCTTCGGGTGCACAATCGCCAATGGTGAATAAACGACGGGAAGCACTCCAACATTAATACAAATATCAGTGAAAATTGAACAAACCTGAAAATTTATAGGCCCCCGAACGAATTGAACACTGCTAGAAACTTGATAGATCAATAGATGCCATCGAAACGTTCCGACGTTCGCCGTCTGACAAACAATCAGAAAGATGACAGCAAGAAAATTGAATGGAAATGTAACAAATGATATCCAATTGGTTGTTGTGATGTACCTGGAAGAAGCGAGAAGTGACGATGCGGAAAGCGATCTGCTTAGTTCTTAACGGAGAGTCCGGACTTCTTGAGAAACAAAAAGAAAAATGGAAGCACGATAAAACAAGTTCGAATAACCATGCATATCAACCCAATAAAAATCGAAACAAACCATTGAGGATCCGTGTTGATTGTCATTAAAATCTCCGCATCCGACAATGAATCGAACAGCATTTTTTTGATTTTGTCACCTTTTTTGAGAAGTTTAAAAATAAAATTTTTAATATTTTATAATAAAAAAAAGAAAAATGCAAACTTTTATGAGAAAAATGAGCAAATCAAAGAAGCGGAAAATTAATTTTTGTTTTTTTTTTGTTGATAATTTATCTTATTTGATATCAAATCAGAAGAAACACAAAAAGGAAAAAAAAAACCCGTTTTTTTTTCTTCAAAAATAATGTGAAGCTTGTGGACCAACTTGTGCCTTCGAGATCGATGCTTTTGAAGAAACAGTTTTTCGATGAAGCACAATTCTTTGGATCAATGATCGATAGGGGCGATTGAAGAATAAAAGGCAGAAAGTGCCTAAGAATGTGTGATAGGAAACTGTTAATGCACAAATATGGAACAAGGCTGGAAATTTGGATTTTCAGCGTTTCATCAAGTCAATCGGTGACTTATGGAATCTACTTTGAGTTTGTGGAAGTTTAACGATCAATGGAAGTACGACACCAACTAATGGCAAATAAAATACAAGAACTGGAATGGAAACCTGCAACACAAAATGGAGAAATCTGAAACTTTTGCTGAAATTCTTACTTGATAACACAACACTTGAATCAATTTTAGATGCATATTCTTCGTCCTCTGCGACAACTTCAGATTATCCAATGCAGATTTGGCGAGGACGACGCAAACGCCGCATATCATGATGCCAAAGCCCAATCGAATGAAACAAATCGTAAGAAATAGGATTGTGCTGACTGTGACGTCATCGGAAACAATAAGCGATCGTCGATCTTCGATAAGAAATGATAAAGATGGATAATTCTGAAAGGTTTTCACTTTAATTGTTCGCAAACAATTCTCGATGGTTTTTGGCGCCAAATTTAAATGCGACGAGAGATTTTAAAAATATAGATTTTTTTTTTAAAAACCGTTCGAAATATTTGTCTGGCTGAAGTTTGTTCAGGAACCGCCACATAAAACGTGACATTCTCAAAAATGATCCAAAACAATTGATAAGCAATGACTAAACACAAAGCCACGACGGGCCTCAATTTTCGTGGCGTTTTCTGAAAAAAAGAAAAAAAAGAGCCAATCAGAAGACTGCACAGCATAGCAAATCTCCATTACATATGGTAGAATGACTTGATATCGATAGAAAAATAGAATTTCAACACCAAGCGCTGTCATGAATATTGAAGCGAACACGATCGACTAGAAAAATCAAGAATGAACAATAAAAAATGTTTTTTTGAATTTTAATCAAACAAACTGATTGAAGCTGAACAGATGGTTTTTGGAAAAGAAAGTCGAACAAATTGTTCAACCAACCATGAGAAGTTCCAATTGGAAATGGTGAATAAATGACTGGAAGAGTTCCAGTACTTAACAAAATATCGGTCATCGTTGAGCTGAGCTGCACAAAAAAAATGGCGTTCAATTATTGAGAAGAAGACGAAGATCACCTGGTAATAAAATAATGGCCAACGATAACCACCGATCGCCTTTTTTTGGCAAGAAAATACAATGATCAACCCAATCAAATTGATTGGAATTGTGACGGCTGCTGAAATATGCAAACAGATGAAATACCAATTTGGCGCTACATCAAAGTCCGACGCGTCAACTTCAATCGGCCCAAACAGTCCTCTGCAAAGCAAGACAAAAACACATTTTTGAGAATCAAAAACAAAATCTCACTGAATTTCAACCATAAATAAAGCAACAAGTGAAAAGTGCCTAAACTGCGCTCTTTTTCGAGTTCAATTTGGAGAACAAGCAAAAGACGAGGCGGTGGAGAGGGAGATTGGCTATAAAGTTGAGGTCTCCGATTTTTTTTTTCTCAAAAGCGATTAAATTAGCCCAAAACAAATGTCTTGTCTAATCAAAAAATAGCAACGCATTAAAATGTAAAATAAAATAATAAATCAAGAAAGAAAAAAGAAAAGTCCAACTTTGAAAAAGGAAAGAAAACCGAATTCAAGAATATTTTATTTAAAAATAGGAGAAGAAGCAGAAGCAGAAGCAGAAGAAAAAGAGGAAGAATCTTGTTATGAATAAATGTATTGAGCCATTAAATAGAAACAAATTACGCCACCGCTTTTTTCTTCTTTTTTGTTTTGTTTTTGAAGTTTCATCATGGCACACTTTGACTTACAATTATCTTGAAATTATCATCGAATTCTGATCAGCGATTTTGTGCAAAAGCATGAAAAAAAAGGGGGAGAAAATCATTGAGAAAAATTCTGCGAACTGAAAAAGAAGTAGAAAACAACGCTTTGGATTTTTTTTCTTTGGTTTCTTCGACTTTGATAAAATCATGGAGTCTTTATCGATCAAACCTCATCAACCTCTAATGACATCATCGAGCTTTATGTATTAATGAGACTTCGAGCTTCTCGAGAATTTTCTCTTCTAATGAGTTTTTTAAAAGAAAATGGTTACCGAGCCCAATAGGCTTGAAGAAGCCTAAAAGCTTTGACTTAATTGAACTCCCTGATCTTTTTCCTGAGGTACAATAAGCCCACCGTTTTTACCACCATTTTTTGTACCAGCTTCATCTTTAGCCTCAACTTTATTGGTTTTCTTCGAATAAAAAAGCGGGGGGAGAGGATTAGGTTGTTGCGTGAATACGAAATGTAGAAAAGTTTTGAACTACGCTTGGTTTTATTAGGGAAAAGCACACTTTTTTTCATTAAATCAAACAATTAATTTAATTTTATTTTTATTCAAAAACGTGTTTATAATTCAATCGTAATTGAATTTGTTCAGAAAAATGCAAAAGCTGAAAAAAAAGCGGATTTAATTAAAGAAATATTTTTTTTCCTCTGTCTTTTTTATTTTATAATGGAAAAAAAAAACAAAAATTAAAAAATGTCTCCGCTTTTGAAAAAAAATTAACATTTTGTTAAAAAAAAGAAGTTTTTTATTTGGTGAAATCATTTGGGAAAACTTCAAGCTTGATTCGTTCCAGATAATTCACAATTTTCGGATAATTCGCATCAAGAATTTCAGTGATTCTCGATTGAAACGGATAATAAACGGTGGCGAGTTGACCGAATAGTGCAGCGTCGGCTGATGTGATTTGATCGCCAAAAATGAATTTTCCACGAATCGAGTTCTCAACCACTCGAAGATCGCGATGAAGAAGTTCTTCCAGTTCGGAATCGTCAATGTCGCCAATTGATGCGATCGAGCGTTGACGAATCTCAACATTGCGATTTTCAGTTTTGTCACGCTTCAAAATCGTTCATCAAAAAATCTACTTTTCTTCCAATAAACGTTCGAATCAAGGGCAAAATAATCGGCATCAACAATCGATGAGCTCCGGCGAGTTTCAGCAAAGTTTTATAGAAATTATCGCAGTGCTTCAACCGAATCAACAGGCTGAAAATGGAATTTCGAGTTTTTGTTCTGAGCTGAAATGAATTCAGTTCAACCAAAAGAGATGATTATCAGCAAATCGAGACAATGCAACTGAATGAGCTTCCTGCTCATCTGACAAAGAAGCCACTTTGAAATGCTGCTTGACGCGCATCTCAATCAGATCGGAGTCTGCAATGTGTTCACCATTCAATTCCACAAACGGTAGTTGACCATTTCTGGAGCGTTCGCGGAGAACCGAAACAATCTGAACGAAGAGCAAAAGAAAATAAATCAAAACATGGTTTTCCATTTACAAAACCTGGTAGGGAATATTGTAGATTCTGAAAATAGTCTCCAGTTTCAGACAAAATGGAGAAAGATTCGGACATTTGTTGTTTCTTGGAAATTGATACAAATAGACGACGTCTTTTTTAAAATCTTCTTTCAAAATCTGAAATTTCATTTGTTTTTTTCAAATTCTGCTTTAATACCTTTGGCTTCTTTTTAGCTGACGAAGATTTCCATAATTTTATATAAATAAAATAACCAATTACACCAAAAATAATCGCATTGGTTAACGAACACGAATCACAAACCATTATTGAAGGTCACAAAAAAAAGATGAAATTAATCGAACAAATGTGGTATTGGAATCGATTTTTTGATTAAAAAAAACGGAAAGAAAACAACTTTTATCATTTTCTCTTTTTCTCCTTTAACTGATAAATTTAATTTTGGCAGAAATCGATTAAAAAATGCGTTTTTTCAAAGCTGAAACAGACGACAGCTAAAAATTGAGCTTAAAATGGCACATTTTTTCAGAACATTTTCTGAAGTTTTTGGTTGATTTATCGCTCGCCGCTTGTATGTGCTCATTTATTAGAGACAAAAAAAAAAACCATCTTCGACATTTTTATTCACTTCAAGAAAAAAAAATAATAAATAGAATTAATTTTCAGAATCCAAAAACGCTGGAAATTTTTACATAAAATCGTTGAGTTTCTATGAAATCAGGGCATTTTCTTGAGGGGTTTTTCAATAATTATAAAAATAGACCAAGCTCTCTGAAAGCTCAATTGACAGGGGCAGCGTCGACATCTTTGATATCAATGTGATGCGAGTTCAAGTTGTTTGACGTCTGATTTGGTAGATCAGAAACTGCGTTCAGTGTTGCGTTATGATGAACCCCTTCAATTGGATTTTGAGCATCTGATGAATCAGGCTTGATCTGAGAAAACGCGTGAAAAAATGACAAGGAAATGATGAGTTGTGTGAAGACGACTGAATTACAAATCATCGAAATTGGTAAATCGAGAAGAAGTTTCGGGCTGATGATTTTGAAAAAAAGAATTATTGCAACCAATATGCGAAGCTGAAATTCCAGCAATTTTTTTTTTTTGGATTTTTCTGCTTACAAATCCATAAATTAAAATGGGACAAAACGATTTTATAATTAAGATTTCTGTTGAAATTTGATATCGGGAAGAAGACGATCGTTGTCTAATTTTTTTCTGATAAATAAAACAGAAAAACAATGCAATCGGACTTAATAATAAAATGACGACATTTACAACCTATAAAAATAGATTTTTCTCAAAAAGCCGCTCGCAAACCGCGACGCTCTCTCTCTCTCTCTCTCTCTCTCTCTCGTTTTGTTTTTTTGTTTTTACCAAATTTGGTAAGAAATTCGGATTGATTTTGGCTTGACAAAAATTGCGTTGGGTGATCAATATCATCAAGGAGCACGAATCTGAGCAATTTTTACGATTTTTGAATAAAATGAATGATAAAATGTATAATGAAACATAGAAAAGTCGAATATAAATTCTGGAAAATGAACGGGAGGTTTTTTTTTTTTTTTGAATTTTGAATTTTAACAAAAAAATAAACCCCGTAAGGAAAAGCTTCAAATTGGCATAAAAATAATGAAGAAAAATCCGATGAAAAATCATTGAAAATATTAAAATTGGATATAAAATCATCAAAAAGTCGCTGAACGATTCGAAAATCCATTTCAAAAAGCTGAAATTCAAACAAGTTTTTTTGCTGAAAATCCAGAAGAATTAATATGCCGCAAAAATGTGAAAAAGAAAATGCTTGAAGTTTTGCTGGATTTTTTCCACTCGTAAATAATCAATAAAAAACATGATGGAATTGTAATTATAAAACTGATGACTGTTAATAATCGAAAATGAAAAATGCTGACATTCCAGGATTCCTGGAAAACAAAAATCGGAGAATTCAATTTTGTAGTGATTTTTTCGATATAAAATTCGAACCTTTTTAAAAAATGCGAAATTTTTGTTGTAAACTGCATTGAATTTAAAATAAATAATAATTGAAATTGGTCCGATGATGAAATAAATTATTGATTCGATCAATCGCAAAGTCACATCCGACTTGTCAGTTTCAGCCATTCTTTGAATATTCTTCGAGTTTGATTTACATTTTTGAAATTATTTTTGCTTCCTTTTTGTTTGTTGCTATGAAATTAAGTTTCAAAAAAATCAATAAAAAGTTTTCTTTTTGCTGATTTTAATTATGACTTTCAAAGATGTCGGAAAGTCAAAAAAACTTCTTTTTTTTCAATCTTCTAAAGTGTAAAAAGTAAAGAAGACCGGTGCGTCGCGGTCGGCGAGCGACTTACATCTTCTTGAGAAATTGTCTTCTTTTAAAGAAGATCGTTAAGATTTTTGATCTCATGGGAATTCAAAAAGGTGTGAAGTCTCAAAAAACCACAAATATCGATTTTTTTCTTGGTTTAGCCTAAAATATATTGATTTTTTAGTTTTTTGTTTAGTAAATCAATCTTGAAATCTATTTATTTGAAGGTTGGCAGAAGAAAAAAAAAGAAATTTCTAGAAATTTTGCAGATTTTTTCGCGTAAACTGGAATCTCTCAATATCTTGTGGTATCTCGAAGTATGATGCGACATTTTCCTGTACTTTCGATGGCATCAAACTGTAAATTTTCAGCATTTTTTCAGCATAATTAAAAGTTATACGAAGAGAAAATGTTACGCGACAGTTGCTGCAACGACGTAAAACATTCGAGGCATAATGAGCATTTCAGTGTTGAGCTGAATCGCTTCCACAATTTTTCGAGCCACGTATTCTGGCTCCAAAATCGGGAAAAGCCACGGAAATCTGACGATAAAAAAATGAAATGCGAGTTTGTCGGAATCGATTCTGAACCTTGTTTTTGCACCGGCTGCATGAAACATCGGAGTGTTGATATAATAGGGACAAATCAACGTGGTCTTGATTCCTCGTTTCCCATAGGTTCCGATTTCAGCAGCGAGCGCGTCGTGAAAACCAACAGCCGCAAACTTGCTTGAAGTATAATCGATCTGAAATAAGAACGAATTGAGTTTCTTCAGCTTCTTCTTCTTCTTTTCCAGTGATGGTCACCAATCCAGCGCTCGGCATTTTTCCAGCCATTGATGCTACCGTAACGATATGCCCGTCATTGTCATCCAACATTGGTTGAAGAAAATTCTTGACGGTCTGAAATATTTTTCCTTCTCAAAAAAAAAATCAATAAATCGATAAATCGAAAATGAATGAAAACAAAGTGTGGAGCCATTGAATTGACAGCGAAAGCGCGAACAATCGCCTCATCCGGACAATTTAGCAGCATTTTTCCTGAATTTCTCGCCAATTTTTCTCGAACGAATTGCGACCTCCGATTTACCATTCGCAATTCCGGCGTTGTTGATCAAAATATCGATTTTTCCAAAGTCTTGTCGAACTTGTTCGGAGACACGATTGATGTCATCCAAACTGCACAAATCGACATGATAAGTTTTTGCTTCGTAGCCTTTGGTCTGAATGAGTCGCATCGTTTCCTGATTTCCCTGATCGTTCACATCCCACAAAATCAAACGAGCGCCCAGTTTGCCAAGCTGGAATTATTTTGGATTTGATTGATTCGAAATGGAATCCATTGAATCTTGATTACTTTCAAGGCTAACAATCGACCAATACCACTGCCAGAACCAGTAATTAGAATCTTTTTATCTTAAATAATTCAAAAATTCTCAATTTTCAGAGAAAAAACAAATGTGAAACCTCGAACACTTTTCTTTGACATACAACATGTTGGAGTTAAAAGTCGAGCAAATCGAACTGAATACCAGAAAATTGTGGTTACAATAAGAGAAATCGTGTCTGGAATCACACGAAGACACGAAGACATGAGAAATTTTCAGATTTATTTTGGTTTCCATCAATTACCGCCTGACATTTTATATTGAACGATTTTTTTTTTTTTTTTGGATTTTTTTTCCTCTTCCGACAAATTATCGGTTTTAAAAGCGTCGTCGTTGTTGTCTCTTCATTTTTGTTAAAGAAATCAAAAAAAAAAAAAAAAAGGTTGGAAAAAAAGTGGACCGACCGGTTCGAATCGCCTCTCAACGACCGCAAAGAAAAGAAAAAAAAAAGAATCGAATTAGTCGGTTCAATTCTTCGACTTTCTAAATTTAATGATCAACTTTTTAAGTTGGGTGGTCTGAAAGAATTATTGCGACATTGTTTCCCAATCATCAAACATCGTTGGAACGGCCGAAAAAAATTCAAAAGAAATGAAATTTTTGGGTTTTTTTTGAATTCTTTTCTCGATGTCAAGTTCAGAACAAAATTCTAGGTTCACTTCTCATTTAGAATGAAGAAAAAACGAAGAAGCTCGGAAAATGAGGAGCGAGACAGAGGAAAAGCGTTGTCCTTACTTTTCTTCCCTGAAATATTGAAAACTACGCTTATGTTTCAGCTTTTTTCTCATTCACTTCTGAAAAAAATGCAGCTTCTCGAAGATCACCCGTGATGAAGGGGTAGCCAAGTATGGATGCTTGGACTTGAGCCAATATTTGAAGTTTTCAACAAGAATTTTCTTTTCTTTTGGTGACTTTGAGTTTAAAAATTGTGATGAGAAGTGGACGGATGCTTCCTCAGATCAAAAACACTTCAAAACTGAGAAAACCATGATGCAATAAAATATTTTTAGTCGCAGAACGGGCAGAAATGTTTTGGAGAACCAATTTTTGCCTGCACATTGAATCGGTTTTAAATATTAATAGAACCCAGTAGAATAAAGTTTTTTTTTTTTGAAAAATCTGAAATTTATGGAAAATTTCAGTCTTGTAAATAATGAATTTTCGGAAAAACTGAAAAAATCCGTTTTTTTTCATCAGAACACTGGTGTCACAAGAAGCGGACACAACAAAATTGGCGGAAGTGGAGTCGTCAAGCAACTTGCGCACACCCACAATAAAATTTATTGAATTGCAAAAAAAAAATTTTTTTTTAATTTTCGGCTTTAATCCAAAGCAGTTGGAGGCATTTCATCATCATCATTACTTGGATTCTCATCTGGGACTTCTTCAGCCACTGAAAATCAAAGAAAATAATTCTGTGTTAAAATCGAGGAGAGAGACAGAGACAGAGACAGAGACAGAGACAGAGACAGAGACAGAGACAGAGACAGAGACAGAGACAGAGACAGAGACAGAGACAGAGACAGAGACAGAGACAGAGACAGAGACAGAGACAGAGACAGAGACAGAGACAGAGACAGAGACAGAGACAGAGACAGAGACAGAGACAGAGACAGAGACAGAGACAGAGACAGAGACAGAGACAGAGACAGAGACAGAGACAGAGACAGAGACAGAGACAGAGACAGAGACAGAGACAGAGACAGAGACAGAGACAGAGACAGAGACAGAGACAGAGACAGAGACAGAGACAGAGACAGAGACAGAGACAGAGACAGAGACAGAGACAGAGACAGAGACAGAGACAGAGACAGAGACAGAGACAGAGACAGAGACAGAGACAGAGACAGAGACAGAGACAGAGACAGAGACAGAGACAGAGACAGAGACAGAGACAGAGACAGAGACAGAGACAGAGACAGAGACAGAGACAGAGACAGAGACAGAGACAGAGACAGAGACAGAGACAGAGACAGAGACAGAGACAGAGACAGAGACAGAGACAGAGACAGAGACAGAGACAGAGACAGAGACAGAGACAGAGACAGAGACAGAGACAGAGACAGAGACAGAGACAGAGACAGAGACAGAGACAGAGACAGAGACAGAGACAGAGACAGAGACAGAGACAGAGACAGAGACAGAGACAGAGACAGAGACAGAGACAGAGACAGAGACAGAGACAGAGACAGAGACAGAGACAGAGACAGAGACAGAGACAGAGACAGAGACAGAGACAGAGACAGAGACAGAGACAGAGACAGAGACAGAGACAGAGACAGAGACAGAGACAGAGACAGAGACAGAGACAGAGACAGAGACAGAGACAGAGACAGAGACAGAGACAGAGACAGAGACAGAGACAGAGACAGAGACAGAGACAGAGACAGAGACAGAGACAGAGACAGAGACAGAGACAGAGACAGAGACAGAGACAGAGACAGAGACAGAGACAGAGACAGAGACAGAGACAGAGACAGAGACAGAGACAGAGACAGAGACAGAGACAGAGACAGAGACAGAGACAGAGACAGAGACAGAGACAGAGACAGAGACAGAGACAGAGACAGAGACAGAGACAGAGACAGAGACAGAGACAGAGACAGAGACAGAGACAGAGACAGAGACAGAGACAGAGACAGAGACAGAGACAGAGACAGAGACAGAGACAGAGACAGAGACAGAGACAGAGACAGAGACAGAGACAGAGACAGAGACAGAGACAGAGACAGAGACAGAGACAGAGACAGAGACAGAGACAGAGACAGAGACAGAGACAGAGACAGAGACAGAGACAGAGACAGAGACAGAGACAGAGACAGAGACAGAGACAGAGACAGAGACAGAGACAGAGACAGAGACAGAGACAGAGACAGAGACAGAGACAGAGACAGAGACAGAGACAGAGACAGAGACAGAGACAGAGACAGAGACAGAGACAGAGACAGAGACAGAGACAGAGACAGAGACAGAGACAGAGACAGAGACAGAGACAGAGACAGAGACAGAGACAGAGACAGAGACAGAGACAGAGACAGAGACAGAGACAGAGACAGAGACAGAGACAGAGACAGAGACAGAGACAGAGACAGAGACAGAGACAGAGACAGAGACAGAGACAGAGACAGAGACAGAGACAGAGACAGAGACAGAGACAGAGACAGAGACAGAGACAGAGACAGAGACAGAGACAGAGACAGAGACAGAGACAGAGACAGAGACAGAGACAGAGACAGAGACAGAGACAGAGACAGAGACAGAGACAGAGACAGAGACAGAGACAGAGACAGAGACAGAGACAGAGACAGAGACAGAGACAGAGACAGAGACAGAGACAGAGACAGAGACAGAGACAGAGACAGAGACAGAGACAGAGACAGAGACAGAGACAGAGACAGAGACAGAGACAGAGACAGAGACAGAGACAGAGACAGAGACAGAGACAGAGACAGAGACAGAGACAGAGACAGAGACAGAGACAGAGACAGAGACAGAGACAGAGACAGAGACAGAGACAGAGACAGAGACAGAGACAGAGACAGAGACAGAGACAGAGACAGAGACAGAGACAGAGACAGAGACAGAGACAGAGACAGAGACAGAGACAGAGACAGAGACAGAGACAGAGACAGAGACAGAGACAGAGACAGAGACAGAGACAGAGACAGAGACAGAGACAGAGACAGAGACAGAGACAGAGACAGAGACAGAGACAGAGACAGAGACAGAGACAGAGACAGAGACAGAGACAGAGACAGAGACAGAGACAGAGACAGAGACAGAGACAGAGACAGAGACAGAGACAGAGACAGAGACAGAGACAGAGACAGAGACAGAGACAGAGACAGAGACAGAGACAGAGACAGAGACAGAGACAGAGACAGAGACAGAGACAGAGACAGAGACAGAGACAGAGACAGATTATCGATTGAAACTTGGAAAAAAATCGATCACTTACTAACTTCGCCGGCATCATTAACAATAATGATTTCCTTTGGATTATGCCGTTTACAATCTTTAACTCCCTCAGTTTTCTCATCAAATAAAACAGCAAGATGAAGAATGTTCGGAACATCCTTGCTTCCATAATCCTTCCAAACCTTTGAAAAAAAAACGCCGAATTAGAATGGATATCAAATCGATAATGGAAAAACTGATCGAATACGAGTTGTGGAAAACTCGTCTTCTTTGATCCATTTCACCGTTTTCTCATTGACAACAAGCTGATAAATCGAATAAATCCAACAGAAATCGGATGGCACTCGATGACATCTCGCCTTGAAGGTGAAAAACAGTTTGGCAACACCGTTGGGATCAACTAATCCAACGCGCGGCTTCACGAAAAAATAATGAGGGGTTGGACATCGAATATTGTAAATGATCACCTGAAAAATCGAACAGAGGGGTTTCAAGCTTCGTCGTTTTTCTTTTGCTTCACTGATGATGTTGGATTCTTGATTTCGAGATGATAACACGCTCGATCGGTGTCATCAAGAAGGCCACGAAAAATGATGAATTTCGTTGGTGATTCGAGCAGCGATTTGCCGGATTTGTGCAAAATTTCGAATTTCTCGCTCAATTTTCCGTCGTTTAATTTCAGCGACGTGCCGGCATCAACTGAAAATGCGTGCTTTTTTCACTTCATTTTTTCTTGGGAAAATTCAAAAACCATTGGACGTCATTTTGAAAAATAAAATTACGAAATAATATTTTCTCTTTGGATTTTTTCTTGTCACGTAAATAAAACAAAAGGAGAAAATTCGGGAAACGTTGAATTGCGATTCGCACATTTTTCTCTTCAAGCCACGGACAGAAACAAATGTTCCAAAACGAAAATACATAGATAAACGATCTGGATCGCGCGTTAAATCTTCATTGACACACGATGATATATGTACACATCCGAAGGCCGGCTCTTCTAAAATGCATACAAATGCGAGAATTTGATGGGAGCTGAGAGCACAAGCACAAAATGCCTCATTTCAAAGACTCTTTTTCGCCATTTCGCTTTCTCTCTTTTTGCCTTTTCTTCTTCTTCTTCTTTGCAGAGTTTTCGTTTCAGACAGAAAAAAGAAAAAGAAGAAAAAGAAGAAGAAGAAAGCGGATAATAACAAGTTTTTTTTTTGTTTTTTTTTTTTCAAAGTTAAAACGACACGAACACACAAAAAAACCAATAAAAGCTTGAGCATTATGAAACTTTAATCGTCGTTCCGCCCCACTCCCCCACTTCCACTCCATGAATTGTTCTTCCGTTTCGTTTTTCTCCTCCTCCTCCTTGGTTGCATTTTTTCTTCTCAAAACAAAACTTTGTTTGTTTTTTTTTTCTGTTTGCTTTCTGACTGTTTCCCATTTCATTTATTTTTTTATTTTTTTGTGTGAGACGAAGAAAAAACGTTTAACTGGTTTGATTTTTTCTCATGAATCATATGATATCTACGCCCCCCCCCCCCTCCCCTGCTCTTCCTTCAGCTTCTTCTTTTTCTTCTTTGGAATGTTTTTTTTTTTCATTATTTGACTCAATAATTTCAAGCACAAAATTGTATAATTGATTTAATTGCTTTCCTTCTTCCTATTTTTGCCGTTTTTGTTCTGCTTCTTCGGCTTCTTCTGCTTCTTCTTCTTCAACTCCTACAGCTACTACTACGACTTGAATTAATAACAACGAGGAGGTGAGGTGAGATGGTGTGGGTGTGCGACGTCGACGACGACGACGACGACGAGGAGGAAGAAAAGAAAAAGGGCAACAACGCGTCTTCTTCGCCTTTTTCTTCCTCTGCTTCTCCTCGCTTTCTGCTGCTGCTGCTTCTTCTTCTTCTTCTTCTTCTTCTTCAAAAAAATAATAATAATATCCGTATACACTTTTCCTGGGTTCCCCCCATTTTTTTTTCAAGCCATCCACTCGTCTGTTTCAAATTGAATTAGAAATTATTGGTTTTGTCATTAGTTTTTTCTTTTGTCCGTTGGAGAAAAAAAAAACGGCGGCGCACAAATTTCTTGCTGCAAATGCTCATTTGGCTGCAGTGACAACGTGAAAAGCAACAAGACGGAAAAGAAGTGAGATTGAAAAGAATTTCAATTTCAATTCATATTTTTGAGGAATTTCGGTAGGCGGAGAAGGGGCGGGAGGGAGGAAGGCGGGGGTGGAGGAAAGAGCACACTGAGAAATAATGACGATGCTCTTTTCACTAATAATTTCCCTCATAACGATACTCATTATTCTGAAAACCCTTCTCCTCATTTGTCATCCTTCCTCAACCATATCCCATTCCACCGAACCCACTAATTCCATTCGATCTTTTTCTTATCCCTCATTCCTTCCTTCTTCCGCCACACACACACACACACATGTTACTAAAAAATCGGGCCGTTTCGTTCATCATCATCCTCATCGAGACACACCGAAACTCGATCCAAATTGTAGATGGATGTCACACAGATTCACGCCCATGTTCACCGGATAGGTGGTTTTCAGAATGTGAAAGACATATAATTGGTTTCTCCTAGAATAAATCGGCGAGAAGGTGGTGTAGTTTTCCGACAAAATTGCTTCTTTTCTTCTTCCTTTCTCTCCCCCCTCCCCTTCCGTCTCCTGGATTTTTTTCCACTAAAATTGTACCAGATTTTACATATATTCCGGTTTATGAATCAGAACTCCACCTACACCTCTTGCTCCCTTGACTGATGAAACTACATACACTTTGTGAAACGAGAGGGCATTATGTACATGGTGTTTAATGACCTGTTAAACCTGAAAATGGGAAAAAAGGGAGAGAGAGAGAGAGGAAGCTCTTCTCATTTTTCTTCAACACCATGACCATGGTGTGCAATTAATTCCATCTCCAACACCGTCCTCTTCTCGTTTTGTTTCCTCAAACAATGAACGACGCGACCCTTTCGTTTGTTTTTTTTTTTTGGAACCGTCGAATCATAATTCATTTGAGATCTTTATCACCCACCTTCATCCTTCCTCCTCGAATCAGGTAATGAATGAGATGGGTTGGAATCGATCGGTGGTGCACAAATATTATTCACAAGCGGTTTTTGTCATTCTCAATGGGACACGAACAATATCGTTGCAGTGCTGCTGCCTGCCTGCTTGCGAGTATAATTAAATCGAATTGGATTTTGCCGCCGTTTTTTCTTTTTTACCCTTTTCTTTTCCTTTTTTTTTACTCTTTTCGGTCTTTGTTTCATCATTGTTTTTTTTTAATGAGCTTCTTCAGCTCACGTGTCTTGTTTAAACCGCATTTTTTCTTATATTTTCTCTCTCTCTCTCTCTCTCTCTCTTTATCTGTAGTTTTCTCTCTTTCTCTCACTCTCTAATTAGTTCATAAAATTTATTTTTATGAGCTTTATTCATATGAAAACAAATTGGTTAAAATAATTTCTTGAGATTCTGCCCATAGGCTTCTCTTCTGACTAAAACACAACCCTTCTAGCCCCGTCTTCTCTCTCTCTCTCTCTCTCTTTATTTTTGCCCTCGTTTTCTCCATCTGTGATGATGATGATATATCTAGAATTTGATTTTCAGCACGAGGATTTTGTGCGGCGAATATTTATTATTAGAGACAGCGTTTTTTTTTTTTTTTTTAGTTTTATTTTATTTTTATTAAATATTCTTTTCAATTGTGAATACATATTGAATGAGAGCATCTTTAAAACTCTACAAAAAAAAGGAAAAAAATTAATTAATTAACTTTTATTTTATTTTCATTTTCCAACCCAACACTCTCCCTTTATTTTTCCATATTTTTCCACACAATTTTTTTTATTTATGACATTATGTATGAATTTTATATATCATCTGACTTTTTATTGAGCAGAAGACACATTTTTTTTGTTTCAGCTTCTTCTTCTTCTTCTTCTTCTTCTTCTTCTTCTTCTTCGTCCTTGTTCTTCAATTAGAGGAAATTAGAGATGGATCTTTTTCCGACGAGCCGACTACGACTCAATAATCTTCCTCAGCAGGTCAGTTCATCAGTTTTGGGAGGGGAGGGGGGAGGGGTTCGAGTTTTTTTTCTTCAAATTATTGGATTGAATCAACACAAAAAGAAATGAATTTGAAATTCTTTCCCGTTTAAAACAAAATGAGAAAAATGAGGGGGGGGGGGGGAAGAAAACAAATTAACGGCAAAAGTGCTCTTCAACAAGAAAATATTGTGCCCTTTTCTCTCTCTCTCTCTCTCTCTGTCTCTGTCTCTTTCTGCTTCTCCAGTAATATGAAAAGCAATATTTTTTGTTCAGAATTCATTCCGTTTTTTTTTTGTTCATCTTCATTGAGCTTCAGAATACATTGAGGAAAAGCTGAAGCATTTCTTATTTATTGAACACCTCTTCATTCAAAATGAACAAGATGAAATCGAGAATCGAGTCAGTCTTGCTTTGGAATGCAATTTTTTCCCGTTTTTTTTTCGCTGACCTAAAAAAAACCTTCCTTTTTTTTTTGTCTTCCAACAAAACTTTTCATCTCTGTTTTTGTTTCTTCGTCGGCTTATTCCATTTTTTTTCTTCAGCTTCTTCTTCGGCTTTTCATCGTAATCAAATAAATTCGTCTGTTTTATGGATGTTTTTTCTCCGAAAAAAAACCGATACAAAACCACGTTCTTTTCGCATCTTACCGAACAAAATTTTCTTTTTTTAAAAAGTAAAAATTGTGGTAGAAAAAAAATGATTTTGCACTTTTTTTTCCTGGTTCACCACCTCACCTCCTCGTTTCCCCCCTTTTTTTGTGCTCCTGATTGATAGACATTTATTCTATTTTCTTTGGTTGAGCTTTGTACTTTTTCCTCTGCAAATTACGCAAGATTTGCACGCCACCCATAGTTTGTTCGATGCACATATGCGTGTTATATGTGAGGTGTGTGTGTGAAAGTTCGCTCTGTCGAACTCTTCTTCTTCACACAACGTTTGACCGAAAGGCTGAGAAAGAACTCTATAAATGATGTTCATCGGATCAAAATTTAAGCATCACAATAATCAATTTTCTAAGCGAATTCTAAAAAAAAATATGGTTCCATCCAAAAAGGAAGTGCATCATTTTGGACATGAAATGATATTGAAACCAAAACCAGCCGTCGAGTCTGGAAGAAACCAAAAAAGAATAATCTCAGGGGACTTATTGTTGCGTCTAGTTTAGAATCTGTGGTTCTCATCGACAGACATCAGAGAAACAAAAGATGTGTGTGGGGTTTCCTCTATTTCAATGTTTCCTTCCCCCCCCCCCCCCCCCCCCCCGCCTTCTTCATCCACTTCATAAATATTGGTTTTTCTTGATACCAACGGCAAGAAACATATTCTGATGGAAGACAGGCAAAGGAAGGGGAGGGGGGGGGGGAACAAATTTCAACATTTTGAGACAAAAAACGACAACCATCAATAATAATCACCACCCCACCCACCCACGCCACACTCTCGTCCTTCCCCTCCCCCACTCCATTCCACCCCCCATAGACGAAAAAAAAAAGGCGAAATGGGATGAGAGAAAAAATAGGAAAGAAGAGAGAAAAGCTCGAATTCTTTTCTTTTCCTCGTTTTTTTTTTTTCCCAATTTTCTTCTTCTTCTTCTTCTTCATTTTTCCTCCCCCCCCCCCCCGCCTTCTTTTTCTCCCGCCCGCACCCTTTTCCGGTTCAGTTTCAAAACCAACTTCGACTGATGTGCTCTTCCTTCCACCCATTCTTTTTTTTCTACTTGTTAACGAATGTGCAATTGTGTGGTTGTGGGTTTCCTCCACAAGCAAGGAAGAAGAAAAAGAAAAAATATCACTTTTTTATTGTTTTCTCCACACACACACAAACACAGACAACATACACAGCACAGCACAAATCCCAAATGACTTTTTTTTCTGTTTTTTTTTTTTTTGAACTGAAAAAAAAACATCAAAAATCCAAAGTTGTTTTTCTTTTCTTCTTTATTGTTCTCTGTAATTTAACTCTTTTTCAAGTCGAGTTTTTCAAAAAGTTTTTCCTCCATGAATGAAATGTGATACATTTTGGGCATAACGAATAATAGGATCGATAGGAATATACTAACTTCCTTCTAGAACATAGATCGAATGATCTTTAATTAGAAGGGTGGAAAGAGAAAGATGATTTATTGATTATTGGGTGTAATCAATAAAGGAAGTGGATGAAAGAAGTCGGTTTTTTATTAATGCACAGCGAATTCATTTCTGATCTACTAGATCTTTCTTCTGCCCCCTTTTTTTTTTTGGGAATGCAAATCTTAATTCTTCTTTCTTTGTTTTTCTTTTCATCTTGATTTTTGTGATGTTGTGCATCGAGCATTAAAAAAATACGACAATTTCCATTCGTTTTCTTTTTTCTCCGTTTCTTTCCCGTTTTTTTTTTTGCTTCACTTGAACTTTCGATTCTCAACAAAAACAACAACAAAACCAGAAAACAAATTGGAGACGGATCGATCGTGAGTGTCGAGAAGAATGGACGTGTTGCGACGGATGATACCGCGCAAAATGAAGCGCGATCAATACTCGTTCGAGCTGCTCAAAAGCACATCGGCCATTGAGCTATCATCGAGTGTCGGCCGACGCGATTCGTCGTCGTCGTCGACAACAACACCGGCACCGTTGCCTAGAAATTTCTCGCACTATGATAGTATTCGAATCGCACCGTCAACACAATCGGCATTGACCAAGAAGGTGAGCAGCTTCCTTTTCTTTCTTTTTTTTTCGATTCCTCGTTGGCTTCGGCTCTTTCATTCCTCGTCGCGTATTTCAATTCTTTATGCGTTTTCGATCCCCTCGTTTCGTTTCCACCGCGACCGAGAGTGATGGAATACGAAAGGGGGGTGGGGGAGGAATGAATTCTCCTTTTGTCACACAATTTTTTGTTTCAAATTTTTCTGGTTTTTGGTCCTGAAAATGATCCCAGCCAATATTCGTTTCTTGAATCCGTTATTTCTGGTCACGCAAACAAGTCAAATATCATTTTTTTAAAACAATTTTTTTTCGTTTTCGCTTGCCTTTTTAAGTTCGAGACAAAAAAAATTGTTTCTCTTCCCGCCACCTACAATTCAATTCAGCTCATCATCATTTTATCTCAGAGAAAAGGAAGGAGAGACAGAGAGATAGAAAGAGAGAGAGAGATAAAGAGAGAGAGAGAGAGACAGAGAGATAGAAAGAGAGAGAGAGATAAAGAGAGAGAGAGAGAGAGAGAGAGAGAGAGAGAGAGAGAGAGACGGTTAACGAGGAGGAGGGGGAGGAAAGAAATTATTATTTTTTCTCCAAATGAGCTGAATGTTTCATGAATGTCACTCTTGGCTCAGTTCAATTAATTTTTCTATCCTTTTTTCTTTTTTTTTTGCATTTATTATTATTATTTTTATTATTATTATGCGAGCTTTTCCTCCCTTCTCTTTATCGTTGTTCGTTTTGCTCGACTTTTCATGGAAAAAAAGTGATATGAATTTATGTGTTGTGTAAATAAAAAAAGAGCAAAAAAAAAAAAAAAAAAAAAAACTAAAACTTTGGTTGAAACAAAATTCAACGATTTTTGATTCGTCAAAGTGGAGCTATAAAAAATGAGCTGAGGCGATGATGTTGAAGTTCATTTTAAACCTATCGGTTCTCTCCCCGCCTTGTTTTTTTTCTTTTTTTTTCCACCGCTTCTCGTTTTTTCTCAATGCTTTCCCCCCCCCCCCCCCGTCTTTTTCTTCTCTTTTTCCCTTTCTGATTCAATGAATAAACAGAAAAACAGGTGAAACATGAAGAAAAAAAAAGTTTCGTTAAAAATCCCCCGCCTCCACGTTTCGTTTCCTTCCGTTTTTCACCTGAGGGGTGGTGAGAGGGAGGGGGTCTCAATGACATTCATTCTTCCGCTGAACAATTTATTGTTGGGTGAGGGGGGTGGAAGGAGGAGGGGAGGAAGGATTATTTTCGAAGAGAAATGAATCGAGACTGGAAAGCTGGAAAAAAAAAACCCAAAAAGCCGTGAAGAAAAGAGAAGGGGGTGGGTGGCTGGAAGCAGCAGCTACAAAATTTTGGAGATTTTACATAAAAATATCCATTTCGAGAATGTTTTTATTTGTTTGTTTTGTTGTCCAAAAATTTACAAATAAGAAAAAAACTGAAAAAGAAGTGGGTGGCGGCGTAATTCGAGTCTTTTTTTCTTTTCCTCTTTTTTCTTTGAATTTCTTTTCCCTTCTTCTTCTTCTTCTTCGAAGAATTGTGCATTCAATGTCTTTTCGATGCTCCTTAACAATTGGCTCCAAATTATTTGATTCGCGCTTTCTCGTCGTCGGCTCAGCTCAGTTTGAGCAACGAAAAAAAAAAAAAACGGCGACACGACGAGCCTAGAAGATGTCATTTTTCGACAACACCACTGATGAAAATGAATTTGACAAAAAATTCTATTTTTTTTTGTGAGGGAAAGGAAAAGAAAAAAAATTAAAGGCAAAAAAATCTGGAAGCCGCCAAATATTTTATTCAAAGTTCAGCCTTTTTTCTGGTTTTGATGCTTTTTCCTTCGGCTTAAAATCATTGGAAAAATCGATTCTGAATTCGAAACTCATCAACAACAACAACAACCAAAAAATTAATGTAAAGAAGAAGCTTCGTCTTCTTCTTCTTCTTCTTCTTCTTCTTCTTCTTCTTTGATATTTCAGAATATTTTCGTTTCCACCGGAAACCGACATAATCTCTGTGCTGTGTTACATGCATGAATTTATTCCAACGAGCCGCCGCCGCCGCCTCCGCCGCCTTCTTCTTCTTCTTTTTTGACGCAAAATAAAATTATACTTCTTTTAAAAAATTATGGCGCGAAGCAATTTTTTTTTGTTGGTTTTTTTGAATAATTTTTTCGATTTTTTTAAAGATAAAATTTTAAAACTGGACGAATATTGTATATTTTTAGCTTTTGTACTTAATACTTTTTGAGCCTGAGAAAAAAAAATGAATAAATAATAATAATAATAGTAATATGACTAAAAATAGAACGAGGACCAGCCGACGAGCGGAAGCCAATTTGAACAATACATAGGGACAAAAAAATTCCAACAATTGAGAGGGAGATAGGAGGGGGGGGGGGGAGGCCAAAAGCTTCAGTTCTCTCTCTCTCTCTCTCTCTCTCTCTCTGCCTGTCTTTCTTCTCTTGTAGACTCTCAAATCGAGCGCTATTTTCTCTCCTTCTGAAAGTTTTTTTTCCGCAAGAATTGTCTCATGTTTCTGCTAGTGAAAAGTTGTAAGATGATCACTCTATTTTTGGCATCTGAAACAACCAAAAAAATTAAATAAATAAATAAATAATCCCAAGATTCAATTGCTTAGAAGCCAGCACGTTTGGATGATGAGATTTTTTGAAACAGCAAAACAGTTGAGAGAGAGAGAGAGAGAGAGAGAGAAAAAGATAGAGAGATAGAGAATTAGAGAAAGTGGAAGAGAGAGAGAGAGAGAGAGAGAGAGAGAAAAAGATAGAGAGATAGAGAATTAGAGAAAGTGGAAGAGAGAGAGAGAGAGAGAGAGAGAAAGATAGAGAGATAGAGAATTAGAGAAAGTGGAAGAGAGAGAGAGAGAGAGAAAAAGATAGAGAGATAGAGAATTAGAGAAAGTGGAAGAGAGAGAGAGAGAGAGAGAAAATATCCCGTCATAAATAATTTATATACAATATTTAAATCAAAATTGTGGCTGATTTTGACTTTCAATGAAATACAAAATGATGAATACATAATTATTCAAGACTTCCCCCCCCCCCCCCCCCCCCCCCCCCGCCTTCTCCCCCGTTTTTTTTTTCTTCTTCTTTCTTTTTGCCTTCATCTTTTCTTCTGCTATTTCAATGTTTTGCTCCGCCCCTCTTTCCGTTTTCTCTCGGCTTCTAACTGAAAACCAAAATCGGGCATTTTCTTTGGATTTTGTTCAATTAAACTTCGACTTGGATTTTCCTTCTTTTTCTCCACGTGTCATGAGTTACTGTAATCCAACTGTAGTTTTACCGTACCATCGATCGTCGTTGACATCACCGTTTTATGTCAAGGATCATCAAACTTTCCCGGTTAGAAATTCGAATTTGTAAATGGCGAAAAGTTGTTACAAAAAATAGCCAAAAAATCAAAGTCAAGTTCAAAGTTTTTCGTTGTTTTATTTTCAGACTTTAATTTTCAGTTGGAAAAAACCAAGAAGACCGAAAGCCGAAACTAATTAATCTTATTTTTCTTGCAGAAAAGCGAAGAAGTAATTGATGTCTCGGAAGGGGAGATGACAGAATTCTCCTCACTGATTGGCTTCGTTGCAGGACCCCGACAACCAGGCTGTAGTTACGGGTCAGTGAGTCGATCAAAAATTACCAATCCATGCTGTCTGTTTGTATTTACTTTATGAAACTCTCATAATGAAAAGCGTGCGTGGGTGGCAGTATTTGGTTTTTTTTTTTTTTTTTTTGGAAATTCCCAAATTATTCATTAAATCGCACTATTTTTAGATACAAAAAAGTGTAGTTAAACTCAGGGGAAGGCAAGAAAATGTATCAAATTTCTAATTTTCCCAAAAAAAAAAAAAAACGATTTGCCGCGACTCTTTAATTTCCGAGCTTCTTCTTTTGTCTTATTTTTTGAGCTTCTGAGCCTTGAGGGGAATTGAATCGGTTGTAGACAAGAGGAGAAAAAAAAACGAGAAAGAGAGATTCGATTTCAAAATGCGACCCACTTCACATGATTTTCTCGTCCAAATTTTCAGTTTTGCACAAGAAGATCCATCATATGAGAAGTCAATAAGTGAATGTCACGCGATTCAAGAGAAGCGAGATTTCACCGAAGGTGTCCTTTTGAAGTGTATTGATCGAAGACGTAAGTGCCCTTCACCCCCTTCCCTCTCTTCTTCCTAATAAATATTTTGAAAGGAAGCAACTTCCTTTTGACTGAAAAACTCGCCTTTTTTGTCAAAACCAAAAACCAATAATCCATGGGAAAACAGAACCAAAAAAAAAAAAAAAACGTTGGAAAATTATTCGTGATTTTTTAGCACTTTTTCCGTACCTTCATTTTGCACAATTTCGAAATCAGGATTATAGTCAACGAATCAAACAAATCTCGGATGTTGTGAGAGAATGCTCGCCCACGCAGGGTAGCCTTTATGGTTCGTTGAACATTTGCTCTTTCCTTCTTTTTAGTTGCAAGCAAGAAAAAAAAAGAAAAAAATTATTTATGAGAAAGTATTAACCAACAAAAAAATTGGGTTTTTTGTCTTCAGGATGCTACGACGAAGTGTACAGTATTCAGAAGACGGCAACAGTTGGCGAGAACCGACTGCCGGCTCATCGACACGCCGGCTACATTGTCATCGGCTTCAAACTGTTGGATGATGCTTCAAAGCAGCAGACATTGGAGAAGACATGGCTGTCGTGGTCAGGAGCCAGAGAAATCTATAAGCACTCGCCGAGAAACTGGAATTTGAGGCGAATCTCATTGATGAGGTGTCCATCGAAGTAAGCCTTTAATTGATTTTTAGAGGGGAAATGCGCAATTTTTGAATTCTTTAAGTCATCGGAATGGGATGTCACGACCGTTTGCTTACATTTTGATGTGTGAATATGGTTCAATCCTTCATCCATCAAATACAATCCAAGCATTGGATATTTGTGAACGATTACGAGTTCGTAACTGCGGTCACATTGCTCTTTATCAGGTTTGAAAATGCAACCGCCCAGATAAAAAACGGCGCATCAAATCAATATTTATCAGGTTCACACGGTCTATTCAAGTCCGATCCCACGACCGTCATCATCGTCGAACAATTCACCATCGCGTCAATCAGCATTTTCAACAATGGCGGCAACGAAGCGTGCACAAATGCTTCGTGGCTTCTCGCAAGATGTTGATTCACAGCAGCAGCAGCAGCAGCAGCAGCAACAACATCAACCAACGACAACGCAACAAGCGCTTGATTCAAGTAGCCTTCGAAGGAGTCGAATGTTGAGAACACGTGAGAGAAGTTTCCAATATCCAGATGAATATTATCATGCTTATCAACCACATCAGTTCGATACACAAACGCAATATTGATTGATTTCAGTTATTTTTCTTCTTTCTTTTTTTAATTTGAATTTTTATGAGTCGATTTTCTTGTTTTTTTTTTTCAGCGATTTTTCCAGATGATTTTTTTTTAGTGAGCATCATCGTTTTCAACCGGGTTTTCAGACTTTTTGTTTCCCCTCATTATCCCTTCTTCCCTCTTTCTTCTTTTTTCTTTTCAGAAAAATGTTTAACCGTCAAAAGCTTATCGTTTTCATCTGAACATTCAGGTTTTCGCTCTCTCTCTCTCTCTTCGTCTCTGTCTCGGTTTCTCTAGTCTCTCTGTGACGTTTACATCATTTCATTATTTGTTTTGTCTCGGTCGTTTAGAATAAAAATTAAAAAAAGATCGAAAGTGTCGCTTTAATTTCAACGAAAAAAAAACATTTCCTGGTGAAAAATCCGAAATTATTGAATTTATGAAAAAAAAATTTTCATTTTGAATTGAAGAAGGAAGAAGATTTGATTTTTAAGCGGAAATTGGTTTCTTTTTCTTCGTCTTCTTCTTGAGAAAAAATAATTTTGAAGATTTTTCCTTTTTCATCTTTTTTTTTGTTTTGTTTAATATCGAATCGGGCATTTTAAATTTGAGAAAAACCAACCGGGCTCACTTGGAACCAAAACAAAACAGAAAAACTGTCATAAAGCCTAATTTTTGAAGAAACAAGAAATGTTTTTTTCAATTTTTTTTTTTTGTAAAAAAAGATTTTTAAACGAAAAAAAGAGAAAAATCAAAAAGGAAAAATGAAAAAACCAAAAATTGGTTGATTTTTTTTGTTGAAAAATGTGTTGTTGACAATAAAATTGATGATATGAAAATGTAAAAAAAAGGAGAATTTGTTTTTACGAACGAAGACGACGAAGAAAACACAAATCAATCAATAATGGCAACAATGAAAGAACGATTATTTGAAATTATGGTGAATTCGATGGTTTCAAATGTCATCAATATTGGAAATCGGCTGAATCTCTTCAAATCATTGGCTCGAATTTCGTCGGCTCAACATCCAGTTTATCCGAGTGAATTAGCAAAAGAATCGGGATGTAAAGAAAGGTAAAAAAAAAAAGAACAAGAAAATTTAGTTTGATCTCAATTTTTGATTATTGATTTTTCGGTACATCCGTGAATGGTGCAATTGTCTGGCCTGTGCCAGGATCATAGAGGTCAATGCGGATGAACAATTTTGGATCGCATCGGAGAACGTCGAAGAATTGACATCAAACGACTTTGCATTGATCAGTCATGCGATGGTTCCGATGCTTGTCGAACCGATTGAAAAACTTATTGATTGTTTTAAGATCAATGGACCACTTGGTAAGTAAAAGTGAAATGAGGGAGGAATCACACTGAAATTATGATCCATTGAAGGTTTGGATTATTGTGAGTTCAGTAAGTTTCAAGATTTTATGAGTCAAATGAGTGAATCGATGCATGAAAAGCACATGATCAACGATTTATTACCATTATTTGGCGATAATTTTATTGAAAAATTAAATACGGGAGGATTAAAAATAATTGATATTGCATGTGGACAAGGATACCATGTCTCCGTGTTAGGTGAAAAATCAATAATAAAAAAGAAAAAAAAGGGAAAAGCTGAATTTCAGCCGAACAATTTCCCAAAAATCAATTTATTGGATTGGATATCGATGGAGCCGCAATCCGATTCGCGAAAAATCGAACAAAAAAAGATGGGACAAAATTTGAAAATCTTGAATTTATCGAACACGACGCTTGTCGATTGAATCAATCGTGGAGCGATCAGTTCGATATTGTCTTGATATTCGACGCTTGTCATGATCAGATGCGTCCCGATCTGGTAAGAGCCACTCGAGCTTCGCCTTCCTTTCATCAAGTTTCATTCGATTTCTAGTGTCTGAAAGGGATTCATCGAATTTTGAAGCCAAACGGTTTGTTTGCGATGCTCGAAATTTTCGGATCAAGCAATGTTTTCGATGATCGAAACTCATTGGGAGTTGCAGCCACGATGGGATACGGTTGTTCAATGTTTCATTGTCTTCCAGTTGGTAGTAATCATCAAGAAGCGTTGTGTTTGGGAACGATGTGGGGAAGGAAAAGAGCTGTTCAATTGCTCAAAGAATGTGGATTCGAGGATGTGAAAGTTGTGGAAACTCCATTCTTTCAGATGAATCTCTTGTATCTTTCAAGAAAAGCTTAACAATTTATCGATAAATATTAAATTTGAAGATAGTTTTTAGCTATTTGAATTGCTTCTTCCGAAGATGAAATGTGTAAATTTTTAGCATCCTTCATCATTTCAGAATACAATTCTGTTGTGCTGAAAAACGTGATTTTTTTCTAGAAGCTCGTTGATAATTTGATTACAAATATCTTTCGGCAAAACTATTAACAGTTGTCACAATCAATTTCCCTTTATTCTCCGGCCGTTTCGCCAGCTCGATGGCTCCACAAATGTTCGCTCCAGACGAGATACCGCCGAGAATCCCTTCTTCATCAGCCAATCGACGTGTCATCGCAATTGCGTCGTCTGATTTGATTCTTAGCACTTCAGTGAATAGGGATCGATCCAAATTGTCTGGAACGACACCAGCACCAATGCCCTGAATCTTGTGTGGTCCACGCGGGAAACCGCTGATCACCGATGACTCGTACGGTTCAATTGGATAGATTTTGATGTTCGGATTTTGCTCTCTCAAGAAGCGTCCGACACCGGTGATGGTGCCTGATGAGCCGACGCCAAAACAAACAATGTCGACCTGAAGTCAACCGGGTTTTTTTAAATCAAAAATCTTCCGTAAGGTTTACCTTTCCTTGAGTTTGTCGCCAAATTTCGGGACCAGTTGTCTTATAATGAGCCAACGGATTAGCTGGATTCGAAAATTGATCCAAGCAGATCGCATTCGGAATCGCGTTCACAATATCATTTACCCGTTTAATCGTGCCCGGATGTCCTTCTTTCGGATCCGACAGAATCACCTCAGCTCCATAAGCTTTCAAAATTGTCCGTCGTTCAACACTCATCGTCGCCGGCATCACAAGAATCACTTTGTAGCCTTTGATTCTTCCGATGTGAGCCAACGCAATTCCCAAATTGCCGCTGGTTCCCTCAACAAGAACCGATGTTCCAGCAACAATTTTGCCGGCCTCCTCAGCCGCTTCAATCATTGATTTTGCGATGCGATCCTTCACCGACACTGACGGATTGAGATACTCAATTTTGACGGCTGAGAAAGCGTGTCGAATTACACAGTTTTTGGGTTTGGTTAATTCTCACCGATTCTCGCATCCAAATGTTTCGTGATATTTTGGAGCAAAACCAGTGGAGTATTTCCAATTGTTTCGCCATTATTGTTGACCATTAATTCGCGCGACATTTTTCTCAAAAATTCGCTTGAAATACTGAAAGAAAAGTGGTTTTATTTCTTTTTTTTCAACGTCAAACACAAAAGTTCGGTAAAAATTCGTTTTCTTAAAAAAAAAACCTAAAAAATCGAAAAAAAATCAACAAAACAAACGAGGAAAAAGGTCACGGAACAAAATTTTTCCAGACGAGATAAAAAAAAACAAAAATGAAAAATCAAACAAAAAATGATGCAAAACATTTTTTTGTTGTCACCCCTCTCGTCTCTTCAACAAATTGGAACTCTCCACCCAGACAGCGACGGGCAAGAAAATAAATCGAAAAAAAAATCAATGTTTTGTCTACGTTTTTTCGAGTTTTTTGTGGGAAAGTTTCTTGGGATGTGTGTGAGCTGATGCCCGCTAGGACCGAAAAGCCCAGAGGCTAGACTGAAAAAAGGCTTCTGATATTCACAGTTCCAAGTTTTTTTCAATGAAAAATCGAGAAAAAAAAGCTTTAGCTTTTGAAGTTTAGTTTTTGAAAAGGTTTCATTACGTTCCCCTTAAACCTAAAGTTAATCAACAGGTACAACCTTAAGCCAAAGCGTGATCAACTGGGGACCCGTTTAAACCTAAACCTAAACCTAAAAAACCTAAAAACCTAAACCTCAAAACCTAAACCTAAACCTAAAAAACCTAAACCTAAACCTAAAAAACCTAAAAACCTAAACCTCAAAACCTAAACCTAAAAAACCTTAACCTTAACCTAAAAACCTTAACCTAAACCTAAAAACCTAAACCTAAACCTAAAAAACCTTAACCTTAACCTAAAACCTTAACATCAACCTAAAAACCTAAACCTAAACCTAAACCTAAAAAACCCAAAAACCTAAACCTAAAAACCTAAACCTAAACCTAAAAAACCTAAAAACCTAAACCTCAAAACCTAAAAAACCTTAACCTTAACCTAAAAACCTTAACCTCAACCTAAAAACCTAAACCTAAACCTAAAAACCTAAACCTAAACCTAAAAAACCTTAACCTTAACCTAAAACGTTAACCTCAACCTAAAAACCTAAACCTAACCCAAAAAAAACCTTAACCTTAACCTAAAAACCTTAACCTAAAAACCTAAAAACCTAAACCTTAACCTAAAAACCTAAACCTAAACCTAAAAAACCTTAACCTTAACCTAAAAACCTTAACCTAACAACCTAAATCTTGACCTAAAAAAAACCTAAACCTATAAACCTAAGCTTGATCAACTGGGAACCCCTTTAAACCCAAACTTAATTAACAGGTACAACTTTAAGCCTAAGCGTGATCAACTGGGGACCTCCTTAAGTCTAAACTTGATTAACAGGTACAACTTTAAGCCTAAGCGTGATCAGCTGGAAACTCCTTTAAACCTAAACCCTTAAGCCTAAGCGTGATCAACTGGGGACCTCCTCAAGTCTAAACTTGATTAACAGGTACAACTTTAAGCCTAAGCGTGATCAGCTGGAAACTCCTTTAAACCTAAACCCTTAAGCCTAAGCGTGATCAACTGGGGACCTCCTCAAGTCTAAACTTGATTAACAGGTACAACTTTAAGCCTAAGCGTGATCAGCTGGAAACTCCTTTAAACCTAAACCCTTAAGCCTAAGCGTGATCAACTGGGGACCTCCTCAAGTCTAAACTTGATTAACAGGTACAACTTTAAGCCTAAGCGTGATCAGCTGGAAACTCCTTTAAACCTAAACCCTTAAGCCTAAGCGTGATCAACTGGGGACCTCCTCAAGTCTAAACTTGATTAACAGGTACAACTTTAAGCCTAAGCGTGATCAGCTGGAAACTCCTTTAAACCTAAACCCTTAAGCCTAAGCGTGATCAACTGGGGACCTCCTCAAGTCTAAACTTGATTAACAGGTACAACTTTAAGCCTAAGCGTGATCAGCTGGAAACTCCTTTAAACCTAAACTTGATCGACAGCGGTTTTTTTCCATATTTGAATTTTCAGGATGTTTTAACGTTAAAGTATTCTACGAAATTTCAGTTTTAATTTTAAGCAATAAAACAAACAAAAATTTCATCAAAAATTGGTTTGGAGAAAAAAAATGTGATCGATCAATTATAATCTTATTAAAATAAAAAATAAATAAATAAAAAAACGCTTAAAGCTAAAACAAAAATTAAAAATTATAGTTTTTCCAGCGAATGTTGAATTGACCAAATCGATAATGGTCTCATATAACCAATTGCTCGATACATTCCGTATTTGGTAATGGCTTCAGGTGTCTGAAACTGAAGGGGATATTTATACCAGACGGTCTTGAACAATCCTTCAGATGTTTTGAAGCCATCATCAATGAGTCCCTTAAATATATTGATTAAAGACGAATTTCTCCTGATCCGTCCCCCGTCCCCCGTCCCCGTCCCTCCCCCGCTTTTGTTTTCTCATTAAAAAATCACCAATTCAATCATCAAGGATGTTAATGAATACGTAATTCCAGTCCAAACTTCTTCGCTTTGTATACAACTTTTGTCTTCTGCTCCAGAAGTTCTAAAAAATTTGTCTCATTTTGTGTTTCTTTAATTAATTTTGTCTTCTTTCAAAAACTTGGCTTAACCTTTTTCGACAACAAGGAACGAGTTTTTACAAACTTTTTTTTTTCAATGAAGCACATTTATTATTCGATAGAACCCATGAAACTTGGTGATAAAAATGCGCTATGTGTAGGTGTCTGCGTGTACGCCTGACAAATTTGGCTATTGCGCTTCTATGAGCCGATTAATCAGAGTTCAAACCTAGTTTAAGCTCAAACAAAAAAAAGTCAAATAAAAAAGAATTTTTAAGACGGTTTTTCATGCGGACAACAATTGCTCAATGAAATTTGATGTGAAATAATAAAAAGTATCGATTGAATTTTCGATAAATCCCAAAACAACTCACAAAAATCCGTTGACGGCTCCCATTTGTCCATTTTCAAACGATTGAACATTGAACTGATAAATCGTCGTCAGCGCCGATTTCAATTTGTCTTGATCGATGCTGATTTCTTCTCCAGTTAGGAGGAGGGCCCAGAATCCGGATAGTTGATCAGACATGACAACATTGTCATTCTTCGGATCCTGATCGAATCCAAAAAATCTGACAAAAAAAATGTTTTTTTTTTTCCTCGTCTGCCTATCGGGAATCCTTCTTTTTTCACCTTCCATTCCACAATTTTTTCTCAAATGCGTTGCAAGCTTTACGGAGAACTTCTGAGTATTTTTCAGCTTCACTGATTTGATTTGAAGCCTTTGCAATTTGAACAAAACATGTCAGAGCAGCAATCCAAAGGGATCCACAATACGAGCTGAAATCGAATTGGATCAAAACGAGCATTTGTTTTGCCCCCCTCCGCCTCTCCAAATTTTTAGTGAAACCTTGTTCCAGTCATTCTCCAAACATCATAAGTCTGATCAGCAAATCCTGAATTTTCAATCATCCCATCACGATCCTGATCCCAATCGTTCAATGCTAAATCAACAATCAATTTGGATTTCTGATAGAACAGCTCAAGAATTTTCAATGAATCTTGACGATTATCGTGCCGAATCAACAACTTCCAATCTCTCCAACAATTTATGACAAACTTCAAGTTCAAATCCTTCCAGTCGGACGTGTCATGAAGAATATAAGCGTTTGTATGAATCCAAGGATCAGTCACTGGAACAAAACATCGAAAGATGCTGTATGAGGAAAAAGAAAATCGAAGCAGAAGTCACATGGATTTCCAACATCGTGCGGAATTCTTCCAGCATTTTTTGTCCACATTTCATTGCCTTCTGCTAACGATTTCGCCTTGGTTTTGTCGATTCGTGACACTTGATCAGCTTAAAAAGGCAATCAAATCCAGAAAATCTCAATCTCTTCCCCCCTCAATACCAAAATCTAATTGAATTGCAATTTCAATTTGTGGCCAATTTTTGAGGATCGCCCAGCTTGAATAAAAATGAACATCGTAGGTGTTGATCATAAAATATTCCCATGCTGAAATTGCTTCTTTCTTTCTTTTTTTTGAATAAAAAATTGATTTTTTCATTCTTCAAAAAAATCCAGTTTCTCACATTCAATGTATCCAAATCTTCCATATTTTCTCAATTGTTGCTCAGTCTTTTGGCTCATCAATGGCTCCTCTCGTTTCCAGGTTTCGTCGAACTCAAGCCAAATTGTGCATCCGTCAACGATAAAGTAGAGCTCGTTGAAAATCGCGCTTCGATACCACTCGGGCACATTGGTGTTGTCAATTATTGATTTTTGCCATTCGTCAATTCTCAACTTCCACTCCTCGAACTTTGTCAGGCTGTATTCAGCGATTCGAGCGACCACGTGATGCGAAGCCGCCTCATCGCCGTCAAAGAATCGACAATAACGTCGGCGATAAAATCGCTCTTTGTTTCCAAAATGAATTTGTGGCATGAACCAGACCAAAGTGAACTTGGTTGATTTTGTCGAACTTTGAGCCACCAAAAATTTGGAGCAAACGGCGATGCCGAGCTCCGTTGGTTTTGGATTGTGCACGTCGTTGCCTGAATCTGAAAGATGCTCAATTTTGCATTTTTCTTCGGATTTGTTTTTTAAACAATCAAAACCATTCAAATCTCCATTTGTTTCCAGTGATTTGTACAATAATTTTCCATCTCCGACCGGATTGAAAATCGTCTTCGATATCTTGAAATCCTCTTTCTGAAATCGAGGGATTCAGCCGAAAACAAAAATAGAAAGCATCATTTTACCTGCTCTGTAAAAATACCATACGTGACTTGCATTCGATTCACCGAATGCTCAAGTGTAAGACCGGATGTTTGTCCGACTTGGATGCTTTTCATTGAACAATAGTTTTCTTTCTCCCATTTCTTGTTTCCAGTTCCATTACGGAAGGTGAAAGTAATTGAAGCATGAATATCTTCTTTCGAATTATTAATTATGTAAAATTGAAAATTTCCAACGGGAAGAGACGAATCCTAAATTTCGAAAAAACAATTTCCTTTTTAAATAAAAATTGAAAACCTTGTAATTATTGGGTAGAACTGGAGATAATTGCTCACAAATCACAGTAATTTCAGTATCAGCAAGCTTAAATTCGAACCAAGCTCTTGGAAATAATCCACGATATCTGACGTTTTCGGGGCTCATCGATTTCCATTCTTTGAGCGATTTTTCCGAAAAATCTGTGACGCATGACAGCAGCGATTGATAAATTAATGAGCCGTTTGAGTTGGAATGAATTGATATGATAAACTGATTCGCTTTTATTGTATTTGTTTGCTCTTTTACACCTGGTATTATCGAGAATCTTCCGAAGCCTCCACGGAAGTCAGTTCCAATTGATCCACTACCAATTCCGCCAATCGGAACACCTGGAATATGTATTTCAGCAATAATAATAAGAACAGAACAAATAAGAAGTGTATCAGAGGCCAACGCTGTTCACCGTTATCATACCGATGGATACCAGCTCTATTCGACATTTCATTTCAATTCTTTCCTTTCAGCAGCCCGATGCTACTGACGTCAAGAACGAACTCAATTCGAGACGAACTGTTGAAATGTATCCAGATAACTCGCAGAGCAAGGATGATTATCTCATCATCTACACTTTTGCTTAAAACCACCACCACAACACAGAAGTCGAACTGGAGTCTCGGGATTTGCAATTCTTTACTTTACACCACTACACCAAGTAGGACACCATGCACTTCGGTGTTTAAACGCCTTACAAGATAAAATAACGAAATTATGTATACGTGTCCCTTTTTAATTGGTTACTATTGACGTTTAAACGGGTTTCATTTTCATAATAAAAATTAAAAAATAAAAAATAAAGTAAAGAAACAAACCCGTATACGTAAAATGACGAAAAGGGTTAAAAATATCGATGAATGGTTTTCGTCCCGACCACCACTCATAAAAAGTGTGAACTAGAATTCTGAAAAATAAAGGCGAATAAGAAGAAGAAGCATGAAAATCCGACAAAAAAAAAGAAGAAAACCTTGCAAATAATGGAATCAATTTCAGGGCATGCCGAATTCTTGGAAAAAACCTTCGCGGATTTTGCACCTCTGGCTTTCGATCGCCTCTCGCCTTCCATCCGACACCATCCAGAAGGTGTTCGCACATTCTGATGATAAGATTTCTTCGTTTCTTCTTTTTTTTTCAAGATTTTATTCAAAATTAAAAAAAAAAACAATTCGATTGATCAACAATTTTAAACTAAGATTGAGATACGAGATTGTGAAAGAAGTGGAAGATCAAAGAAAAAAAAAACAAGAAGAACAAGAAAATGATGATAACAACTCATGAAACAAAATGATAAAAAGTAAACGAGAGAGAGAGAGAGAGAGAGAGAGAGAGAGAGAGAGAAAGTGAGAGACATACATAAAAAAAGGTGAGAATTATACACATCATTTGAACTTTGATAGAGAACTCAGACGTCAAATAAAACGTAGCCTCGTTTTTTTTTTTTAATTTTATTTGAATTTTTTCTTTGCGTTGTTTAATTCTATGGGTGAAATGTATAATTTCAAGATTTATCATTTTTTCTTGAAAATTTTATTCATTTTAAGAATAAAACTGAAAATATATATAGGAATTAATATGTTGAATAATATTGACCTTCTAAATCTGTTTTTTTGTTAACTATTTTTCCTTTTTCGAATTTGGTGAAACTGTGAGTGTCTTTTCCATGCTTTTACCCTTTGATTTACTAGTTGTTGGTGTTCCGGCGTGCTCTTTTTCGATTAAATCATGCTTAAGGAAAAAACAAAAAACGAGATAAAACAGAGAGAGAGAGAGAGAGAGAAAAAGCAAAAAAGTTTACTTCATTTTCAGCGCTTAATCCTTTAAATGATGTTCGTTGCTTGATTGATGGAGCATCTTGAATTGTGTCATCATCGTTCTCATTTATTTCACCGCTCTTTTTTTAGAAGAAAAAATAATTGTTTTTTTTTACATTTTGACTTACAATTATGGTTTTTTGTGTTCCATCCTCTTTACCGTTTGAAATATATTTACTCATTTCATTTTTTTGATTGCCGTTCACTTCTTTATTCAAATAAAACGACATTTTCGATCCGGTTTCTGCTTCTTTTTGGGGTTTTTTTTAATTTTCAAGTTGAGAATAATTTATATTGAAACAAAATTATACCATTTTTCGATGATGATTTAGTGACGCCGGGTGTTTGCGCCGTTTTTGTCGTCGACACTACTTTGGGTTTTGTAGTCGGGGCGGCTAGAATTGTGATCGCCGATGTTGGCTTTGTTTTATGTGCTGAACGTTCGCTTCTGGTTTGAGTTTTATCGAGAGCGCTAGAATTGATCGATGAGATAGAAAAAAGAAGAGCGATAGTGTGTGAAACCTGTCATCAACGCCAATCTTATCCACCTGAATTGAAACGATGTGTCGCTGTGGCGTTGACGGCAATTCGCGTTTCGACGGCAAATCGCGTTTTGATGGCTCTTCAATTGATCGCGGTTTACAGAAAATTACGATTGAAAATGTTAAAAATATAAATAAAATAAAAGGTAACATTTTTCTGAAGAATTTTTTTTGTTTCCTCTTTTTTTTTGGCTTTTTTTCTAAGCTTAAAAATGTTCGTCGGCTCACATTTCTTTTACTAGAGAGACACTTCTGATCGTTTTTGAGATACAAAAAAATAATTAAAAATGAATTGGAATTAAATTAATTTATTAACATTGAAAGAAAAAAAAACATTAAAAAACGTGTCCGCTGGTTGATTTTCTTGATGTTTTGCAATTGTTCTGAACGTTCGCCGCGTTATTTTTATTATTATTATTGCTCGTTGTGCTCATCATCTTTTCAGCTCCCATCAATCGTCGAACGCCTTGTTGAATTGTCTGATTCATGCAAATATAAACCAGCGGAGCAGTGCCGTTGCTCAATTGCCACGCGATGTGTCCGTAGATGATAATCGATGGCGAGACTAGAAAGAATTGAGCATAAACGTAGAAATAAGCGGCGATCGCGTTGAAGCCGCAAATGATGACGGATTGGATGAAGATGTTGCGTTGAGTTCGCGAAATTTTGGCTGATGATGAGACGTGTTGAGTTTTTTGCGATAAATTAACACATAAATAGGCATAAATTGATGTGGCAAATATTGCCGTCACTAAATTATTGATCGAATGAAGCCAATTTGTGAAGTGAATATTCTGAAGTTTTTATAAATTTTGAGAAGAAGTGAAAACACAACTGACATCTGATCCATTCATCGGATTGAAAAGCCAAACATTTAAATTTGAATTAAAAAGTGGCAATTTTGTGAAAAATCCGCCATACAAAGAATACAAAATCACAAAAAACAACAAAACCCAAGTGCGATTCTCAACAAAAATCCAGCGAATTTTCAAACTTTGATTCAGATCACAGCATCGGTTGACAGCCAGAATCAAGCAGATCGCACATCCGCCAAGCCACATTGGTAATCCAGTCGATGCAAATGAGAAGAGAAGAAATGGCGAGTCGCAAAAGTTGATGCCGTTCATCGACAAATATCCAGTAACGAACGAGTTGATGAAAAGTGACAAAACATCGAAAATGGCGAGAAGCAGCATAATTTTATAGCTCGACGACTTCAGAAGACTTTTTTGTGAAATCACCAAAATACATGGAATATAAAGAATCTGAAAAAATCAAGAAATCAAAAAAAGAAAAGAAAAAAAATGGATTTTTAACCATAAAAATCGCTCCCGAAATGAACAAATAAAATCCATAGAATGGGTGACGAATTCCTTTTCCTTTATATTCAGCCGGACACGAATAGAAATCGGGATTCAACTTGAATCCATTTAAAATTGCGTACATCATCGACATCTTCCAATCACTATCATCGGACATTTTGAATGAAATCCGCAAAATTTGCTCTTTCAATTCAGAAAAAATGAGGAGAAATTCCAGGAATTGTTTAGGTGAGAAATGTTTTGCTTGCTTTACCTGAAATATTTCTATGTATTACCTCTTAAAGTGGGCGGAGCTAAGGAGCTTTTAATATTAAAAAAAAAGGGAAAAAATAAATTTTTTTGTTAAATTTGCATTATAATTCAATTGTTTTGAATTAAATGTCTTTTGTTTTTGTTCAACGTTTTTTTTCAAAGTGTCAAAAATTTCGATTTATGATCAATTCGAGTTATCAAAAATTCTTTGTATAAATTTGATTTCGTATCCGTTGATATGAAAAAGTAATGAATGTCCTTTCTCCATTTTTTTGGCTTTGAAAGAAAATAGGAAAAAAACGGATTAGGAGTTAATGCTGATGGATGACATTAAAACCTTGAATTTTTATTTTTAAATTCGCATTGTTTGATTTTGATTAATAAGTGCTTTGTAAGGCAAATATTAACTTGATGAGTGCCCGTGATTATTGATTAACTTTTAAGCTTTTGCTCCACCATTGCTTTTTAGAAAAATATGTACATACAAGTTATGCTTTCCTCTCCCCTCACTTCTTCTTTCAGTTTTTTTTTTTTTTTTTGTTGAGTTTTGAGTGTTGGAGACAATATTTTTCACCAAAAACAAAAAAAAAAATACAAATTTTTATGGTTTTGAGAAGTCAAAAAATATTAAATGAATTTTTATTGGAAAATTATTTTAGCATCGAGTTGACTCATAAATTGGTGTATTTGAAAACAAATTTGGCGGGTGAAAACGTTCAATTTTCATTTCGATTAATTAAACGGGTTGAATTTCCAGAAAAAAAAAACAAAATTCCTTTTTCAGACTTTACGATCTTCCGACACTTTCAGCACTGAAAGCATCTAGCAGTTCTTCCTTTTTGTGCTTCTCGTTTTTGTTGGGTTTTTTTTTTGACTTCTGAGAAAATCACGGAAATTAACAGGAAAAACTCGCATTTTTCGTGCGAATTTTACAGACAAATTTTTTGATGAGATTTCCTTCTAATTATTGCGTAGAAACGTAGGAAAAGTTGAGAATCAAGAAGATTAAACATTATAAAATTTTATATGCGGGCAACGAATGATAATTTTTGGACGCAAAATCCATTTCGATGATTTTTCAAAACTTTTTACAAGGAAAAAGTTTACGTTATGGATCGGCAAAAAAAAGGGGCGGAGATAATCGGAAGGTTTTTTTCTAAAAATTGAAAAGCAAAACATCATTGAGCATTGATTATTGGAGACAAGACGATTTTGAATTGTAATTAATCAATAAATCAATATTTTGTGTGTGTGTGTGTGTTTTTTGTTCGCAAAAATGCTGAAACTTTTTTGGAAAAATTCTGAATCTTTTTGTTTTTGGAAAAATCTGACTTTTTTTTTTTGGAAAAAATCTGAATTTTTTTGGAAAAAATCTGAATATTTTTTGAAAAATTCTGAATCTTTTTTTTGAAGTTTCAGAAGAAAATTGAAATTTCATGTAACTATCAAACATTTATTCCGCCGTCTTCTTTTTCTTCATCTCATTTAAAACATACAACGAGGAGAGTAATGGACACAAAAAAATCTGGGAAAAATTATTGAAAAAAAAATAATAAATTAGGCATTTTGGCATAGTTTTTTTCTTTTTTTTTTGTTTTTTGGTTTTTTTTTTTGAAAAAAGGGGTGGGGGACGGAAATAAAGAAAAAGCAACATGAATATGTTTAAAAGTATTAAAAAATTATCGAAATTATTCTCTCTTTTTATTTGTTTTGTTTTTTTTTGATTGAGGGTGGGGAGTAAGGAGTGGGGGATGGGTGGGATCGAAAGATGATATCAAATTATTGAAGATATTGTCGAAAAGGAAATGTTTTGTGAAAAAAACCAGGGAGGAAACGATGCGGGGGTGGAAGATAATTGTGAATGATGTTGTCACAATATTTATTGATCTATTCATTGATGTGGCTTATTTTTACTTTCCGAATGACATAATTTGTCGCTCATAATCTTCGGCTCGTTTCCCGAACGGCAAAACTTGTGGTCGCTGATAATTGAATGGGCTTCGTTTCCCGAACGACATAATATCACGATCGAACTAGAAATGTTGAGGGCTTTTCGATTTGTTCGACCGATTCACATCTGACTTACCGATGATGAACGTTTTCCGAAGCTCATGATGTCACGATCGAAATTGTTTGGTGATCGTTTACCGAACGACATAATGTCACGATCAAACTGAAAATGATGAAGAAAACAATAAGAAAAAGCTTGGAATCTCATGGGGAGCTAAAAAAAACTGGGAAGCGAGCTTTTTCTTACATTTGGTTGTCGCTTTCCGAACGACATTATATTGCGATCATAGAAATCGGCAGCGTCGCGTAGACCCCCACCAACAGCCCGTTTACCAAACGACATGATGTCTCTCGAAAAATCGTTTCGCTTCACCGAAAAATCATCGCCAGCCGCTGAAAATATGAAATACGCGTCTGCTTCATTTTTCTATCCCTTTTTGGCTTCGTCAAGCCCTTCTCACTTTGGCTGTAGACTGTTGAAATTGCGGCGAAAATGCACAAAATCGAAATTGATCGATTCATTTTTAACCCTGCAAGACAAAAAAACTGCAAATTTTCCATTCGATCCTCTTGAAATTCAAAAACGAATGAAAGAGAGAGAGAGAGAGAGAGAGAGAGAGAGAGAGAGAGAGAGAGAAAACGAGTGTGGGGGTGGATTAGAAAACATGGATTGATAAAAAGAAAACAAGAAGAATTCAATGAGACTTCACTTTATTTCGTAAAAAATAAATAAAAAGAGAAAAAGCCCATCGCTTTTTTTTTAAATAAGAAACACCCCCAAAAAACGACGAAAAAAAACGATGAGAAAAAGATAAAATGGGCGGGGCTTGGGGAAAAAGATTGAAAACAAATGATGAAGAAAAAAGTAGAATGAAAACGCGAAAAGCTAATGAACATGCGATTCAGTGGGAAGATTAATAAATAAAAAAGGTGTAAATAAATTACTGTAAAAAGTGACAAATCAAGCTGAAAAAAAACGAGCTGAAAACACACCTAAAATTTGTTAATTAATGTTGATAGAAAGAAGCGAAAGAAAAGAGAAGGAAACTGAAAAACCAATGATCATCATCTTCATCGTCTTCTTCTTCTTCTTCTTTCTCGCTCCAAAAAGATACAATTTCACATTTTGTTTGATTTTTTCTTCTTTCAAATTCTGATAGAAGAAGACACACAGCAGCAAAAGCTGAACAAATTTGGATTGAATTTCCAGCCAATGTAAAAGTATATGATGGTGAAGCGGCGCGGTGGGCGGGCGGGGAAAGAGGGAACGAAATGTTTTTTTCTTGAAATATCTGAAATTTAATTGAAACATGGAGAGTGTGCGTATTAAGGCTGTTAAATGAAAATGAAGAAGAAACGATTTTTCAGATATCGCACGCACGAATCAGAAATTCAAACTTAATTTTAACATTTTATAGACTCGAGATTTAAAAGATTCAAGCTTTATTTTTATTAATTTATCTGAAAAAAAAATTTAAAAAAGGAGAAGAAGAAGAAGCAAATTTATCAAAAGCTTAATCCGCACGCTTAATCATTAAAAAAATGTGTGTTTTTTTTTTTTTTTTTTTTGAATTTTATCAGGTGAAAACAGTGAGAATGACGTCGAAGTTTAAAAAAAAGAAAGATTTTAATGAGATTTTAAAGAAATATCAGAATGATATCATATCAAAACTATTTTTATCAGATCCTCGTCTGAAAAATGTGTGGGATTTCAAAAATTTATGAAGGAACTTTACTGTTTTTATTTTCTTCTAGACTCGCGCTGAAAAATTGATTCTCTTTTACGAACTTGTAGTACAATTCTTTCTCTTTTTCTCTCTGTGAATCTCGATCAAAAATTGATGAAATGAATATTTGATGTCTCCCCAGAGAGAGAGAGAGAGAGAGAGAGAGAGAGAGAGAGAGAGAGAGAGAGAGAGAGAGAGAAAGAGAGAAAAATAGATAGAAAAAAAAACAAAGAGGTGTAAGAGAAATAGTAGACAAAGTGGAGGAAATAGTTCAGATGCTGAAGGCGACGACGTCGCTGAACAAGTTCGCTTCTTGAGTTTTCAAGTGCATTGCATTTTCTTGAATGAGCTTGAAGAAGAAGAGCATGACTTTTTGAAATTTTTATTATAGACGTAAACAAAAAAAAATAAAAATTGAAGGTTTTTGAAATGGCGCGAAAAAGAAAAAAAATGGATCACAAGAAAATTATTTTCTTCTGCCGAGAAAAGACGAAGAAGTCAAATCTAAGATTTCATTTAAAAAAAAACTGAAATCTCTGAAATTGTTCCAAGGCAAAAGCGGCAAATTCAAAAATTCAAAAAATTTCGAATTTTTTCAAAATTAAATTGAAGAAGCTCAGAGAGGAGGGAAAATTCTCGGAGTAGTTTTTTTTTCAAATAAAAAATTGCGAATGGTTAAGAAAGAAACGGGCTTTTGATATATTTTGCTTCAAAAACCTCTTCCTCCTCATCGGCCTTCATCCCCATTTTGAGTTCGGTCAATTTTTGAAAATCGTCATCGAATTGAGCACATTGTTTTTCGGCGAGAGATAAAGAGAGAGAGAGAGAGAGAGAGAGAGAGAGAGAGATAAAGAGAGAGAGAGAGAGAGAGAGATAAAGAGAGAGAGATAAAGAGAGAGAGAGAGAGAGATAAAGAGAGAGAGAGAGACAGAGAGAGAGAGAGAGAGAGACAGAGAGAAAGAAAGAGAGAAAGAGAGAAGAAGATGAGAGATTCATAAATTCATAAAATCGTAATATTCCACTCGAATGAATTCCTATCGTCATCGTCATCCTCGTCATCATCGTCGCCGTCGGACGACGTCTTCTTCTTCTTCTGCTTCCCGATGAAATTCGAGAAAATAATCAAAATTGAAATTGTTTGATGAGCAGAAAAAGCGGAAAAAGAAAGAAAAAAAAGGATTTGATAATCCGTGTTTTCGGTATTTGAACTATGAGCAAATTGGAAGAAAAACTTTTGAAAATTTGTGTTAAATTTGTTGCGCCGAAAAAGAAAAGAAAATGAAATTCATTGAAATAGTGCAACGTTAACGCTTTTCAATTTTTTTTTTTGCTTCTTTCATTTCATTCAACGCAAAAAATGACGAAAATATTAGACTTTTTTTTTTGAAAAATTCACAAAAAGTGACAAAAAAGACAAGGAGGGGGTGGGGGAAAAAAAACAAAAGTATGAATGTTGGATGTCAAATCGAAATTTATATTCATACGAAAGAGGAGAGTTGCTTTTCCCTCCTGTTGTTATCAAGAAAAGCTCATAACAATTCCTTGAAAGAAAAAGAAAAATAGAAAATTGAAGTTCAAACCACAAGAAAATACATATCGAATAGTGGGTTGCTTCTTGACATTTATGGTAGAAGCTGGCGAAAGAAACAAAGAAAAAGGGAAAAAGAAAAAACGTCAAAAATGTGGGAGGGGAAGGGAATCAAAAAAGAAAAACTCAAAAAATTCCGAATTTAATCCAACTTTCCGCATGAAAAAATCGGCAAGCAATTTCTAGCTCATCATCAGATTTTGTGCAGAAATTAAAGCTTCAACCACACACTCACATTCATCGCGGCTCTGAAATTCGATCGATAGTTGGTGGTCGGGTCCCTCCCTCATGGGAAAAATTTTCCCAAATTTCCAGAATTACAGTTTACTGAATTTGTATCGTTTATTATTAGAATACTGTAGATCTTTGTGACGTCATCAGTAGGAATTTCAAGCGGAAGATCGAACAATATCGAATAACGTTGCACAAATGATAATGACGAACCAAAAAAAAGAAGAAGAAGAAGAAGAAGAAGCAACAAATATTGAAATAAAATCTACAAAGTCAAAAGGAACTTGATACTTTCGCATTTTTGTTTTTTAGCTTAAAAATAAGAAAAGTACATAAATTTTAAAAAAAGAAGCGGAAGCTTATCGCATTTGATTCTTAAAATCCTACAAACCCCAAATCTGAAAACTTTTAGAAAAAAATCAACGGGGGGGGGGGGAGGGGAGGGGATGAGAAAAATTGGTGAAAAAAAAACAACAAAAATTGTATAGTTGTAGTGGAAAAAATAAATCGTTTCGAGCCAAATCCACAACCTCCCCCTCCCTCCCCCCCCGTGTTGTGCTTGCTCTTATCCTTTCACAACACCAACCTGCTCCCCCCCCCCCCCGCCGTCGCCCCGTTTTCACCAATTTTCTCATTTCTTTTGCTTTGGTTTAAAAAAAAAAACAACAACAAGCTTCAGCTGTGATGAAGAAGCTCAGAAGAAGAAGAAGAAGAAGAAGAAAACAATTTACCATGTTTGAAAAGTTGTCGTTTTCCGCTGTTCGTTGAATAATCGACTCGACTCCTCCTTTTCCGAAGATTTATGTATATCCGAATCTAATGTTTTTGTTGTTTTTTAATTCATTTCTTTACGGCGAGCGGGGGGCCGGCGCGCAGAAATGATTGAAATTTTGGTGGAAAAACCTGTGACCACCCCATCCCATTCCCACAAAAATATATTTTTTGTCATCGAAAAAATTGGTTGAAATGTAGTCTGGAAAAAAAGTCTCTGAAAATCAAAATCAAAAAAAAAAAAAGGGAAAGAACACAACGATGTTGTTGTGTTCGTTGACTGATAAAGCTCAGCTGAAGCGATGATGTTGATAAGACAATTTTGTATAACAAAAAACAAAAAACCAATTTCAAACAAAAGATTTTTTCAAAAGAAAGAAAAAGTTTTAAAAAAAAGTGTATCCACGGAGATTTTTTCAGAAAAAAAAGTGGAGAGAGAGAGAGGGGGGGGGGGGGGAGAAGAAACCCCCGACTAGACTTGACATAAGATCAAGCAAGCTCAAAAATGTGTGGATCAGAGCAAAAACATTACCAAATTTGTTTTCAAAATTAAGAATTGTCTTGGAATGAAAGTTGTCAAAGAGTGCTGTGGGTGTAAGGTCAGAAGACGCCGTATCAATTGTGTGCAAATTTAATTTTCGTGAATATTAGAAGAGGTGCAATTTCGAAGAAAAAAAATGCGTTTTCTTTTCTTTCTCTTTTTTTTTGTTTCCCCTCCTCCTATCCCTCAAAAAAAAGTTGATGGTGACTAAGGTGAAGTGTCGTGTCAGTGTGATATAAAAAAAGAGCTTTGAAGAATGCTTCGATGTTGTTGCAGAGCCTCAAACCTTGTGTTGTTTTCTCTCTCTCTCTCTGTTTCTCTCTCTCTGTTTCTCTCTGATTGTTTTTTGATGTGTTTGGCTGTATGTTTTGGAGAAGAAAAACTAAAAACACTTAAAAAAAAAATGGAAAAAAATGAGATTTTTAATGGTCTACAATATACACAAAAGTTTGGAACAAACTACACACACACCGAACTGATGCGACCCGATCATAATATTCCTGTTGTTGTTGTTGTGGTTTTTTTTTTGTACTGCCCAAATATTGAGAGAATTTAGCTGCTTTTTTTAATTAAATTTCGAAAAAAAAAAGCGCGCGCAGGACAAAAAAAAAGAGCAAAATACAATTAAGTAGTGACATATAACCAATACATTTTTTATTTCAGTTTTCCCCCCAACGAAAATTTCGAAATTCAGCGAAGACAAATTCACAAAACTTTGATCTCGACACCAACACAAAAAAAAAAAGAAACGAAGAAAATTATTTTTTTTTGTTTACAATTGAAAAAACTACCAATTTTTTATTCTTTTTGGTCGATGCTTTTCCCTGTCTCCTCCCCCCCCCCGCCCCCCCAATGGTGAAATGCTAAAAAGTTAAAAAAAGATTTTGTTTTTATCTTATTTTTGATAAAAAATTCAAAAAAACCTAAAATGCGTGAAAATAATTGGTAAAAACTATTTTTAAAGTTAAAGAAGAAAATAATGGAAAAATCTGAAAAGAACCAACGCTTTTCAATGTTTTTTGATGCTCCCTTTTATGCTGAAAAATCTACAGTAAGATTTTGAGATAATTCCATAAAACAATAATGGATAAACTCACTTTAAACTCTTCTGCTTCATCTGAAATACTTTTAAGGATGAAGAAAATGGAAAAAGCAATATTAAAAATAATGTAATGGTTCTATTTGCACTTTTGGAGAATGAGTTATTTCGAAACGGGCAAAAAAAGTGTTTTTTTTTGCTCACACAGCAAAGCTGAGATTTTTCTAATCGCAAATCCTCAAGAAAACAAAAAAATTTTCGGATGGTGGGGGGGGGGAGAGACTTTAGTTTTTCGATATCTTAAATTTGACATCATCGGTGACATTTTGTGTTTAAAGCTTAAATTTTTATTCGAGAAAATCTCAAAATCATGGCGTTGGAAAATAAATCGAATTTTTTCGAGAGATTTCGGCTTCGATTCTTATTTTCAGTGAGGCTGAAAAAGAAAAAAGAAAAAATGGATAAATAATGGGAAGAACTTGAAATGCTGGTGGTGAGGTGCAATCGAACAATTATTCTGACAGAAAAGTCGACATTTGTTGTTGTGATTGAATCAGAATTTCACAACCAACTTTTACGCATTTTGTCTTCAGAATTGGGCTGCGATCAATCAAAAAATAAAACCAAACAGAGGAAAGAAAAAATGGGAAAAATTGTCGGCTTTCAACTGTATTTCACAGTTTTTGGGAGCCCTGCAATGTGATTTTTCTTTTCCTTTTTCAACTTTTAAACCCTACTGGAGCAATTCTATTCCGCCAAGTTTAGGTTGAGGTTCTGACGCTTTCACACCGTTTATTCTTTTCCACTCTAAAATTTTCTTGAACTTTCTAAAAACTTGCGAGCGGTTAACTGTTTGTTTATTGTTTGATAATTTTTGAAAAACTGAGCGGCGTACGCGTCGCGGCTTGCGAGCGGTTTATTGTTTGTTTATTGTTTGATAATTTTTGAAAAACTGAGTGGCGTACGCGTCGCGGCTTGCGAGCGGTTTATTGTTTGTTTATTGTTTGATAATTTTTGAAAAACTGAGCGGCGTACGCGTCGCGGCTTGCGAGCGGTTTATTGTTTGTTTATTGTTTGATAATTTTTGAAAAACTGAGTGGCGTACGCGTCGCGGCTTGCGAGCGGTTTATTGTTTGTTTATTGTTTGATAATTTTTGAAAAACTAGGCGGCGTACGCGTCGCGGCTTGCGAGCGGTTTATTGTTTGTTTATTGTTTGATAATTTTTGAAAAACTGAGTGCCGTACGCGTCGCGGCTTGCGAGCGGTTTATTGTTTGTTTATTGTTTGATAATTTTTGAAAAACTGAGTGGCGTACGCGTCGCGGCTTGCGAGCGGTTTATTGTTTGTTTATTGTTTGATAATTTTTGAAAAACTGAGTGGCGTACGCGTCGCAGCTTGCGAGCGGTTTATTGTTTGTTTATTGTTTGATAATTTTTTGAAAAACTGAGTGGCGTACGCGTCGCGGCTTGCGAGCGGTTTATTTCTTGTTTATTGTTTGATAATTTTTGAAAAACTAGGCGGCGTACGCGTCGCGGCTTGCGAGCGGTTTATTGTTTGTTTATTGTTTGATAATTTTTGAAAAACTGAGCGGCGTACGCGTCGCGGCTTGCGAGCGGTTTATTGTTTGTTTATTGTTTGATAATTTTTGAAAAACTGAGTGGCGTACGCGTCGCGGCTTGCGAGCGGTTTATTGTTTGTTTATTGTTTGATAATTTTTGAAAAACTGAGCGGCGTACGCGTCGCGGCTTGCGAGCGGTTTATTGTTTGTTTATTGTTTGATAATTTTTGAAAAACTGAGTGGCGTACGCGTCGCGGCTTGCGAGCGGTTTATTGTTTGTTTATTGTTTGATAATTTTTGAAAAACTAGGCGGCGTACGCGTCGCGGCTTGCGAGCGGTTTATTGTTTGTTTATTGTTTGATAATTTTTGAAAAACTGAGTGCCGTACGCGTCGCGGCTTGCGAGCGGTTTATTGTTTGTTTATTGTTTGATAATTTTTGAAAAACTGAGTGGCGTACGCGTCGCGGCTTGCGAGCGGTTTATTGTTTGTTTATTGTTTGATAATTTTTGAAAAACTGAGTGGCGTACGCGTCGCAGCTTGCGAGCGGTTTATTGTTTGTTTATTGTTTGATAATTTTTTGAAAAACTGAGTGGCGTACGCGTCGCGGCTTGCGAGCGGTTTATTTCTTGTTTATTGTTTGATAATTTTTTGAAACCTGTAGGCTTAACAAACTTCAAACTTTATCAATAACATTTATTGCTGCCAATATTAATTTTTCTTTGGTTGTAAGCAAAAAAAATTCGGAAGAGAGATTAATTGATAAATAATTATAAAGAGACACAGACACAGAGAGAGAGAGAGGAATAGAGGGAGAGAGAGAGAGAGAGAAAGAGATAGATCTGTTGGAGAGTTAACAAACGCGTAGATCAAAAAAAAAGTTTAGAGAAAAAAAATATTAAAAACGACCAACGAACAGAGGGAAAATGAGCGCAAAAATCGTTGAAAAAAAATCAATAATTGTCGGTGAAGTAGAGTGGGTAGCTTGAACGTTTAATGTCATAGAATCTGGAATTAAAAAAAATCGATAAATCGAAAAAAAAACGTTGAAATGATTGATGATACCGTTCAAGATATGGTGACCATGATCCGCCAAATGCCCGTCCGCCGCCACGTTTTTCCGGTCTAAAGTAGAGATTTGCGTTGTGGCTAAAAGCTCGTCCCCCTCCTCGTTTCTCGTACAAATAATACGGTGAGCCGGCAGCTGTAAAAAAGAGAAAAACGGGGAAAATTTTTGATGAGACACGCAAGCATTCATACAGTTGTCCCTTTTCGAATTTGCCGTGTTGTAGAACCCATAGAAAGCACGAGCACCACCGCGCTTAACAAGCTCACGATGAATCGGAACAAGCTCGTCGTTAGTGTCACTCGAAATCGAATCGATATTTGTGTTGATGACTGGTGTTGACAATACGAATGCTGGAATTTCCAAAAGCAACAATTTCATTTTTTTTTTTAAATTCTTTTCCAAGTTCGCTTCTGACAGAGAAAATTTAATGAAAACTTTGATGAGCTTTTGTCGGCCAGGTAAAATTGGCCACTTTTTCGATGACAAACGTAAAAATATTCCTTCCTTCTTGAAAAATAAAATCACAAACCGATTTGAAATGAAACTAACAGACAGGCGATTGTTTTTGTGTAGAACGTGTCCATTTTGCTCTCTCTGAAAATCGAGACGAAACAAATGGTGGGAGAAATCGGAAGAAAAAATAACAAGCAAAAATGGAGGGAAAAAAGGAAATTCAAAAAAAAAACCTTTCATCCAATTTGAGGGAAAAATCAAGTAAAGAGAGAGAGAGAGAGAGAGAGAGAGAGAAAAGAGAAAATAAGTGGAAGAAGAAGAAGAAGAAGAAGGATCTGATGCGCAAAGTATAAATATCTTCTCAACTTTCGAATTATTGTGCCGCCGCTAAATTTTGGCCAGAGTCACGTTTCTTCTACCATCACTTCTTGGAATCTCCCATGGGATTGCTACTCCCAAGTTTTTCAACAATAAGAGATCCATTACACGTCACTTTTAGCATCGAAAAGCCATCCATCCATATGTTTATTTTTATTCCTTTCCTCTTTTCGGGGTGATGATGATGATGTTGAACACGATGAGCGTGTGAGAAAGAGAGAGAGAGAGAGAGAGAGAGACAGAGAGAAAACGATATTTGTGGGGTTGGATTCGAAAAAAACACGGATTGGTAAAAATTTTGAGTTGAATGTCGAGAAATATTTTGAAATTCAAAAAAAAAGAAAAAAAAAAGAAGTTCTTGATGAATATTTTAAGATGAGAAAAAGTATTTAAAATATAAAGCTTTTTGTAGGTTTTGAACTCATTTTAGCTTCTATTATAATCCTCAACTGAGTATCTAATTTTAAAAAATTAGAACAAAAACCATTTTTTTTTTTGAAAGTTGGCATGGCATGACGAGACAAAACAAAAATCCTCTCACGATATGTCGACTTTTCCCCAAGGAGATTTTCGAAAACACCTAGAAGAGGGGAAAGAAAGATGAGGATTTCCATAATATTTTATGGTTCAAAATCAGCAGCCAGAACAGAAAGATTTATTCGAAGAGAAACGAAGAGAAAACGGGGAAAAAAGAAGGAGAAGCTCAATTTGAAAATTGGCTGAAATCTGATATTCATCTCGAAATGGATTTAAATTCTCAACCGAAATTGTGAAGAAAAGGCGCTTGGATGGAGGAAGAAGAAGAACAAATAAAAACTTTCTTCTTTCAATTGAAGAAAGAGAAAAGATGAACCGATTGACGAAAATTGAATTGCTCGAATGCTCAACGTGAAGTAACTATGTTTTATTGATTTTCGACAAGTCTGACGACAGCAACAGTAGCCGCCCGCAGCAGTGATGAAGTCAAAAAAAAAGTGCTAAATTTGTATCATCTTGAAAAGTGCATCAGAGATCTGAGACAAAAAAACTGGAGAAAAAACGTTTCTAATCGGCCTTAAAATACAATAATTTGTGGTGAACGACGAGGCGGATTATTTATTGGTCGTCAGAAGTAGAAGAAGAAGAAGTCATCTGCAATCAGAAGCTGAAGACTTTAAACCACCGGAAAAGCGGACAAAAAATCAGAACTCTTCCATAATAAAAAAAAGGCGATGAATGATAACGAACAGCGGGCAAAATGTCGAAAATGTCTAAAAATAACACTGAAACAGGAAGAAGAAAAAGCAGAAGCTGAAGAAGAAGAAGAAGAAGGAAGAAGACTGAATCGGAATTTACGCACATCCGACTGAATTGCAAACAAAAAAGAAATGGGAAAAAAAGAGCTGCTGAATTTGAAGAAACAGAAAAAAAAATGTGTGAGGAATCCAATCGAGCAATTCCCCTGGAAACGTCACTTTTGATGAATCGAAAGCTCGTTTCGATCAGATCTTCGAACAGAGCCAACTCTTGCTCGATTTTGAACCAAATTTCCCTCATTATAATTCGCCACTTTTACGATTCTTGCATTTTCTAGATTCGTGCCGAGACCTGAATTAGCGTTCAACTTTGCTTTTTTCTATTTAAAACCAACAAATTTTCAAGTAGAGAAAAAAATTTAAAGGAACATGACATTTAACACCGTCGTAACAGAGAAGAGGGGAGGGTCTTACTGTGAAAATAATTTAAAAAATAAAAGAGATTTGGACACAACCAAAAAAAAAATTGAGAAGAATAAATATTTTGGCGACAAAAAAAAATTTTTTTTTTTGGGGCGATGCTTTTAAAAGTTGGATACAAACCAAATTTGTGGCTCCGAGTCGTTCGTCGTTCTAATAATTGAATCTCTTCTTTGATTTGATTCGTATTTCGTTTTCTCTCTTTTACTCTCTTTCTCTCTCTCTCTCTCTCTCTCTCTCTCTCTCTCTCTCTCTTTCTCTCTTTCTCTCTCTTTCTCTCTTTCTCTCTTTCTCTCTTTCTCTCTTTCTCTCTCTTTCTCTCTCTTCTCTCTCTTCTTCTCTCTCTTCTCTCTCTCTTCTCTCTTTCTCTCTCTCTCTCTCTCTCTCTCTCTTTCTCTCTCTTTCTCTCTCTTTTTCTCTCACTTCTTTCTCTCTTTTTCTCTCTCTCTCTCTTTGTTTTCTGTTTTTCGTATTTAAAAATACTTTGCGTACGTACGTGCACTGTGTGCAAATTGTGTGTTTTCGGATTTTTTTTTCAAAATTCGGCGCACAATTTCAGAAAATAAAAGTAGAAAATGATTATGAATAAATAATGAACCGATTCAGAGCCATTTCAACTGGTTCAAACCGTTTTCCTAATGCAAATGGCACATTGCCTTCAACTGTGGCGAGACCCACCCAAATAAATAGGTTGTTCCTTGAACTTTTTAATTGTTGTTTTTCTTTTTTGGGCATGGCTTTAAAGGAACATTAGGTTTTTTTACGGGTCTCGCAACTACATTCCAGATTTTTTAGTTTAATGAAGGAATTATGATGAGGGAAAAAGAAAAAAGAATTGAATGCTAAGTAAAGGCTAAATTACAGTAATTTAAAGGGAGCTTATCAAAAAAAAAATTCAACGTTATAAAAAGTCAGAAAAAATTGTGTTTTTTTAAATAATAAAAATCTAACATTTCAAAAAATAACCAGCAATTAAATGAAGCTTTTCCGTTTTTCCATTAATTTTCCGTTTTTTTTTCTAATAAAATTGTAGTTTTTTTTGGAAAAATAAATAAATAAATCATGGTTTTGCAGAAAAAAATATGTTGTTTTTGTCAAAAAAAAAAATTCAATAAATTTGGCTTCAGCATCACGTTTCCACAAATTAAATTTTCAATTTCGAAAATCGAAAATTTGAGCGGCGTCTTGTTTATTGGCAAAGCAACAATCAAAAAAGAAAATTCTAAAGCTCCGGGAAGAAGCTCAAAAATTGTCCCTAATTTAGTTTGGCTGAAAATCTGATTTTTTTCCCGGATTTTTTATTGGAAATTTAAGCTTTCCTTCTTTCTTTTTTTTTAAGAGAATCGATTTTTTTTTAATTGAAAAAAAAAATGTTTAAAGCTTTGACTTAAAATTAAAATTTGTTTTTTCACTGTAAAAATTTGATTTTAATTCCTGACCTTCTTAAAACCCCGAGTTCCCCACTGGAAAAAACTATTAAAAAAAGAAAAATAACTAAAAATAAAAAAAGTCCAAAAGATAAGTCAGAAAAAAGGTTTACCAGGTTTTTCAAAAAAAGAAAACATTTTCTTTTTCAACAAAAGTCGACTAAAATATTCACGACGAAAAAAAAGGAGAATGTGAATGTTCTTCTATGACGTCGTCGTTCATAACTGAAAATGAAGGAATCCTTGCGTCATTGCTTATGCATATTTGCAACCAACAAAAAAAAAGATGTCTTTTCCTTCTTTCTTTCTCTCATTGCAGATTTTTCAATTCGAAACATTTTATTTCATCTGATTTTGACATGAAAAAACACTGAAACAAACTACAAAAATACAAATTTGAAATAAAGCTGTACATAAACAGGAAGAAAAATCAACTAAATTGAAAAGATCGTCACGAAACACGAAAAGCGAGAGGAGAAACAACAAATTACTGTAATTTCCCCGTTTCTCAAGATGAGCTCGAATTTGAATTTGAGTTGGCTCCAAAATTGTTGTGTTGGTTGCCTGTATATTCAACTTTTTTTTTCTTGCCACAAAAATATTGGAGGTTTCTCTTCTCCTCTTTTTTATGCTTTGCTCACCGCGAAAAATTAGGAAATCACCACAACCAAAGAGAGTGAAAAGAGACAGAGAGAAAATGCAACAAAACTTTAAACAGAGAGAACACTGATAATTCTAAACAAAAAAATGTTTTAAGGTTGAGTGGGGATGGCGAGGGGAGTAGATTGGGTTACGGTCCCGAATTTTTGTGGGTGTGGTTTCTGGCTCCACCCACCTAGAAATTTTCGAAGAAATTTTAACGACCAGAAATAATTAGTCTTGTTTTGGTCACAAACAAAAATCGTTACCGTACCTCGATTCTTGACTAGAATCTTTTTTAAAAACTCGATTTTATAAGTGAAACAATAATTGAGATTTAACAAAAAACAGAGAGAGAGAGAGAGAGAGAGAGAGAGAGAGAGAAGTGAGAAAAAAACAAAAATAAAGAAGTTGAGAAAATCATGCTTAAAAAAACAGCAAAGCTTCGAAAAATATTAATAAATTCTACAAAAAAAAAGCAACAGGGTGATATGCACATTGAGCAAATATTAATTGAAAAAAATTGAATTTCGTAGAGCGAGAATCGCAGTTTCTCTATTTGAAATTCGTTTTTTTTTTCAATTTTTCAAGCCGAAATATATTTTTTATTAAACTTTTTGCTTCACATTTTTCATTTGGAATAATCAAATTCACTCAACACGTTTAATCATTCTTCAGATCTAATCAAATATCTTATCGCTTCATTGAGCCACAACTGAGGCGTTGATTCACGTCGCTTCACATTTACTTCCAATTGACGATACCGTAGTTCTTCACCGCGTGCCGCCCATTTTGTAGCTTGCTCGAAACCGATCGAAGTGCCTCTTCTCACTATCAAGTATTCTTCATCTGACAATTTGAAAAAAAAAGAGCATTTAATTGTTTGGATAATTGTTCAAGCTGTTAGATGTGTCATTATTGATCACACGCACACAAACACACATGCTCACAAATTGAAAGCTTTTCGCCAATTTTATTAAGATCACGTAAACTTAGTACAGCTCGAAAAACAATAAACAGAAAAATCATGCAGCAAAAACTAAAACACAAATGTATGGACAACATTGAGCTTTTCGCGGTGAGACGAGAACTCAAATTTAATGAATTTTTAGAGAGAACTGATAATTTTTCTCCTAAAAATCAAATAAATTTAAGAACTTGGAAAAAATGAAAGTAAACGTTTCTATTCATCAAACGCACCATCTATAATTAAACTTGCGGCTGCATCAATTGGCAGCGATGATATTCTTTGGAAATTTTGTTTCTTTTTTTCCTCGGTTTTTGCTTCTGCTGATGGTGGAGATGGAAGTTTTGGTGCTTCTTCATCTTTATCTTTCAACACTCCAATTTGTGCCAAAAAGCTTCGTTTTGATTGAGCATTTACTCGTTGCTCCAACGTTTCAATTTGAAATCTCAAACCTTTGATAAGCTAGAAATTTTGAAACATTTTAAATTTATAGCGTACGTACTACCTGCTCTTGTTGCTCTTTGTATTGCTCGAACTCTTCTGATTTAACTATCTCTGGTGACGTCACTTTTGTATAGAAATAATAACCGGCAAAGACGCCAACTGAATATGAAAAAAGAACTAGCTGCTGCACAAAGTCTGATGCCTGAAAGAAAAACAACATTATTCGTTGTTTTTTTTTAAATTTCATTTAATCGAGAAAAAAAAGTTCTTACTTGCTCTAACGCTGCTGCTTCAGATACTGGTGCATGCGTGATTGGTTCACCTAACCCTAATCTTTTCATCCTCATCCTTGCTGTGAATCGAACTAATCCTGAAAAACAAAACATTTCTTCTTTTTTTTTAAATCGATTTTTTAATTATTTGAGACTGTTTTACAAATACCTCTTCCGATTGGCAGTAAAATTTTATTTCTGAAAACCGGATGATTCTTTCCATACTTTATGACCGCGTCAGCAATTGGTTTTGAAACCTTTACTTTTATAAAAAAGTGTTTTTTTTTCAGTTTAAAAATACTATTTTTACCTGCCGGGCGGCAATCATAAAAACTTGAACCATCGGAAGTCCCATTTTTGCTCTACTTTTTTACAAACTTCATAAATATCTGAAAATCTATTCATTTATTTTTTGTTTTCCTACAAGATTTATAAATATATTTTTAATGGTTAAAAACCAATTTTTTGAGATTTGTTTTAATTTAAAAAACAACTTTATTCGGTAACAAAAACAACAAAACAGTAACAAAATAAGAAAATAACGATTAAAAATTAATTATTCTTGAATATTTGTTTTTGCTTTTAATTGTTCCACAATTCTTTTCAAGTATCGACATTTGGACGTCATAACCTTAAAATCTTGTTTTCTTAGCTGACAAAATTCAAAAAACGTACCTTGCACGCTTCTACCACTAATTCACTTGATTTCAATGCTCCTGTTGACTCAACGCTAACTGAATATATCTTTTTGTTTAGGCCATTTAAAAGGGACAGCTTTTGCTATATAACTTACAAATAAAATGCTGCTTATTTTTTCCTAATTGAACAGACTTTGCTAAATCTTCATGTCTGAATACATTTCTACTACATGTATCTTTTCTCGCATCTTTAACAACAGCGATTTTTTTGCCTACAATTTAAAAGTTTTTTTTTTCTATAATTTTTCAAATATTCCACTGACTTCCTTTTTTTTCAATTTCAATTACTCCTTCGCTGAAGCATGTTTTTAATCTTTCTGCAGCTTCTCCTGTTATTTCTGCATTTAATCGAATTGTTGGCAGCAATCGATAAGAAGCCGTTGCAACTGGCGAAAATTTCGCATGATCTCGTCCGATTCCTTTTACGGCGTGACAACTTGCTTCTATTTCTTGGCCTGGCCTCAATTTTGCTACTAATATACTATCGTACACAATTTTCGGCTCTTTTCCTTCATATTGTTCTTTTTGTTCTCCAATTGGATGCCATTTGAATGATCGTGAATAGACCGAACTATTATGAAACAATTGTTTAGGATCTGTGGCTGTTGGAGAAGCATTTCGATTTCTGGTGCAGCTCACCTACATCAAAAAATTGATTTTTTTTAATGCTGAGTAGAAAAACTAACATCAATTTTAAAAATTAAATTTCTCGTTGGATCTCCCTCTGGTTCTTCATCGCAATCCACTCCTTTTTCGTTTATTCCGACAACTTTTGTTTTAGGAAACAAAAATGGTCTTGGATCTACTTGAAGTGGCAAAAGACCTAATCGATGACAAAGTACTTCATCTTGAATTACGCTTGTGTTTTGATAAAGATAGATTTTTTCCAAAGCCATTGTTGGAACCTGAACATTTTAGCGATATGGAAAATTAACTTTTTTAAGACCTCAGCAATAAGAATTCGACGAAGAGCATTTGAAATTGGTGCTTCGATTCTGGTGAGATCAAATTCTAAAGTCATTCCATCTTGACTTTCGTTTACAACTTCAATCTAGAAAAGCGTTTTTTTAACATAATTCAAGTTGTTTTTGTATCAATTTAAAACAAAACATCGATAACGTTTTAATAAAGTTTTACAACAATTTTTTGCGCCTTGGAAAACAACCAACCATAGAAATCAATTACCTTGATATTTTTGCAATATTCATCTAAATCAAAATCAACCGATTCATCATATTCTACGTAATCTGTGCACTCATCATATGTCTAAAAATGTCCTTTTAATAAAAAAAAATTACAAACAACAAGCTTACGTTAAGAATGACTTCTTCTTTCATTACGATTTCATCACTAGGAAATGTTTCCTGTTTAATTTCATTTGCCTTTTTTACCATTTTTCAAACTAAAAACACTTTTTTAAATTAATATTTAAAAATTACAAAAATAATTAAAATCGTTAAAAACGATTAAAAAATATCTGATTAAAAAATAAAATAAATATTTATAAATTACTTTAACAAAAAAAAAATAACAGCAAAATTTCAAAAATAAACTATTTACAATTGAATTTAACTTAAAAATTGTGAATTAGCTATGAACTTTATCACATTGTTTATAAAAACTTCCCGCCCATACAAATAACGATTAAAGCTAGCAAAAGGCACGCTTATTATCTAAAATTTTTTTCCGAAAAACCTAATTTTTATTCTGGTTGTGCATCCGTCCAAATTCCAATCTAAAAAGGTTCAAGTTTGATAAATTGATGCATTTTTGAAATTTACCGTATATCTAAACCAAATTAGAATTAAGTCTCTACCCATTTGAAGCCATGACCAGAATGGCGTAATTTTTGACCCGTCAATTTCTTTCCATCGAACGCAAACCTAAAAGTGATTTCGTTTTGATTTTGTTTTTTTTTGTTAATTGGAAAACTCACTTCTCTTACTGGAATGTTCCATTTTTCACACAAGTACAATAATTCTACATCAAATGCCCATCTTTCAACATGTAAAACTGGAAAAATCTAAAAAAAAAATCGATTTTTTTTTAAATGTTAGAATATTTTTTTTTCAGTATACTCTAGCTGCAACTGAACGAGTGAAGAGCTTGAATCCACATTGAGTATCTCGGACGGTTCTAACAGCAAACGTGTAAACTAAAAAATGGAATCCATGCATTAAAATAGTTCGTGGCAATGATCTTTCGGCAACTGACTGCGCTTCAAGATGAGCTCTAGATTTTTTTTTTTTGGAAAAATATTTTAAAAATTAAATTTAACCTTGAACCAACAGCAACTGCTGGAAAAGATTCATCGATAGGTTCACCGCCTGAAGCTCTAATAATTTCTTTTTCTAGTTCTGCAAAGTCTTCAAATTTTGTCGCCCCATCGGCATCAGCAAATAAAATTAATTTTCCAGAAGAGTTCAAGACTCCTGCCTTTACAGCTCCTCCTTTTCCTCGATTTTTGTCTAACTTTAATACTTTTATGTTTGGATAGTGTAGACTATAATTCACGCCTAGATCAGCTGTATCATCTGAGCTTCCATCATCTACAATTATTATTTCATAAGTAAATGATGGATTTTCTGTTTGGCGCAACTTCAAATAAGTACAACATTCATCGAGCATTACCGGAAGTCGATCCTGTAAAAAATTTGTTTATCGTAATTTTTAAAATATTTTTTATTTTTTTAATTTACTTTTTCATTCATTGCTGGAACAATTACCGATAAATACAGAGTTGCTGGTGTATATCTTTTGTGGTTTTCGCTTTTATTTAACGTTAACAACTTATTAAATCTTAAAAACCAGACTGTTTTGAAATACTTTTGATTCAAAATTCACTTTTTCTCTGGCGACGAGCGATAAACTGTTTCAGGCTGCAAAAACTCGGATCGTCGACGTTTAATCCATGGTGTGATAAATGAAAGTCTAAAAACATTTTTATTTAGCTTTCTGATAGAAAATGTTGAAATTATTACGTGAATAAACTACTAATAGCAATGACAGTCAACAGAAAAGCCGAAATGCAAAGGTTTGAAAAAGATAAGAAATCACTGACGAGAGAATCTGTCATTTCTGAAAAAAATTTATAATTAAAAAACAATCAGAAAGTTTTATAATTAAAAGTAATTATAAATTTGCGTAAATAATAGAAATTGATTTTTTAACACAGAAATTAACAAAATTGTGTTGCACCTTACGGCGACTTTGACAAATTATAGATTACCACTTATGTAATATTAAAAATATTTATTGTTTGTCAACTTATTATAGCTTATATTTGCAATTTTTTTTAAATACTGATTTTTTTTCAATTTTCCAACAAATCTTTTAAATTATAAAAAAAAATATACTTTAAAAAACATAAAAGTGCTTGAATTGAACAAATAATCCTAACAGAAAATAGGAAAGAATTAAATAAAAATGTGGAATTATATTGCGCCAGTGTCTAGTTAGCTGACGCAAATAGTTAAAAGTGTAGTCATTTCTTTTTTTTTCTATCTATTCTTCTTTTCTCTTCCCTTTTCTATTTTATTTCATTCAGGTATCCGAGTCAGTAGTGTCTCTTATGCGTAGTTTGTAAATTTCCGGTGTTAAGTCGAGTAGCAGTACATTTTTCGTGTTTCTTTTCTTTCTTATTCAAATTATTCTCAGTAAATTTTAAAAACTAGTTTTTAAAATTACTATTTCGTAAAAATTTATTCGATTCAATTTTTTCGTTTTTTCAATTAAAATAAAAATAGTTTAATTTTGTGAAAAAAAAATTATCTTTAAATTAGTTAAACTAAAATCAAATTTCTGAAATTTGTTTTCCAATATTTTTAAAGAAATGTCTGAAAAAATATTTTCTTCTCAACGTCTCTAAAATAAATTGTCTTTCTCAACATTGTCATAAACATTTATTCTCATTCTCACCAGTTCCCTTCATTTATTTTATTCATTTTTCATGCTATGTTTAATTAAATGTGCCCAACGAATGGAGCGGAGCAACTTGTTCGTATTTATATTTTTATTGCTTGTATAGATTTTCAATCAATAATTCATAGTTATTTCATGTTATGTGAAGTAATCGGATTTCAACTGAATTTTTAGTTGGAAATTTAAGACATCTCAATAAAATTTCGTTAATTTGATTAGATGACCGGTTTTTAAAGATATTTTTTCTCCTAATTGACAAAATAATAAATAAAACGTCTTCAATTTTTGTTTTTCAAAGGAATTTGTTTTCAATATCAATGATGATTTATAATAATAAATTTTGTTTTTTTTTAGAATCAATAGATGGAAGTAGATGAAGGGCCACCTCCATTTAATGGAATAACAATGGAAGAACATTCAACCATAACCTTAAATAAAATCAATTCAATTGATGATGATGACGATGATGAAGAAGATGACGCTGGTAATTTGTCGTTACCACAAGAAGATTTGAAAACAGCACAATCTTTTTCGAATGAGTCGCAAGTTGGAAATCGTCAGCAGAAAGTATTTTTTTGTATAAATTTTAATTTTTTTGAATTTAAAAAACTTCAGCCTGTAATAAATTCAAATGAAACCTTTGAAATCAGCAATTGTATTAATAACGATGATGAGGATGAATGGGGAGATTTCGGTGCAGCGACAGTTTCATCAAAAACGGAAGATGATGAAGATAAAGAAGGTGACGCTGGCAATTTGTCGTTGCCACACGATGATTTAAAAACAGCCCAATCGTTTTCGAATGAATCGCAAGTTGAAAATCGTCAGCAGCAGGTTTTTTGTTGTATAAATTTTTTTTTATTTTTTAATTTAATGAACTTCAGTCTGTAATAAATACAAATAAATCTCCTGAAATCAGCAATTGTATTAATAACGATGAGGAGGATGAATGGGGAGATTTCGGTGCAGCGACAGTTTCATCAAAAACGGAAGATGATGAAGATGAGTGGGGAGATTTTGATCAGGCTAGACCATCAACTGAAGAAAACGAAGAAATGAAAACAGCAAAAGTTAGCTAGTTTATTAATCTTTAAAAAATGAATTAAAATTTTAGAAATTAGCTCATCAACAATCGTTAGAAGATTGGGGAACATTTGAAAGTAATCAAAAAACAGATTTAACATTAGAAGACGAAGATGATTGGCAAGCTGAGTTTACATCAAGCTCCCAAAACCATAAAACCGAAATCCCTCAGTTAAAATTACTTGATGAAATGTTAGAAGATCAAAATTTTTGGAGTGAAGGATTTGATGATTTAAACGATGATCCAAAAATAACTGAAAGTTTGAGAGTAGAAGACATTCCAGAAATATTCGATAATCAAGATTTATCTGATTTGTATATTGAACAAGATTGGGAAAATCGAAAGTAAGTTTTCCATTTTTCTCTTCGTTTAATTTATAAAATTGAAATTTACAGATTTGCCAAACTTTGGATCTCACTCAGAGTTGTTGAAGAAGCGGTTTCCCTAAAATTTGAATGGAAAACGTCACAAGTTCGATTAAATCACTTTGAGTCTTTAAAAATTGATCCAGTAAACAGAACAGATGAAACATTTTATCACAAAACTTTTATTCAGAATCGTGTTGCAAAAACAGGAAAATCAATATTTGATACGAGTATTTTATTATTGCCAACACCGTTGAAAGCAACAATAACAGAATCGACGACGACGACGACGCCAATAGATTCAACATTAACATCATCACCCTCTGCCACAACAGAATCACCGTCAGTTCCAGTTGTTGATTTTGATTGGGACACATCAGGCTTAACAAATCCATTAAAAGGAGCAAGTAAGTTGTATTTTTAAATTGTTCAAACAAATTTTTGGTTTTGAAATTTCAGGTCAATCATCTGCAATAATCGATGTAGATTTTTTGTCAACTAATGGAGTTGCAAACAGTTTTACAAACCCGTTGCAAAAAGATTTAGCAGAGTTTGGATTAGCAACAATTTCCGAAAATCAAAATTATGAGACTAAGTTTGTTTTCTTTATTAAAATTCAGTTTTGAAATTAATGAAAAGTACATTTTGTGTGTTTGCAGCTCGACTATATTAGAATCGATAATGTCAAAAGCAAATGAAGGCCGAAAATCTCCATATAAAGATTCAAAAGTTTTATCTCTTGATGCTAAAAATTTGCTCGATCAATTGCCAGACTTGGATTATTTGCAATCCAGTATGTTGATGTTTCCAATGGGAAGTGGAATATCAAAATTGTCTCAATAAATTCAGTTTACGATGCCAAGCTAAGTATTTTCCAATGTATTTCTAGTCTTTTCCGTTTTTTGAAATCTAAAAATTACTTGCATATTATTCAATTTTTCTGTTTAAATCATTTTTTGATCAATTTCCCTCCCTGTGATGTTATATCAATCAAAATAGTGTTGTGAGCTGATTTTCTTCCTGTTTTTATTTTTTTCGCTATTGTGATATGATCCAGTTTTTATTGTGATATGCTTCTTCTTTTTTCGTTTAGTAAAATTTAATTTTAAATTTCCATTTCATGTTTAATTATTTATTTTTATTAAATTTCCAAAAATAGAAACGTATGCTGCACATTTTTGGTGAAAAGCTTTTCTTAATTTTGCGTGGAGAAAGTGTGCTCTACTGGACATGTAATTAGTAGGAGGGGGGAAAATAGCGTTGGTTTAAAATATTTTTCTTAACGCATGCGGAACAGTTTCAATATTTCAAAGCAGTTAAAAAAGAAATTGGTTTTTGAATTTTAAATATTAAAAAATTGAAATTTCTCAATTTTTCAGAATTAATCGATTTATAAGATTTTAGCTGAAATAAAAATGAATAGCTCCGATCAAAAAACATTATCATCAATTTCTTCGTGTCAAATTCCACCAGTGCCGTCGCCAAGAAAAATTGATTCAAAACTAAGGTATTTTAAATAATATTTCCCAATTTTTTTTCAGTTTAGTTTCAAATTAAAACGGTTTCAGCAATAAGGAGATCAGTGATGAAGCTGAAAAAACAAGGAATTGTGCAGTAGCAGACAAGTATGAAAAATCCAAGTTTAAAGTTCATATTTCAAGGTTTCTTTTTTTTCAGAATTGCTGATAATTTAACAAAACTCTATACTGAACTAAATAAAAAATGGGAAGAATTAAAGCACTTCGAGTTTGGAATTGAAGCGGAATTAAAATGTAGAAATGAAGAAATCGAAGATACGATTGATGCCATGAAACGATTCACGACAGAAGAAATTCTTGATGTTTTCAAAATCGAAAAATTGAAAACTAAAAATTTAGAGAAAAGAAATGAAACTTTAACGCGAGAAGTGAATGAATTAAGTAAAAAATTGGATATTGCCGAACATAAAATTTGGAAATGTCAAATTGAGATTTTCGATAAAATTCCAAACGAAATGCAACAAATTGTAGATGAATTCAGCGAAAAAGAAATTGAAATGAATAAAAAAAATAAAGAATTAAACGAATTTTCGAATAATTTGAGAGAAGAAAATCAAAAATTTAAAGAAATGCTGAAAGAAATGGATAAAATAAAAGAAAAAAATGAGAATTTATCGAAACATGAAAAAGAACTCGAACTGGTCAATAATTCAATTATGAAAAAAAATGAGAAACAAAAAAAAGAAATCGAAAAATATTCAGAAGAACTTGGAAATTTAAAACAAAAATTAATAGAAACCCAAACTGAGGTGAGCTTCTAAAATATTTCAAGCAAAAATCTGAAATTTTTCAAGGTTGGTGAACAATCAAAAGAAATTACTCGACTCTATGGGGTGATTCAAAAAGAAGATATCAAAAATCGTGAAAAAGCTAATAAACATGAAGCGGAAATTCAAAGACAAATGGTCAGTTTAAAGAATCTTGTGTTACAGTACGACATTCCATTCTTTTTTTGAATAAAAAAAAATAATTTTAGGATGAATATCGAAATGAAGTCCAAAGAAAAATGAATCAAACAATTTGTGAAAAAGATGATGAAATTATGAGCTTAAAAAAAGCGATAATTCATCGAGAAAAATCGTTTGAAGCAACAATTAAAACAATCAAAGAAGAACGAGATGAATATAAAGACGAAGTAAATAAATGGAGACAAAAGCATGAAATGATTGAAAGTCAAATGTTAGGAAAATTGAGACGAACAATTACAACAAATTATAAAGAAATGCTGGAAAAAATTGCAGATGGTATGTTCCTTTAAACAATGAAGATTGTCAACATTTTTTTTTTGTAAATAAAAGGAAAAACAAACAAATTTAATTCGTTTTCCAAAAGTTAAATTTTTCAAAAAAAAATAAATCCAGTTAAAAAATAAAATAAAAATCATTGCAGGACCACGAAGTATTCCGTCACCGCCAGATTCTTTGTCAGATTTTGAAAATCCATTTTTGTACAAGAAAAAAGAAATGTTTAATGATGAAAACAAAAAACGACAGTTAACTGGACGATCATCGTGCCCAACATCACCAAAACGAAATGTTGGAATTCAAGCAGAAAGAGAAAAAGGGAAAGAAGCATCGAAAGTAGTTCGAAGAGTTTTGCCAATTACGGCAAAAAATCGAATTTTGAAAAAATGAACGTTTCCTTCAATGCAATAATTAAAAGCAGAAATTTGTTGGCTTGTTTGAATAGCAATTTAATTGCAATGTGAATAATGAAATTTTTAAAAAATGTGTATGCAATTTTCAAAAACTTGTAATTATTTTTATTCTGACTTTTGAATGACAACAAAACTCCACACTTACTTCCTTTCTTCCCTTTTCTAGTTTCATTTTTTTTCCAATTTTTTTTTGTGTTTGAAATTATTCGATAGAAAAATATTAATTATTCACCTTTTTAAGTTTTTTTTCTTTCTGCCACATTTTTTAATCTTAAATTTGAAGAAAAATTGTTGCTTTAGGAAAGGAGGGGGGGGGGGGGAATTCTCTGAATTCAATGTTTAACATCTGCTTCTTCAAATTTTTGGAGATTTAAAATAAAAAGAGAGGAAAGAAGAAGAAGAAGAAACAAATAATTGAAAATGAAACAATAAAAAAGGAAGGGAAAATCGAAATTTGCTCATTGTGCCACCACACATCACATCACCAACCATCATCATCATCATCATCATCATCCTCATCAATTGAGCCAAAATGTTCGGTCAGAGTGTTTCTCGCAAATTAAACGCGATTCATGACACCATTTTGGATGGATGAAAATGTGCAGCACAATGAGCATGATGTGTCAAAAAAAAGAGGAGGAGGAGAAGAAGAAGAAGAAGAGGAGGAGGAAAAGCTGTGAAAAGAATGCGAAAAAGGCACTTCAAGGAATTTTCGGAAGAAAATTTACATACATATAAATATATATTTTTCCCCGCCCCGCCCCCGCCCGACCCGCCCTCTAAGAAAAAAAAGTCATCGAGTGGTAACATTTCATCGTAGTTTCTCATTTTTGATTTTTATTGCTTTCTTTTTTCAATTTGAAATTCGCGCCAATTTTAATTTTAATTGTTTTGTTTTCAGCTTTTTCGAAATAATATTGTTTTCCTTCCTCTCCCCGCCTCCATCCCAGCCCTGTACATATAAAGCTGAGGAAAGCGAGAAATGGCACATTTTTTCTTTATTGGTTCGTCCCCTGTCATGGTTTTGTCTTGTTTTCCCGAGGAAAAACAATTTCTCAAAACGATGTTTAATTTTGTAAAAAGAGAAAGAAAAAATAAATTTTCTTCTCAAATTTTTTATTTTTTTTTATTTTGACATTTTCCCGTTATTTTTTGTCACAATTATTTTTCAACAAAAAAAAATTACACTTTTCGGTTATGATGAATGAGAGTAGAAATTGTGAAAGAAGAAAGCAAAAAAATCCTTTTGGCGTTCGATGTTTCTTGGGTTGAATTTTTGTGTGACGAATGATCGATGATGATCCTTTCAAATGCGAACAAAAATGAATCATCCGAGCTAACTTTTGAATGTCGCTTCTCTTGAATATTTTAAAGGGAAACAAATGTTTTGGCGCGGCGGCGGAAGACTTGAAAAATATCGATTGGTTTCCAATTTTTTTTTTTTTTTGGGGGTTTCTTTTTTTTTGCTGGCTGCATTCTTTTCGAATAAGCAAAATTTGTGAGACGAAATAGGAAAAATCATAAAAGAAGCTATTAATTTTAAATTTTACAATCCATTATTACTTTTTTCCATATTTTTTTTACTCATTATTTTTCGCCTTTTTTTTCCTCCCGTTACTTTTGGCATCCGAAAAGGAGAAAAATAACGTTTTTCTTCAAAACGAAGTTAGACTGCTTTCGTTTTTTCTTTCTTTTTGTTTTTCTCCAAACGTTTACTGTGTTTTTCGTGACGAGACCCGTTTAGTTTATGGGAAAAAATTGATTACCTACGAACATTTTTAAAAAATCTCATCGTTCTTCATTCACTTTTTTTTTTGAAATTCGCGAGGAATAGAAAATTCAAAACGTTTGGAAAAAAATTTTTAGAATTGATTATTTTTTTCTGTATTTTTTAGAAAAAAAATTTAAAATTATGAAAAAAGTTTTGAAACTCGCCAAAATTTAGGATTTCACTCAGACCTGATCAAAATTTATCAAAAATCTGGAAGAAAAAGTTTTTTTCTCTTTAAAAAAAGTATTTTTTGTTCGTTGTTCTTCTCTCGATTTTGTTTCGCTTCAATTTGTTGTCAAAATGTTTTCAAACATTTCAGTGAGCAACACAAAAAGAAATTGCAACAAAATATCTCTCTCACGTTGATCGGCTCCGATCATTATCACAGCCGCCCAACACTGGGAGGGTGGTGATCATCCTAAACGGAAAACGCCGAAATATTTCAACAGTTGTTGCACAAATTGTTCGATTCGTTCCACTTTTTCAGCTGCTCCTCCTATTTTATTCTTCTTCTTCTTCTTTTATTTTTCCTTTTTTTTAACCAGAAAAAATTAGGTTTAGGTTTAGGTTTATACATAATTTAAGTGCTAGACATTTCAAACTCTTCGCCCGCCAAACTCCAAATAGTCTCGTATTGATGATGTTGAAAATAGGAGAGGGGGGAGGGCAAAAAACGATGAAAAAATCGTGGTGAAATTTGCGACCCCCGCCCCCCAGTTTGTTTTACACCGCCGGTTTTCTTCTTCTTCGTTTTTTTTTGCTCAAATTTTCTTGTATTCAATTTCAGCCCTCCTCCGGCATTTTCCTCATCGTTTTTCTCCTTATTTTTTATTCATTTTCATTCTTTTTGTTTTTTTTTTTTTTTACAATTTTCTCTAATGTAACTTCCCCCCTCCTCCTTCTCCCCTGCTGCCTCTCCTCCTTGTTTTTTTTGTTCCTGCTGATGAAACAGACATCAGAAAATCGCGCGGAGGAGCACAGCATTTGACCTAAAAATTATCGAAGAAATGAATAGAATGTGAAAGATGAAGAGACGAGAGATGAAGTTACAATAATATACGAGCTCGCTGAGCACCAAATCAACTTTACAACACCACACACACACACACACACACAAAGAATGGGAATCACCAGATTTTTCTACAATTGTCGAGTGTTGAATATTCAAAAAGAAAAGAAAAGATATTTTGATCCAGAAATCGTTTTTTTTTTGCGAAAAAAACTCTTTAAACCAATTTTCAGTGAAAAAAAAGCTACAATTTTTTTAAATTTTAAGCGGAGGTGAAAAAGAAGAAGCAGAAGCCGAAGAAGGAAAAAAACGAAGAAGGAGAGTTGAAGGCTTTGACATCCTATGAATTATTGAACAATCCATCTCGGTCACCAATTTGTTGATGGTAGACAAAACAGAGAAAAAAAAACCTTTTTTCCACCAAATTTCATTTGGTGCAAAAACTTAAATGAAAACACACAAATCGAATTGGGTGTGACGAGGTAGACGACACTCCGCTTTCCACCGCAAAATTTATCCTTCTATTTGTTCTTTTTTTTGTCACAAATATTATTTTCTCTCTTGTTCTCCTCCTCTTCGCATTTTTTCCTCCACGTTGATGTTTTCAGTTTGGTCAGCAGAAGCCAAAACCTTCTTCTTTTTTTCGGTAGATTCTTTAAAACGTTGTCTTCAGCTTCTCTTCCGCTTCAACGATAAGTCAATGAAGAGGGGAGAGAGAGAAAACATTTCAAGGTTCCTAAAAGAGTGAGTGAGAGTTGAAGAGAAGTTGAGAAAGAATAGGGGGAGGGATCCCTTTTTAAAATTTTTTGGGCGGAGCAATACAGGAAGTATGCCACTATGAGCACGCTATGTGTATTTCGATAGATTTTCGACTATTTTTCTGACTTCTCTCTGTCACTTTTCTTCCTCTTTTTCTGCCTTTTGTTCTGGCTGGAAAAAAAAAGAGCAACGACAATTAATTGGAGACATTTTTCTTCAGTGACAACGCCAAAACCTATAATTTTTAATATTTTTATGTGTTTTTTTTCTTCGAAATTATTTGTTTTTCCTTTTTATTAAATAATTATTGTTATCAAAAGACAACCAAATTTCAACGAGTTTCCCACAACGATCTCGTTTCTTTTTAACCTCCTCGTTGAATGTTTTGTGTATTTTCTCATATCAAATGATTGCAGCTTTTCCCCTCAATTTTCACTGAAATTCTTTTTCTTAAAAAAAACGCCGAAATTTGACAAAATTTTAATGATTCGCCACAACTCTTAAACATTGATAATTTGAGCTTCTTCTACGTTTTGTTTATTTTTAGTGGAAAAAAACCAGATGTTGAATGCACACAACATTGTAGTTTGTAGTGGAGAGCGGAGCAGAAAAGAATTTTTTAATTTGTGAATGTTGATCTTCACAAAAGTTTTTTCAGTGAATTTTTGAAACTTTTTTCTCTGAAATTCATTTTCATGATCAATGCTTAAATTCCAAGGAAGACGCCGAAAGTTGTGACAGAAACTTTTCAAAACATCGTGTTTTCCTATCATTAATCAAACAAATAATTGCATTTTTTCTTCGTATTTATTCGATAATATTTTTATTTATTTTCGGAAGTTTTTCAAATTTCAAAAATTTTCAGATTGCGATAAGAGAAAAGTCGAAGACGTTCCACACACACCCACGCACAATTCGATTGGGATTCAACAACGATGGGACGACGATCAAAACGATTTGAGTGAGAAGAGAAAAGAGGAACAGAAAAAAAACACCAAAATGCGCTTTGACAATTTTTTCCTTATCATTGCCATCGTCATTTTCGATGCTTTTATAGCCATCAACGCTGAAATGTGCTATTCGTGCTCCGGCACGTGTCACAATGAGCCGTGCAACTGTCAGGTAAAACATTGAAGAGGGAAGAGAGAGAGAGAGAGAGGGAGAGAGAGGGAGAGAGAAGCTCTTTTTGAGCTAAATTAAAATTTTTGACCACGAAAAAAGCACATAAAAATGTATGGAAGGAAATTAGGGACATTTATGGGGAGAGAAGATGTCGACCTAACCTTTTTTATGAATATTTAAGAGACCTTAAAATATTGCCATAAAACAAGATACAGAAAAGAGAAGAAGATGTGAAAATATTTTAGATGGGCTCGTGTCAAGCGGCGCAATGCTTCATCGAGAAGAAGCCGACAGAAATTCCGGGATTGATGCGAATCACAAAAGGTTCGTTCGTGACCCGTCACGTTTTATGGAATTAAAAAACGCTAAACATCGAGCAACTGTCAATCGGTCGTGTCGTGAAGTTGATTGACAGCAAGAATTTAATGAAAAAATGAAACGAGCAAAATGAAACCGGAAATGAAATTCGGTTTTGTAGGATGCATGCGTCGAACAACACGAATCCATCATGGATGCGAATATGATCATTTTTCGGATCATATTCTTTGCGTGTGTCAAGGCAAATTCTGCAACGATCGCATCAGCATGGACAATAAACGAATCTCGAAATTGGTGACGTGTCGACAATGCACCGAAAAAAATCCGGATTGCGATGACAGTTGCAAAGGACACTGGTCTGAAGACAAAAAACATTCCATTCTTTTATCTTTTTCCCTGCAGGTGCCATGAGGATATGTCATCTGGAGCTGCCGGTTGCGGCTATGGACCGCCAGCACTGCCATTCTATTATCGAGGTCCCGAAATCTTCTACTATCGGAGCAAAATTTGTGTCACCTTGTCACGGTATTACCAAACCACTTTTCGCTTTTTTTCCCAAGACTATTTTTTTTTCCCCGCATTCTACAGTGGGGCTGGAAAACCGAGAGGGCATTGCATTTGTAGTACAAATATGTGTAACACTGTCTACAACTTCAAACATCTGACAATGATTAAAGATCGAGATCGAGAACGAGAGAGTAGCATGAGATCAAGATCGTTGGCAATGAGGTTTCCAAATCAAATCGAGCCAAACTTTTTTTTTCAAATAAAAACCAATTTTTTTAAGCACTCCTGACCACACTTTACCCCTTCAGACCTGCTATAATTGCGAGACGACGACACAAGAAGCCACATCAGTATCTATGACGTCATCGTGTCGGAGCAATCGGTGTCAAGGTGGCTTCTTTACTTTTCTATTTTCTCTAAAAAAAAATCAATAATCAATTTGACTCACTGGAAAATGTTCAACACATTCTGCTTGACTGAATTCGAATAAAAACAAATTTAAAGGTCATTATTGCACATATGCAACTCAACGGCATTTGAGCAAGAACAATGGTGGTCGAATGAGCATAATTCGAGCAATCGCCGAACTTCAAGGCTGCATGAATGTTTCGGATAGTTCCCATGTTAGTTTTTCTTAATAATTCAATGAAAACTTTTTTTATTACCAAAGTGTGCTCCTTTAATACCGTACTCTGAACCTATTTATTAATTGCCAATTACAGATACAATTAGGATGCTCTCGGAAATGGATATCAGACGAATATGAAGAAATGCATTGCGCTTGTCATGGATCACTGTGCAATAGTGATCCGACAACTGCCGGGTCGTCTCACCCCTCATCAATTTTATTGTTGTTTCTTCTGCTTCTGCTTTCTTCCCCCTAGTCCAACAGGGCTCATTAGATTTGTCTTTGAATTTTTTTTCGGTTCCGTTCAATACGACATTGCTCACATATCTTTGAAATCTCTTGAAATGGGTACATTTTGTCACAATTTTCATTCTTTCTTTTTTTTTTGTTTTTTGAATTTCTTTCAATCTCTCATAAAACGATATCAAAACTATCAATTTACTTCGAACTCAAAGAAAAACTGATAAAAACGGCAAAAATTGATAACGAGCGCAAAATAACATTGACAAGAACAATAGAAAAAAAAGGCGAAAAAAAGAAGAAATGAACCGAGACGCTACTAAAATCGAAAAAAAAACTAAAAAAGCGAAGGTGTTTAGTGTTACATGAAAATACAAATACTCGGAAGTGAATATCAAATAATTAATCGGCAAATTCGCAAAAGTAGTTGGAAAAAAGATACAATGTTCACACGAAGAATTAGAATTTTGGCTAAAAAAGAGCAGGTTTTCTTTTCGATTTTTGAAAAAAAAATGAGAATTTTCATTTGATTTTGATGTTTTGTCAAAAAAAAACGTTGGATTTTTCAGACTGATAGAAAACAAAATGAATGAGAAATAAAGGAAGAAAAAACCGGCCGTCAAAAATCTTAATTTGAAAAGTTTATATTTGGGATGGATCGAATTAAAAAATTACTAAAGTAACTCATAGATCCATATATACAACCAAATTTGTCTTGTGCTCAATTTGACATGCTTCAACACCATTGTGCACTTCTTGTGCGAACTCTTTGAACTGAAATTTGAGAAAACTGTATTTCAAGAGAAAACTTAAGTTTAAATTTTACTTTTTGTCTTAATAATTTAGACATTGGTGCTGTTTTTCCCGCTTTTTTCGAATCAAGAGGCTCCTCCATTATTTTTGCAGATTGTTTTCCTTAGAAAAAGAATGGATAACTTTTGCAGTTTGAAAAATTCTTACCAATTGGTCTTGCTTTTAACAATCTTTGAAAATTTGGGCACGCAAATGGAACTCGCTCCTGTGGCGTCGCTGAAACTGAAGAAACAAGTTCTTCATATGACAAAGGCAATTCGATTGATTTTTGAGATTGTTCAAACTCAAATTCAATGGCTGAAAATTGTTTATTTTTCACTGAAAATTAATGAAAACTTACTAAAATCTGGGACTTCGACAGGAACCGTTGACAGAATACTGGAAAGGTTTTGCTCGTGTTCACGAAGCAAATTTTCGTATTTTTTTTCTCGTTCATAAATTTCTCGGCCACCTAAACCTAAATGTTCCAGTTGACCAACAGCAATAATATTCTGCAACGATTCAAGATAAATTAAACATGATATTGAATTGTTTTAACATGTTGTGTAGACGCAACAATTCCTTCGAGCAGCTCTTTTTCTTGTTCCATATCGGATTTGTGAGCATCGATTGGTGTTGGGCTGTTGGTGTTGCTGTTAAGGTGGCCATCGATTAAATCGCAACCTCTAGAAAACATTTATTTTTAATTTTGCAGATAATAAACAACAGCTTTTACCCATTTTCATGAACGTTTGCACATGAATTGATATTGGGAATTGGCGGATCACGGACGCCGATTATATCATCGTTACCCAGTGGTCGATACGGCAAATCTGAAGATTCGTTGTCCTGAATTCCGCAGCAACTGCAGAATAGTCGGAACAAATTATCCATGTTTGATGTCTGAAACAAAATATTTTCGATTAACGTGCAAATATTGATTTTTCAACAAAAATCAATAAGAGAGAGACGCAATTATTACAGATTATTTAGCAATTTTATAACTTTTTTGGTTTAAATTTATTTCCTAACAGTTAAATTAATTTAAAATGTTTACATTTCATAAAACTCGTGGAAAAAATGAAAAAAAAAACGTCCTTCATATGCCGACATAAATTGAGAAGACACACTGAGAGAAATCTAGAAAGTGTGCTCTATTGAAAATTTTGTCAAAACGTCTAAACCCTCCCCTGTTTATACAGTTTTTAGTTTGTGTGTTCCGGTGGTAGTTCAAATTTGATTATTTTTTTATTTTTTCAAGTAAAATAAAATTATTTTTTTACTGATTATTTATTACATCACTTCAAATATTCAACTATTCTAATTTCAGCAGTAAAAAATTAGAAAAAATTATTTTAGACTTTGGAATTCTTCAAACAAAAAAAAATTTATACAATAATTACAGTAAAAATGACTTAAATTATTAAACCCATTTTTGATCAATATAAATTTGATAAATAATTTTTAAAAAATCTAAAAATAATTAAAAATCTATAAAAATATTTTTTTTCATGAAATTTAAAATTAAATTCCGCAAATGATTTGATAAAGTCGATTAGGAAATGGAAAACATTGAAATAAATTATTGATTTCCACTTTTTCCATTAGTAATTCCATTGATCTCTAGAGAAATTTGAGTTTGTAGAGCAAAAATTAAAGAAAACCGAATTACTTCGAGACCAGGAAGAATCGTTAACAAATTTGAAAGACGAAAAAGTGGATCAAGGTGTTGAGATGATGAATAATAATTAAGAAGATCATTGATAATTTGACTTCGGATATTTTTACAAATATAATAATAATTATCAGAAAATCCTTCCAATCCTTAAAAACCAATTATTAGGCAAAACCAAATACATCGACACTCGGTTTTCCGATTGGCGCGAGCTCAACGCGCTGATAAAGAATATTTTTGAAAAAAATCAAATTATAACTGAAATCGTAGAAAAAGACGCGCAGACAAATAGATCGAACCCTGATCTTTAGATGAATAGCAGATCCTTTAACGCCTTGAGCTCGATTTGAAGTATGAGCCTTTTCTAGTTAGAAAAAATCAATAAATTGACGTGAAAGGTTAAAAATTGTTTACCTTCATTCCATGTCGATAAAATGACCAAAACAAGAAATTCGAAAATATTCAAATTATGATGGGAAAAAGGTTGAAAAACATTTCGTTTCATTTGATCAAAGAATGATTGGTAAAAATTGATGGCTTTATTGATTTTAGAATTCAAATTTTTTTCCTCAAAATCATCAAAAAATGATTCCAAATTATTGACATCAATAAAATCATCATTTGGTAGAATCAATAAATCGGTTTCTATAAAAAATCAAAGTTTGGTGCAAAATTCAAATTTGTTGTCACTTTTTGAAAATGATCTGAAACCAATTTCAGCAATCATAAATGCGACAAAAAAATGCTTGAAAATTGATTTTCTTGAAATTGTTGAACAGCTTTTATATTCTTCGAAACAATCTTCAAGAAATTCGTTTTGAAATTGAGAATCGTTCAAATAAACTTGATGGAATTCAGAATAAGAAATACTGCAAGGCTTCTGAAATTTGTTCTATTCTAGAAGTGAAGTCAAACATTGATTTTGATCCTCACTTTTTCAGAACCAAATGCTTGAATTCTTTTTTTAATTAACTTTAAATAATTCGAATAAAGATTGAATAACAATGGTGTCTTAAAAAAATCAAAATTTGTCTGAAATTTTTTTTAAACTTGAATTTTAAAAAATAACTTCAAAACCTGAAGAAACGTCGGAACATCTGAAAATTGAAAAGAACTTGATGAAGATGTTGTCGCTGAATTATGCTCATTTTCATCAGACTTTTTATACAATTCTGAATTGTTTTTAACATCTGAAAATCATTTTCAGATTTTCCTGACGTTTTCATGTATTCAATTTAAAAAAAAACTCGACATTACATTCAGGATTCATTCCAGATTTTAAACAATTTGAATATCTACATGATTTACAGTTATCTCGGCTACCTTTAAAAAAGTTTTTATCAGAAATAAAAACAAAAATGGTAAGAAATATGGATCCCAACCTGTTCGAATCTTGCATTTTCCATCAAATTTGCATTTATAAAACGAAGAGAGATTCAGAATTGTGATACGTCGAAAAAAAGCCGCGCATGCTCTGAAAGCAAGAGCTCTCGGATTCTAAAAATTCTGGAAGAAAACCTACTTGCATGTGATTGCATCGAAATGATAACCATCACCAAGCTGATGACAAACCGTACATAATTTTCGATTATCCATTACTTGTGTCGCATCAATTTAAGTCTGATATCAATTTTTGATAAGCCATTTGTCTTGTATTTTAAATCGTTTTTTCTTGCCGCCCTTCATTTTGTCTACGTGACAATTCGGAAATTTATTTGGCACAATTTAACGACGGTGAACGATGAAAATGATAAAACCGACGGTTGATGAACGAACCCGACAATATGACGAAAGACGGATGATTTGTTGAAGAAGCAGATGGTTGAAGATGGAAAATGTCACGTAAAATGCTTGACGTCAGTTTGAACAAAAAACAAAGAGAGAGAGAGAGAGAGGGAGAAAACATTGAAACAAATTTCTACGTGCCGCTGAAGAAAAAAAAGAAGGAGACATTTTATGACTTTTAATTTAAAAAAAGGGGGAGGGTGGTACTGTAATTACTGTAGGTGTTGAAGGAAATTAAAGAAGACATTTTTTTAATCATTTTATTAAGAATGGTCAATTCCTGAATCCTCACCCGGCTTCAAAACTATACAGGAAGAAGAAGAAGAAGAAAAAATGTGTGAAATCAAAAAGTGAAAAACAAAAAATTAGCAAATTCTGCAAGTTGTTGCACATCTCGCCTTCTTTTCAGCGATAGTGTAGAATGAGTTGGTGCAGAAGCCGTTTTTAGCCCACGCTTGACAAGTTGACACCGAATCAGCATTGTATCTTGTGCATCCGCCATTAATCGATGATGGTGTGGTTGATGGGCAACGAGCGCATGTCTTCTGACAATATTGCTGAAAATATTCCGATGAGAGAATTTTGAAACTGGATTTGGAGAACGAACATTGACAAAGTCTTGCATTCCAACTTTTGTGCAAATGCTCGCATCATTGGAGCAGCTGACGACAGCATCCACACATCCACCTTCGTTACAGAATCCGCACGCTGCTGGACAATCTTGAGCAATAATTGTTCGCCATTCAACACTGCCGCATTGTGCAGCGGTGATGGTGTCGCAATTCAATCGTGGAACTGGAAAATCAAAATAAATATCGTTTTGAAAAAAGGCAAAATGTTACAGTCAGCATTTTTGCAACCGTATTCAGCGGTTTTGCAACAGTATCCACACGTTTTCGGGCAAGTTTTCGCCGCAATACTTTTCAAATCTTCATTGATTAAAAATGGAGTTGCTGTTTCCACCGTAAAACAAGCTAAAGGACGAGCGACGACAGCGCCAGCAGTTGGATACTCAGTTACACCACCTCCCAATGGATAAAGAAGTTTGCAAGCTGCATCCGAATATGCATTGTTACATGAGACAGCTGATGGAGTATAGGAAAACTGAAACAAATTAAAAACCGTCATTTATGGAGTTTCAATCGACGATTCACTTCTGTTCCTGAATAAACGGTGCAGTTGAAGTCGACTATAATTGCAGCGTTCACAATTGGAGCAATGAGAAGAGCAAGAAGGAAATTCATGATGCCCTTCGAAGTTTTAGTTGAATCGTAAAACTTTTGAATTTTAGCTCCCTTTTATAAGCTTCGAGTTTCGAATTCAAATTTATTTGATCAGCATTTTGAAATTGGATACTTTTTTCTTTTGTTTTCATTTTTTAACACCTTTCTGTCCCCTTTGTTTCCTCTCTCTCTCTCTCTCTTACTTCTCATTGGTTTTCTCTATGTTTCTCTCTCTCTCTCTCTCTCTCTCTCCCTTTTCCTGATTATAATTGTTATTTGTACAGACGGATTAACATCTGATCCTGAAACCATTTTCAATATTCGAAAGATTTATTATTTGATGTTTTCCCTTTTTTGTTTTGAAAAAACAAATTCGATTTTGTCATAAACTAATTGGCAAACACTTCAATTTCCTTCTCACTGAAAGTCCAATTAAACATTGAAACATACAGTAGTGGACTTAAAAACACGGCGGTCGAGACACTAGAAATTTTACCTTCAAATTTTTGTATTTTGTAAGGTTTTCGTCGAGTTTTTCCCTTAAAATTTTTAAAGTTCAATTTCAGATTTGATGACACTTTTTCATAAAAAAGCAGATTTTTTCTTTTTTATATTTTCATTAAACAAAGGCTTTTTTCTATTGGAAGAAACTTTTCCTTTAAGGAAAAAAAGGAAAAGCTTTTTTTATTGTTTGAAAAAAGTGAAGAAAAAAAGCGATTTATTGAAAAAAAAAAGTTGAAAAATTTTTTATTTGGAATGGTCAGTTCCATGGGATGGGAAAAAAATCCGCTCATCAAAAATTGCGTTGAGGAGAAAGAGAGAAGAGAGAGAGATTCAGCATATTTTGCATGACGTTGCACACTTTGCTTTTCTCACCTCATTGGTGTAAAATGGGTTGGTGCAGAAGCCGTTCTTTGCCCATTGCGAACACGTCTTCACAGAATCTGGCTGATAGCTGGAACATGAGGATGAATACGTTGGTGAGGAAGGCGAAGACGAGCATCGTGAGCACGTCTTCTGACAATTTGCCTGCAATTTTTTCCAAGATTTTTATTGGAAACTTTTTGTTTTTTTTTTTTGTGAATTAACATTGACAAAATCTTGCATTCCAACTGTGTTACAAATGCTGATATCGTTTGAACAACTTGTAACTGCATCGACACATCCACCTTCATTACAGAATCCACACGCTGCTGGACAATCATTGGCTATGATTGTTCTCCAAGCAGCGCTGTTGCATTGAGCAGGTGTTATGGTGTTGCAGTTCAATCGTGGAACTGAAAAAAAAAGTCGAAAATGTTCGATTAGAAAACGAAAGAAATGATTACAAGCCGCATTGCTACATCGATAAGCATCAGTTTGACAGCAAAATCCGCAAGTTTTCGGGCACGTCGACAACGCGATTGTCTTCATATCCTGAACAACAGAAGCTGGAGCCGCTGTATCAGTTGAGTAACAGGCGAATGATCGACCAGCGCTTCCATCGACAGTTGGATAACCATCGGCAACGACGGCAGCCACATACAACTTTTCACATGACGAATCGGCAACAATGTTGTCACACGCAACAGCAGCGGCAGTGTAGACAAACTGAAAAATGAATTCAGAAGTCAATCTTTAATTGATTGAAGGCGAGATCCGATTGACAAACCGAAGTTCCATTGAAACTGGTACAATTAAAATCCGAAATGATTTCGGCTTTAATGAATTGAAAAAGGAAAAATGAAAAAAGGAGCCACATTCAATCAAAATTTCAAAGTGCAACGACTTCAGAAAAAAAAAAGTTCTTTTATACCCGTTTTTCATTACTTTTTTCCTGATCATTGATCAACACAATTTCACACTTTCTTTGTGTTAGTACATTAAGCTAACCAAACAAAAATCAATAAACTTTAGTTTTTCGAAATTTATCAGTTTTTTGTTTCAAAAAAAAAAAAATGAAAAAACAATGACAATAATTTCAGAAAAAAATTTTAAAAATCTCAAAATTTCAATTAATTTTTATATGATTCAATTCGTCAGAATTCAAGCTTTCATTTGAGACCATAAAATATCTGAATATCCTTTTGAAACTGAAATTAAAAAGAAAATTAAAGAAAAATCTTCTTCTTTTTTTGAAAATTCCGAACCTGTGAGTAGAGATAAGGCAAAATAGAGAGACATTGATATAAATTTCAGAAAAATTAAAGTTTTTTACTTTTCAAAATTTGAATTTTCAATTGATTTTTACATGATTCGATTTGTCAGATTCTAAGCTTTCATTTGAGATCATAAAATATCTGAAAATCCTTCTGAAAAAAAGTTTAGAAGAAAATAAACGTCAGATTACCTTTTTTATCAAAAAAAAAATGGAAAAATGATTTAAAAAAATAAAAAACTAAAAAAAATGGAAAACGCGTAATTTTTTAATTTTTTCGCGTCAACACTGAATTTTCATTTTTCTTTTCCATTTTCATTCTTGATTTTAAATTATCGAAAAATCAAACGCTCAAATAATAAAAATAAAATGTCGAGGTAAAATTTTTTGTTCAAAATAATTATTTTTCCAGAAAAAAACCAAAATTTTCAGATATCATGAGACAATCATTGAAGAGGAGGAGGAGGAGGAGGAGGTGATGGTTGTCGAAAGAAGACAAATAGAGCCCCGATCGCTCTCGGGATGTTTTGAAGAAGAAGAAGAAGAAGAAAAAGAAGACGAAGACGAAGAAAAAGAGGCCGAGGAAGAGTTGGTCCTTTACCAACCCGAGTTGGAGGACTTCGAAATAAATGGAGAAGGATCGAGTGGATTGGTAAGCTTATTTTAATTTTAAAAAAGTTGCTATTAGAGCGCATTTTCAACATCATCTCCTCCCCTTCTTGTTTTTGAAAAAAAATATTTGTTTCAGGGTGTGACGAAGAAGGTTAGGTTCGGTCATGTGACCAACTACTTCTTCGATCGCGCTCAAGGGATTGACCAGCAGCCATCCGACGGTCAATCCCCCGCGCTAGGAATGGCCAGCGAACATTTCGCTGAATATAACGAGCGTGTTCCACTCGTAAGTGTTTCATTTTCTTCCTTTTTTTTTTTAAATTTGATTTTCTTTCTTTTCAGGATCCAAAATTCGACGGAACAACTCTTCTCTCGGATGGGCGGCGAGTGTACAAGAGAGAAGATACATTTGGTGCACTGCATTGCGAAGATCGCCGGCGTCTCCTCGAAGGCGCCGGCATCAGTCGTCTCGAATGGGTCAGATTTTTTTTTGAACTTTCTTCTTTTGACTTTTCAAATAAATTTTGGAAATTTTCCAAATTGCATTCCGCTTTTGATTCTGAAAAATTGTCACCAAAATTTTTGGAGCCAATTTATCGAAGCTTAAAAATTGATTTCCTTGAGTATTTTTTGAAAAATGCTTGCTCCGGCTCAGAGTTAAATTGAAGCTTCAGTGGAAGTGTGACACGAGATCCACGTTTAAGTTTTGAGCTTAAACTTGGCTCTCAAAAGTTTGATGCACAATTTTTTTGTTGCTCAACGTCGCTTGACTCAATAAAATCATTTTTAATTTTCAGGACGACATTCGCAATGTCCATCACTTCCGTAAAGTGATGGGGTGCACTTGCCGCCCAACCTGCAAGGAATGGTGCCACTGCATGGAGGGTGGTATGCCGTGTGTAAGTCTTTTATTGATTTATTGATTTATTGATTTTTGTTGATTGTTTGTTCGTTTAACCTGTGTTAATCAGGAAAAGATATTGAAATTGTTCGGTCATTTCAATCTTATTGATTTATTGATTTTTTGTTTTTATTTTTGCATTCGTTTCCAGAACGCGAATTGCACGTGCAGCCGCCCGAACTGCGGGCACGTCTTCGAGGACTTGCAGGTCCTCCAAATAGAAACGAGAAGAAAAGTGGCGGATCGGCTGAAAACGTTGGAGGCAGGTTGCTCATCCAACGAAAGAAGAAGGAAGCGGTGGTTGGCCCCAGATCTCGATGGGCAGCCACCGTTGAAAAGCGGAAGATGGGAAATAGTGGAAGAGGAAAGAACGAGCAGAAAGAGGAAAATGTTGGAAGTGGATGAGGATGAGCAGCCTGCAAGAAAAAGATGCAAGTTGGATGAAAGAGGCGAAGAAGGAGAAGGAGAAGAAGAAGGAGAAGCAGCCGATCCGCCCCCGAGAGCGATCGTTGAAGTAGTGGCGGAAGAAGAAGAGGAGGAGATGGAGGTCGAGGAGGACGACGAAAATTTGGAAGAATTAAAGAGGATGGAGAGGGACCACAAGCGATGCATGGAAAGGATGCTTGGTGGACACTGCGGCCTGGAACACATTGAGGCCCTCCGCCTCTGGTCGAGAGCAAAACCAGCTCTCACCAGAGGGCTCAACGGAGTTGCGATGACGAATCGCCAACTCAGTGTAAGCTCGTTTTCAGCCAAAAAAAATTAGGAAAAAAACGAAAATTTCAGGTCCTCACCAAGCAAATAGGATCATGCATGCGCTTGTTGGGACTTGATTGAAGGAAGAAAGATTTTTCGTAAAAAACAAGAAAATCAAAAAAAAAATTTAAAATCAAAAAAATCAAAAAAAAAATTAAAAAATTAAAAAATTAAAAAAAAAATTAAAAAATTAAAAAAATAAAAATCAAAAAAAAATTTTAAAATTAAAAAATTTAAAAAAAAATTAAAAAATTTAAAAATTTAAAAAAATTTAAAAATTTAAAATTTAAAAAAAATTTAAAAATTAAAAAATTAAAAAAAAAAAACTCTTTGAATTTTAAAGTTTATTTTTATTGTGAATTTTGTTTTTTTCTTCCAATTTTCCTGTTCCCTTTGAATTTCTACCATTTTTTTAAATTTTTCTTCTCTTTTTTCTTGAAATATTCTCCCCATAAAATTTTTGAGTATTTTATGCTGAGAATATCATTTTTTTCCTTTTTTTTTTGTTAGAAATTTTTTTTCTTTTTTAATTAAAGATTTGATGAAAAAGCTTCGTATCAAAGTCTTAAAAAATAGAAAATTCTCTTTTTCTTTTTCAATATTTGGAAAACAAAATTTTTTGAGAACAAAATTTTGTTTCCAAATATTGAAAAATTTTTATAAAAAACTCGGAAAAAAGATTTTACATTTTTTCTTGGTTTTATCAATTTTCGCATTTTCGTTCTTTTGTGTTTTTGTTTTTTTGATTTTTTTCTTCGATTATTGATTGTGTCGATCAAAAAAATCAATATTTTTTCGGATCTTTTTCTGAGAGTTCATTTTCTTGGAAAAAGCTTCATTTTGTGTGTTTTTTTTTTGATTTTTTTATTTGATTATTGATTGTGTCGATCAAAAAAATCAATATTTTTTCGGATCTTTTTCTGAGAGTTCATTTTCTTGGAAAAAGCTTCATTTTGTGTTTTTGTTTTTTTGATTTTTTTTCTTCGATTATTGATTGTGTCGATCAAAAAAATCAATATTTTTTCGGATCTTTTTCTGAGAGTTCATTTTCTTAGAAAAAGCTACATTTTGTGTTTTTGTTTTTTTGATTTTTTTCTTCGATTATTGATTGTGTCGATCAAAAAAATCAATATTTTTTCGGATCTTTTTCTGAGAGTTCATTTTCTTGGAAAAAGCTTCATTTTGTGTTTTTGAGCTTTTGCTCATCCACAGTTTTGTGGAAAAACATAATTTTTTTGCTTCGAAAAACTCAAAAAACTTCTTTTTTTTTTGCGAAATTTCAAACGGCGCTTATTAAGCTCTTGCTTATCCACAATTTTGTGGAAATTTTCGAATTCTTAAATAATTTTTGCTTGATTGGTTTTTCAAACACTCAAAAACCAGTTGGTTTCAATTTTGTGGTGAAAAATTGGATTGGAATCAAACAATTTCGACATGGCAACGAGAAGCTGAAAATTTGGTTTCGTGAGTTGATCGTTTTTATGATTTTTTTTTGTTTTGAAAAAATGTTCGTTTTATTCTATGAGAAACGTTAAAAAAAGAAGAAGCTTTGGTCAAAAACCTTTAATTTCCTTTCCCTTTTTAAAAAAAGAAAACAGAAGCTTTGGTCAAACTTTTCATATCTCTTTTTAAAAGAAAAAAGAAAATTTTCGAGCTTTTCATGTTCGTTTTTGTGTTTGAGGGTGTCCAATTTCCCTTAACAAACACTTCCCACGGTCTAAAGAGTCTTAGAGACTGTCCAGAGATTGGGTTCATTTGGCTCCCGGTTTTGAGAGGGAAAGGGGGAGGGGATCTTAGTGATGGGACAGATCCTTGTCCCATTGATCCTTTCCCCCGCTTTAGTTTGGGGGGTTTTGAGAGGGAAAGGGGGAGGGGATCTTAGAGATGGGACAGCTTCTTGTCCCATTGATCCCTTTCCCCGCTTTAGTTTGGGGGTTTTGAGAGGGAAAGGGGAAGGGGATCTTAGAGATGGGACAGCTTCTTGTCCCATTGATCCCTTTCCCCGCTTTAGTTTGGGGGGTTTTGAGAGGGAAAGGGGGAGGGGATCGAAAAGATGGGACAGCTTCTTGTCCCATTGATTCTCTTCCCTCGCATTAGTTTCAGGGGGTTTTGAGAGGGAAAGGGGGAGGGGATCGAAAAGATGGGACAGCTTCTTGTCCCATTGATCCCTTTCCCCGCTTTAGTTTGGGGGGTTTTGAGAGGGAAGGAGGGAGGGGATCTTAGAGATGGGACAGCTTCTTGTCCCATTTATCCCTTTCCCCGCAAGAGTCTCGGGGGGTTTTGAGAGAGAAAGGTGGAGGGATCTTAGAGATGGGACAGATTCTTGTCCCATTGATCCCTTTCCCCGCTTTAGTTTGGGGGGTTTTGAGAGGGAAAGGGGGAGGGGATCTTAGAGATGGGACAGCTTCTTGTCCCATTGATCCCTTTCCCCGCTTTAGTTTGGGGGTTTTGAGAGGGAAAGGGGAAGGGGATCGAAAAGATGGGACAGCTTCTTGTCCCATTGATCCCTTTCCCTGCTTTAGTTTGGGGGGTTTTGAGAGGGAAGGAGGGAGGGGATCTTAGAGATGGGACAGCTTCTTGTCCCATTTATCCCTTTCCCCGCAAGAGTCTCGGGGGGTTTTGAGAGAGAAAGGTGGAGGGATCTTAGAGATGGGACAGATTCTTGTCCCATTGATCCCTTTCCCCGCTTTAGTTTGGGGGGTTTTGAGAGGGAAAGGGGGAGGGGATCTTAGAGATGGGACAGCTTCTTGTCCCATTGATCCCTTTCCCCGCTTTAGTTTGGGGGTTTTGAGAGGGAAAGGGGAAGGGGATCTTAGAGATGGGACAGCTTCTTGTCCCATTGATCCTTTCCCCCGCTTTAGTTTGGGGGGTTTTGAGAGGGAAAGGGGGAGGGGATCTTAGAGATGGGACAGCTTCTTGTCCCATTGATCCCTTTCCCCGCTTTAGTTTGGGGGTTTTGAGAGGGAAAGGGGAAGGGGATCGAAAAGATGAGACAGCTTCTTGTCCCATTGATCCCTTTCCCCGCTTTAGTTTGGGGGTTTTGAGAGGGAAAGGGGAAAGGGATCTTAGAGATGGGACAGCTTCTTGTCCCATTGATCCCTTTCCCCGATTTAGTTTGGGGGTTTTGAGAGGGAAAGGGGAAAGGGATCTTAGAGATGGGACAGCTTCTTGTCCCACTGATCCCTTTCCCCGCTTTAGTTTGGGGGTTTTGAGAGGGAAAGGGGAAGGGGATCGAAAAGATGGGACAGCTTCTTGTCCCATTGATCCCTTTCCCCGATTTAGTTTGGGGGTTTTGAGAGGGAAAAGGGAAAGGGATCTTAGAGATGGGACAGCTTCTTGTCCCATTGATCCCTTTCCCCGATTTAGTTTGGGGGTTTTGAGAGGGAAAAGGGAAAGGGATCTTAGAGATGGGACAGCTTCTTGTCCCATTGATCCCTTTCCCCGCTTTAGTTTGGGGGGTTTTGAGAGGGAAGGAGGGAGGGGATCTTAGAGATGGGACAGCTTCTTGTCCCATTTATCCCTTTCCCCGCAAGAGTCTCGGGGGGTTTTGAGAGAGAAAGGTGGAGGGATCTTAGAGATGGGACAGCTTCTTGTCCATTGATCCCTTTCCCCGCTTTAGTTTGGGGGTTTTGAGAGGGAAAGGGGAAGGGGATCGAAAAGATGGGACAGCTTCTTGTCCCATTGATCCCTTTCCCCGCTTTAGTTTGGGGGGTTTTGAGAGGGAAAGGGGGAGGGGATCGAAAAGATGGGACAGCTTCTTGTCCCATTGATTCTCTTCCCTCGCATTAGTTTCAGGGGGTTTTGAGAGGGAAGGAGGGAGGGGATCTTAGAGATGGGACAGCTTCTTGTCCCATTTATCCCTTTCCCCGCAAGAGTCTCGGGGGGTTTTGAGAGAGAAAGGTGGAGGGATCTTAGAGATGGGACAGATTCTTGTCCCATTGATCCCTTTCCCCGATTTAGTTTGGGGGTTTTGAGAGGGAAAAGGGAAAGGGATCTTAGAGATGGGACAGCTTCTTGTCCCATTGATTCTCTTCCCTCGCATTAGTTTCAGGGGGTTTTGAGAGGGAAGGAGGGAGGGGATCTTAGAGATGGGACAGCTTCTTGTCCCATTTATCCCTTTCCCCGCAAGAGTCTCGGGGGGTTTTGAGAGAGAAAGGTGGAGGGATCTTAGAGATGGGACAGCTTCTTGTCCATTGATCCCTTTCCCCGCTTTAGTTTGGGGGTTTTGAGAGGGAAAGGGGAAGGGGATCGAAAAGATGGGACAGCTTCTTGTCCCATTGATCCCTTTCCCCGCTTTAGTTTGGGGGGTTTTGAGAGGGAAAGGGGGAGGGGATCGAAAAGATGGGACAGCTTCTTGTCCCATTGATCCCTTTCCCCGCTTTAGTTTGGGGGGTTTTGAGAGGGAAAGGGGGAGGGGATCGAAAAGATGGGACAGCTTCTTGTCCCATTGATTCTCTTCCCTCGCATTAGTTTCAGGGGGTTTTGAGAGGGAAGGAGGGAGGGGATCGAAAAGATGGGACAGCTTCTTGTCCCATTGATTCTCTTCCCTCGCATTAGTTTCAGGGGGTTTTGAGAGGGAAAGGGGGAGGGGATCGAAAAGATGGGACAGCTTCTTGTCCCATTGATCCCTTTCCCCGCTTTAGTTTGGGGGGTTTTGAGAGGGAAAGGGGGAAGGGATCGAAAAGATGGGACAGCTTCTTGTCCCATTGATTCTCTTCCCTCGCATTAGTTTCAGGGGGTTTTGAGAGGGAAGGAGGGAGGGGATCTTAGAGATGGGACAGCTTCTTGTCCCATTTATCCCTTTCCCCGCAAGAGTCTCGGGGGGTTTTGAGAGAGAAAGGTGGAGGGATCTTAGAGATGGGACAGCTTCTTGTCCCATTGATCCCTTTCCCCGCTTTAGTTTGGGGGTTTTGAGAGGGAAAGGGGAAGGGGATCGAAAAGATGGGACAGCTTCTTGTCCCATTGATTCTCTTCCCTCGCATTAGTTTCAGGGGGTTTTGAGAGGGAAGGAGGGAGGGGATCTTAGAGATGGGACAGCTTCTTGTCCCATTGATCCCTTTCCCCGCTTTAGTTTGGGGGGTTTTGAGAGGGAAAGGGGGAGGGGATCGAAAAGATGGGACAGCTTCTTGTCCCATTGATTCTCTTCCCTCGCATTAGTTTCAGGGGGTTTTGAGAGGGAAGGAGGGAGGGGATCTTAGAGATGGGACAGCTTCTTGTCCCATTTATCCCTTTCCCCGCAAGAGTCTCGGGGGGTTTTGAGAGAGAAAGGTGGAGGGATCTTAGAGATGGGACAGCTTCTTGTCCCATTGATCCCTTTCCCCGCTTTAGTTTTGGGGGGTTTTGAGAGGGAAAGGGGAAGGGGATCTTAGAGATGGGACAGATTCTTGTCCCATTTATCCCTTTCCCCGCTTTAGTTTGGGGGTTTTGAGAGGGAAAGGGGAAGGGGATCTTAGAGATGGGACAGATTTTTGTCCCATTGATCCCTTTCCCCGCTTTAGTTTTGGGGGGTTTTGAGAGGGAAAGGGGGAAGGGATCTTTTTTTTTTTGATGACTTTTTCTCGCGTCGAATGAAGAGAATTTCGAAGTTTTGTGGCCCCTACAGGGTGAACGAGAGAGTGTGTCAAATGAAGAGACTTTGATTAGTCTCAAACTTTGTCGATTTTTGTCATTTTAAAATGAAATTTCCGGAATAAAATTATGATATTCCTTCCCGTCACAATCTGATCTTTCCAATGATACCAAAATCATTACAAAATTCAAAGTTTTAAGAGTTTTCGTTTTTTTTTTTCATTTTGTCAAAATGACTTTCGAAGTTTTGTGGCCCCTACAGGATGAACGAGAGAGTATGTCAAATGAAGAGACTTTGATTAGTCTCAAACTTTGTCGATTTTTGTCATTTTAAAATGAAATTTCCGGAATAAAATTATGATATTCCTTCCCGTCACAATCTGATCTTTCCAATGATACCAAAATCATTACAAAATTCAAAGTTTTAAGAGATTTCGTTTTTTTTTTCATTTTGTCAAAATGACTTTCGAAGTTTTGTGGCCCCTACAGGATGAACGAGAGAGTATGTCAAATGAAGAGACTTTGATTAGTCTCAAACTTTGTCGATTTTTGTCATTTTAAAATGAAATTTCCGGAATAAAATTATGATATTCCTTCCCGTCACAATCTGATCTTTCCATTGATACCAAAATCATTACAAAATTCAAAGTTTTTTCCAAATATTGAAAAATTTTTATAAAAAACTCGGAAAAAAGATTTTACATTTTTTCTTGGTTTTATCAATTTTCGCATTTTCGTTCTTTTGTGTTTTTGTTTTTTTGATTTTTTTCTTCGATTATTGATTGTGTCGATCAAAAAAATCAATATTTTTTCGGATCTTTTTCTGAGAGTTCATTTTCTTGGAAAAAGCTTCATTTTGTGTGTTTTTTTTTTGATTTTTTTCTTCGATTATTGATTGTGTCGATCAAAAAAATCAATATTTTTTCGGATCTTTTTCTGAGAGTTCATTTTCTTGGAAAAAGCTTCATTTTGTGTGTTTTGTTTTTTTGATTTTTTTCTTCGATTATTGATTGTGTCGATCAAAAAAATCAATATTTTTTCGGATCTTTTTCTGAGAGTTCATTTTCTTGGAAAAAGCTTCATTTTGTGTTTTTGAGCTTTTGCTCATCCACAGTTTTGTGGAAAAACATAATTTTTTTGCTTCGAAAAACTCAAAAAACTTCTTTTTTTTTTGCGAAATTTCAAACGGCGCTTATTAAGCTCTTGCTTATCCACAATTTTGTGGAAATTTTCGAATTCTTAAATAATTTTTGCTTGATTGGTTTTTCAAACACTCAAAAACCAGTTGGTTTCAATTTTGTGGTGAAAAATTGGATTGGAATCAAACAATTTCGACATGGCAACGAGAAGCTGAAAATTTGGTTTCGTGAGTTGATCGTTTTTATGATTTTTTTTTGTTTTGAAAAAATGTTCGTTTTATTCTATGAGAAACGTTAAAAAAAGAAGAAGCTTTGGTCAAAAACCTTTAATTTCCTTTCCCTTTTTAAAAAAAGAAAACAGAAGCTTTGGTCAAACTTTTCATATCTCTTTTTAAAAGAAAAAAGAAAATTTTCGAGCTTTTCATGTTCGTTTTTGTGTTTGAGGGTGTCCAATTTCCCTTAACAAACACTTCCCACGGTCTAAAGAGTCTTAGAGACTGTCCAGAGATTGGGTTCATTTGGCTCCCGGTTTTGAGAGGGAAAGGGGGAGGGGATCTTAGTGATGGGACAGATCCTTGTCCCATTGATCCTTTCCCCCGCTTTAGTTTGGGGGGTTTTGAGAGGGAAAGGGGGAGGGGATCTTAGAGATGGGACAGCTTCTTGTCCCATTGATCCCTTTCCCCGCTTTAGTTTGGGGGTTTTGAGAGGGAAAGGGGAAGGGGATCTTAGAGATGGGACAGCTTCTTGTCCCATTGATCCCTTTCCCCGCTTTAGTTTGGGGGGTTTTGAGAGGGAAAGGGGGAGGGGATCGAAAAGATGGGACAGCTTCTTGTCCCATTGATTCTCTTCCCTCGCATTAGTTTCAGGGGGTTTTGAGAGGGAAAGGGGGAGGGGATCGAAAAGATGGGACAGCTTCTTGTCCCATTGATCCCTTTCCCCGCTTTAGTTTGGGGGTTTTGAGAGGGAAAGGGGAAGGGGATCGAAAAGATGGGACAGCTTCTTGTCCCATTGATCCCTTTCCCCGCTTTAGTTTGGGGGGTTTTGAGAGGGAAGGAGGGAGGGGATCTTAGAGATGGGACAGCTTCTTGTCCCATTTATCCCTTTCCCCGCAAGAGTCTCGGGGGGTTTTGAGAGAGAAAGGTGGAGGGATCTTAGAGATGGGACAGATTCTTGTCCCATTGATCCCTTTCCCCGCTTTAGTTTGGGGGGTTTTGAGAGGGAAAGGGGGAGGGGATCTTAGAGATGGGACAGCTTCTTGTCCCATTGATCCTTTCCCCCGCTTTAGTTTGGGGGGTTTTGAGAGGGAAAGGGGGAGGGGATCTTAGAGATGGGACAGCTTCTTGTCCCATTGATCCCTTTCCCCGCTTTAGTTTGGGGGTTTTGAGAGGGAAAGGGGAAAGGGATCTTAGAGATGGGACAGCTTCTTGTCCCATTGATCCCTTTCCCCGCTTTAGTTTGGGGGTTTTGAGAGGGAAAGGGGAAGGGGATCTTAGAGATGGGACAGCTTCTTGTCCCATTGATCCCTTTCCCCGCTTTAGTTTGGGGGGTTTTGAGAGGGAAAGGGGGAGGGGATCTTAGAGATGGGACAGCTTCTTGTCCCATTGATCCTTTCCCCCGCTTTAGTTTGGGGGGTTTTGAGAGGGAAAGGGGGAGGGGATCTTAGAGATGGGACAGCTTCTTGTCCCATTGATCCCTTTCCCCGCTTTAGTTTGGGGGTTTTGAGAGGGAAAGGGGAAGGGGATCTTAGAGATGGGACAGCTTCTTGTCCCATTGATCCTTTCCCCCGCTTTAGTTTGGGGGGTTTTGAGAGGGAAAGGGGGAGGGGATCTTAGAGATGGGACAGCTTCTTGTCCCATTGATCCCTTTCCCCGCTTTAGTTTGGGGGTTTTGAGAGGGAAAGGGGAAAGGGATCTTAGAGATGGGACAGCTTCTTGTCCCATTGATCCCTTTCCCCGATTTAGTTTGGGGGTTTTGAGAGGGAAAGGGGAAAGGGATCTTAGAGATGGGACAGCTTCTTGTCCCACTGATCCCTTTCCCCGCTTTAGTTTGGGGGTTTTGAGAGGGAAAGGGGAAGGGGATCGAAAAGATGGGACAGCTTCTTGTCCCATTGATCCCTTTCCCCGATTTAGTTTGGGGGTTTTGAGAGGGAAAAGGGAAAGGGATCTTAGAGATGGGACAGCTTCTTGTCCCATTGATCCCTTTCCCCGCTTTAGTTTGGGGGGTTTTGAGAGGGAAAGGGGGAAGGGATCGAAAAGATGGGACAGCTTCTTGTCCCATTGATTCTCTTCCCTCGCATTAGTTTCAGGGGGTTTTGAGAGGGAAGGAGGGAGGGGATCTTAGAGATGGGACAGCTTCTTGTCCCATTTATCCCTTTCCCCGCAAGAGTCTCGGGGGGTTTTGAGAGAGAAAGGTGGAGGGATCTTAGAGATGGGACAGCTTCTTGTCCATTGATCCCTTTCCCCGCTTTAGTTTGGGGGTTTTGAGAGGGAAAGGGGAAGGGGATCGAAAAGATGGGACAGCTTCTTGTCCCATTGATTCTCTTCCCTCGCATTAGTTTCAGGGGGTTTTGAGAGGGAAGGAGGGAGGGGATCGAAAAGATGGGACAGCTTCTTGTCCCATTGATTCTCTTCCCTCGCATTAGTTTCAAGGGGTTTTGAGAGGGAAAGGGGGAGGGGATCGAAAAGATGGGACAGCTTCTTGTCCCATTGATCCCTTTCCCCGCTTTAGTTTGGGGGGTTTTGAGAGGGAAAGGGGGAAGGGATCGAAAAGATGGGACAGCTTCTTGTCCCATTGATTCTCTTCCCTCGCATTAGTTTCAGGGGGTTTTGAGAGGGAAGGAGGGAGGGGATCTTAGAGATGGGACAGCTTCTTGTCCCATTTATCCCTTTCCCCGCAAGAGTCTCGGGGGGTTTTGAGAGAGAAAGGTGGAGGGATCTTAGAGATGGGACAGCTTCTTGTCCCATTGATCCCTTTCCCCGCTTTAGTTTGGGGGTTTTGAGAGGGAAAGGGGAAGGGGATCGAAAAGATGGGACAGCTTCTTGTCCCATTGATCCCTTTCCCCGCTTTAGTTTGGGGGGTTTTGAGAGGGAAAGGGGGAGGGGATCGAAAAGATGGGACAGCTTCTTGTCCCATTGATTCTCTTCCCTCGCATTAGTTTCAGGGGGTTTTGAGAGGGAAGGAGGGAGGGGATCTTAGAGATGGGACAGCTTCTTGTCCCATTTATCCCTTTCCCCGCAAGAGTCTCGGGGGGTTTTGAGAGAGAAAGGTGGAGGGATCTTAGAGATGGGACAGATTCTTGTCCCATTGATCCCTTTCCCCGCAAGAGTCTCGGGGGGTTTTGAGAGAGAAAGGTGGAGGGATCTTAGAGATGGGACAGATTCTTGTCCCATTGATCCCTTTCCCCGCTTTAGTTTTGGGGGGTTTTGAGAGGGAAAGGGGAAGGGGATCTTAGAGATGGGACAGATTCTTGTCCCATTTATCCCTTTCCCCGCTTTAGTTTGGGGGTTTTGAGAGGGAAAGGGGAAGGGGATCTTAGAGATGGGACAGATTTTTGTCCCATTGATCCCTTTCCCCGCTTTAGTTTTGGGGGGTTTTGAGAGGGAAAGGGGGAAGGGATCTTTTTTTTTTTGATGACTTTTTCTCGCGTCGAATGAAGAGAATTTCGAAGTTTTGTGGCCCCTACAGGATGAACGAGAGAGTATGTCAAATGAAGAGACTTTGATTAGTCTCAAACTTTGTCGATTTTTGTCATTTTAAAATGAAATTTCCGGAATAAAATTATGATATTCCTTCCCGTCACAATCTGATCTTTCCATTGATACCAAAATCATTACAAAATTCAAAGTTTTAAGAGTTTTCGTTTTTTTTTTTCATTTTGTCAAAATGACTTTCGAAGTTTTGTGGCCCCTACAGGGTGAACGAGAGAGTGTGTCAAATGAAGAGACTTTGATTGGCCTCAAACTTTGTCGATTTTTGTCATTTTAAAATGAAATTTCCGGAATAAAATTATGATATTCCTTCCCGTCACAATCTGATCTTTCCAATGATACCAAAATCATTACAAAATTCAAAGTTTTAAGAGATTTCGTTTTTTTTTTCATTTTGTCAAAATGACTTTCGAAGTTTTGTGGCCCCTACAGGATGAACGAGAGAGTATGTCAAATGAAGAGACTTTGATTAGTCTCAAACTTTGTCGATTTTTGTCATTTTAAAATGAAATTTCCGGAATAAAATTATGATATTCCTTCCCGTCACAATCTGATCTTTCCATTGATACCAAAATCATTACAAAATTCAAAGTTTTAAGAGTTTTCGTTTTTTTTTTTCATTTTGTCAAAATGACTTTCGAAGTTTTGTGGCCCCTACAGGGTGAACGAGAGAGTGTGTCAAATGAAGAGACTTTGATTAGCCACAAACTTTGTCGATTTTTGTCATTTTAAAATGATTTTTCCGGAATAAAATTATGATATTCCTTCCCGTCACAATCTGATCTTTCCATTGATACCAAAATCATTACAAAATTCAAAGTTTTAAGAGTTTTCGTTTTTTTTTTTCATTTTGTCAAAATGACTTTCGAAGTTTTGTGGCCCCTACAGGGTGAATGAGAGAGTATGTCAAATGAAGAGACTTTGATTGGCCTCAAACTTTGTCGATTTTTGTCATTTTAAAATGAAATTTCCGGAATAAAATTATGATATTCCTTCCCGTCACAATCTGATCTTTCCAATGATACCAAAATCATTACAAAATTCAAAGTTTTAAGAGTTTTCGTTTTTTTTTTCATTTTGTCAAAATGACTTTCGAAGTTTTGTGGCCCCTACAGGGTGAATGAGAGAGTGTGTCAAATGAAGAGACTTTGATTAGCCACAAACTTTGTCGATTTTTGTCATTTTTTAATGAAATTTCCGGAATAAAATTATGATATTCCTTCCCGTCACAATCTGATCTTTCCAATGATACCAAAATCATTACAAAATTCAAAGTTTTAAGAGTTTTCGTTTTTTTTTTCATTTTGTCAAAATGACTTTCGAAGTTTTGTGGCCCCTACAGGATGAACGAGAGAGTATGTCAAATGAAGAGACTTTGATTAGTCTCAAACTTTGTCGATTTTTGTCATTTTAAAATGAAATTTCCGGAATAAAATTATGATATTCCTTCCCGTCACAATCTGATCTTTCCATTGATACCAAAATCATTACAAAATTCAAAGTTTTAAGAGTTTTCGTTTTTTTTTTCATTTTGTCAAAATGACTTTCGAAGTTTTGTGGCCCCTACAGGGTGAATGAGAGAGTGTGTCAAATGAAGAGACTTTGATTAGCCACAAACTTTGTCGATTTTTGTCATTTTTTAATGAAATTTCCGGAATAAAATTATGATATTCCTTCCCGTCACAATCTGATCTTTCCAATGATACCAAAATCATTACAAAATTCAAAGTTTTAAGAGTTTTCGTTTTTTTTTTCATTTTGTCAAAATGACTTTCGAAGTTTTGTGGCCCCTACAGGGTGAATGAGAGAGTGTGTCAAATGAAGAGACTTTGATTAGTCTCAAACTTTGTCGATTTTTGTCATTTTAAAATGAAATTTCCGGAATAAAATTATGATATTCCTTCCCGTCACAATCTGATCTTTCCATTGATACCAAAATCATTACAAAATTCAAAGTTTTAAGAGTTTTCGTTTTTTTTTTCATTTTGTCAAAATGACTTTCGAAGTTTTGTGGCCCCTACAGGGTGAATGAGAGAGTGTGTCAAATGAAGAGACTTTGATTAGCCACAAACTTTGTCGATTTTTGTCATTTTTTAATGAAATTTCCGGAATAAAATTATGATATTCCTTCCCGTCACAATCTGATCTTTCCAATGATACCAAAATCATTACAAAATTCAAAGTTTTAAGAGTTTTCGTTTTTTTTTTCATTTTGTCAAAATGACTTTCGAAGTTTTGTGGCCCCTACAGGGTGAATGAGAGAGTGTGTCAAATGAAGAGACTTTGATTAGCCACAAACTTTGTCGATTTTTGTCATTTTAAAATGATTTTTCCGGAATAAAATTATGATATTCCTTCCCGTCACAATCTGATCTTTCCATTGATACCAAAATCATTACAAAATTCAAAGTTTTTTCCAAATATTGAAAAATTTTTATAAAAAACTCGGAAAAAAGATTTTACATTTTTTCTTGGTTTTATCAATTTTCGCATTTTCGTTCTTTTGTGTTTTTGTTTTTTTGATTTTTTTCTTCGATTATTGATTGTGTCGATCAAAAAAATCAATATTTTTTCGGATCTTTTTCTGAGAGTTCATTTTCTTGGAAAAAGCTTCATTTTGTGTGTTTTGTTTTTTTGATTTTTTTCTTCGATTATTGATTGTGTCGATCAAAAAAATCAATATTTTTTCGGATCTTTTTCTGAGAGTTCATTTTCTTGGAAAAAGCTTCATTTTGTGTGTTTTGTTTTTTTGATTTTTTTCTTCGATTATTGATTGTGTCGATCAAAAAAATCAATATTTTTTCGGATCTTTTTCTGAGAGTTCATTTTCTTAGAAAAAGCTACATTTTGTGTTTTTGTTTTTTTGATTTTTTTCTTCGATTATTGATTGTGTCGATCAAAAAAATCAATATTTTTTCGGATCTTTTTCTGAGAGTTCATTTTCTTGGAAAAAGCTTCATTTTGTGTTTTTGAGCTTTTGCTCATCCACAGTTTTGTGGAAAAACATAATTTTTTTGCTTCGAAAAACTCAAAAAACTTCTTTTTTTTTTGCGAAATTTCAAACGGCGCTTATTAAGCTCTTGCTTATCCACAATTTTGTGGAAATTTTCGAATTCTTAAATAATTTTTGCTTGATTGGTTTTTCAAACACTCAAAAACCAGTTGGTTTCAATTTTGTGGTGAAAAATTGGATTGGAATCAAACAATTTCGACATGGCAACGAGAAGCTGAAAATTTGGTTTCGTGAGTTGATCGTTTTTATGATTTTTTTTTGTTTTGAAAAAATGTTCGTTTTATTCTATGAGAAACGTTAAAAAAAGAAGAAGCTTTGGTCAAAAACCTTTAATTTCCTTTCCCTTTTTAAAAAAAGAAAACAGAAGCTTTGGTCAAACTTTTCATATCTCTTTTTAAAAGAAAAAAGAAAATTTTCGAGCTTTTCATGTTCGTTTTTGTGTTTGAGGGTGTCCAATTTCCCTTAACAAACACTTCCCACGGTCTAAAGAGTCTTAGAGACTGTCCAGAGATTGGGTTCATTTGGCTCCCGGTTTTGAGAGGGAAAGGGGGAGGGGATCTTAGAGATGGGACAGCTTCTTGTCCCATTGATCCCTTTCCCCGCTTTAGTTTGGGGGTTTTGAGAGGGAAAGGGGAAGGGGATCTTAGAGATGGGACAGCTTCTTGTCCCATTGATCCTTTCCCCCGCTTTAGTTTGGGGGGTTTTGAGAGGGAAAGGGGGAGGGGATCTTAGAGATGGGACAGCTTCTTGTCCCATTGATCCCTTTCCCCGCTTTAGTTTGGGGGTTTTGAGAGGGAAAGGGGAAAGGGATCTTAGAGATGGGACAGCTTCTTGTCCCATTGATCCCTTTCCCCGATTTAGTTTGGGGGTTTTGAGAGGGAAAGGGGAAAGGGATCTTAGAGATGGGACAGCTTCTTGTCCCATTGATCCCTTTCCCCGCTTTAGTTTGGGGGTTTTGAGAGGGAAAGGGGAAGGGGATCGAAAAGATGGGACAGCTTCTTGTCCCATTGATCCCTTTCCCCGATTTAGTTTGGGGGTTTTGAGAGGGAAAGGGGAAAGGGATCTTAGAGATGGGACAGCTTCTTGTCCCATTGATCCCTTTCCCCGCTTTAGTTTGGGGGTTTTGAGAGGGAAAGGGGAAGGGGATCGAAAAGATGAGACAGCTTCTTGTCCCATTGATCCCTTTCCCCGCTTTAGTTTGGGGGTTTTGAGAGGGAAAGGGGAAGGGGATCGAAAAGATGGGACAGCTTCTTGTCCCATTGATCCCTTTCCCCGCTTTAGTTTGGGGGGTTTTGAGAGGGAAAGGGGGAGGGGATCTAAAAGATGGGACAGCTTCTTGTCCCATTGATTCTCTTCCCTCGCATTAGTTTCAGGGGGTTTTGAGAGGGAAGGAGGGAGGGGATCTTAGAGATGGGACAGCTTCTTGTCCCATTTATCCCTTTCCCCGCAAGAGTCTCGGGGGGTTTTGAGAGAGAAAGGTGGAGGGATCTTAGAGATGGGACAGCTTCTTGTCCCATTGATCCCTTTCCCCGCTTTAGTTTGGGGGTTTTGAGAGGGAAAGGGGAAGGGGATCGAAAAGATGGGACAGCTTCTTGTCCCATTGATCCCTTTCCCCGCTTTAGTTTGGGGGGTTTTGAGAGGGAAAGGGGGAGGGGATCGAAAAGATGGGACAGCTTCTTGTCCCATTGATTCTCTTCCCTCGCATTAGTTTCAGGGGGTTTTGAGAGGGAAGGAGGGAGGGGATCTTAGAGATGGGACAGCTTCTTGTCCCATTGATCCCTTTCCCCGCTTTAGTTTGGGGGGTTTTGAGAGGGAAAGGGGGAGGGGATCTTAGAGATGGGACAGCTTCTTGTCCCATTGATCCCTTTCCCCGCTTTAGTTTGGGGGTTTTGAGAGGGAAAGGGGAAGGGGATCTTAGAGATGGGACAGATTCTTGTCCCATTGATCCTTTCCCCCGCTTTAGTTTGGGGGGTTTTGAGAGGGAAAGGGGGAGGGGATCTTAGAGATGGGACAGCTTCTTGTCCCATTGATCCCTTTCCCCGCTTTAGTTTGGGGGTTTTGAGAGGGAAAGGGGAAAGGGATCTTAGAGATGGGACAGCTTCTTGTCCCATTGATCCCTTTCCCCGATTTAGTTTGGGGGTTTTGAGAGGGAAAGGGGAAAGGGATCTTAGAGATGGGACAGCTTCTTGTCCCATTGATCCCTTTCCCCGCTTTAGTTTGGGGGTTTTGAGAGGGAAAGGGGAAGGGGATCGAAAAGATGGGACAGCTTCTTGTCCCATTGATCCCTTTCCCCGATTTAGTTTGGGGGTTTTGAGAGGGAAAGGGGAAAGGGATCTTAGAGATGGGACAGCTTCTTGTCCCATTGATCCCTTTCCCCGCTTTAGTTTGGGGGTTTTGAGAGGGAAAGGGGAAGGGGATCGAAAAGATGGGACAGCTTCTTGTCCCATTGATTCTCTTCCCTCGCATTAGTTTCAGGGGGTTTTGAGAGGGAAGGAGGGAGGGGATCTTAGAGATGGGACAGCTTCTTGTCCCATTGATCCCTTTCCCCGCTTTAGTTTGGGGGTTTTGAGAGGGAAAGGGGAAGGGGATCGAAAAGATGGGACAGCTTCTTGTCCCATTGATCCCTTTCCCCGCTTTAGTTTGGGGGGTTTTGAGAGGGAAAGGGGGAGGGGATCGAAAAGATGGGACAGCTTCTTGTCCCATTGATTCTCTTCCCTCGCTTTAGTTTGGGGGGTTTTGAGAGGGAAAGGGGGAGGGGATCTTAGAGATGGGACAGCTTCTTGTCCCATTTATCCCTTTCCCCGCTTTAGTTTGGGGGTTTTGAGAGGGAAAGGGGAAAGGGATCTTAGAGATGGGACAGCTTCTTGTCCCATTGATCCCTTTCCCCGATTTAGTTTGGGGGTTTTGAGAGGGAAAGGGGAAAGGGATCTTAGAGATGGGACAGCTTCTTGTCCCATTGATCCCTTTCCCCGCTTTAGTTTGGGGGTTTTGAGAGGGAAAGGGGAAGGGGATCGAAAAGATGGGACAGCTTCTTGTCCCATTGATCCCTTTCCCCGATTTAGTTTGGGGGTTTTGAGAGGGAAAGGGGAAGGGGATCGAAAAGATGAGACAGCTTCTTGTCCCATTGATCCCTTTCCCCGCTTTAGTTTGGGGGTTTTGAGAGGGAAAGGGGAAGGGGATCGAAAAGATGGGACAGCTTCTTGTCCCATTGATCCCTTTCCCCGCTTTAGTTTGGGGGTTTTGAGAGGGAAAGGGGAAGGGGATCGAAAAGATGAGACAGCTTCTTGTCCCATTGATCCCTTTCCCCGCTTTAGTTTGGGGGTTTTGAGAGGGAAAGGGGAAAGGGATCTTAGAGATGGGACAGCTTCTTGTCCCATTGATCCCTTTCCCCGCTTTAGTTTGGGGGTTTTGAGAGGGAAAGGGGAAGGGGATCGAAAAGATGAGACAGCTTCTTGTCCCATTGATCCCTTTCCCCGCTTTAGTTTGGGGGTTTTGAGAGGGAAAGGGGAAAGGGATCTTAGAGATGGGACAGCTTCTTGTCCCATTGATCCCTTTCCCCGCTTTAGTTTGGGGGTTTTGAGAGGGAAAGGGGAAGGGGATCGAAAAGATGAGACAGCTTCTTGTCCCATTGATCCCTTTCCCCGCTTTAGTTTGGGGGTTTTGAGAGGGAAAGGGGAAGGGGATCGAAAAGATGGGACAGCTTCTTGTCCCATTGATCCCTTTCCCCGCTTTAGTTTGGGGGGTTTTGAGAGGGAAAGGGGGAGGGGATCGAAAAGATGGGACAGCTTCTTGTCCCATTGATTCTCTTCCCTCGCATTAGTTTCAGGGGGTTTTGAGAGGGAAGGAGGGAGGGGATCTTAGAGATGGGACAGCTTCTTGTCCCATTGATCCCTTTCCCCGCTTTAGTTTGGGGGTTTTGAGAGGGAAAGGGGAAGGGGATCGAAAAGATGGGACAGCTTCTTGTCCCATTGATCCCTTTCCCCGCTTTAGTTTGGGGGGTTTTGAGAGGGAAAGGGGGAGGGGATCGAAAAGATGGGACAGCTTCTTGTCCCATTGATTCTCTTCCCTCGCATTAGTTTCAGGGGGTTTTGAGAGGGAAGGAGGGAGGGGATCTTAGAGATGGGACAGCTTCTTGTCCCATTTATCCCTTTCCCCGCAAGAGTCTCGGGGGGTTTTGAGAGAGAAAGGTGGAGGGATCTTAGAGATGGGACAGCTTCTTGTCCCATTGATCCCTTTCCCCGCTTTAGTTTGGGGGGTTTTGAGAGGGAAAGGGGGAGGGGATCGAAAAGATGGGACAGCTTCTTGTCCCATTGATTCTCTTCCCTCGCTTTAGTTTGGGGGGTTTTGAGAGGGAAAGGGGGAGGGGATCTTAGAGATGGGACAGCTTCTTGTCCCATTTATCCCTTTCCCCGCTTTAGTTTGGGGGTTTTGAGAGGGAAAGGGGAAAGGGATCTTAGAGATGGGACAGCTTCTTGTCCCATTGATCCCTTTCCCCGATTTAGTTTGGGGGTTTTGAGAGGGAAAGGGGAAAGGGATCTTAGAGATGGGACAGCTTCTTGTCCCATTGATCCCTTTCCCCGCTTTAGTTTGGGGGTTTTGAGAGGGAAAGGGGAAGGGGATCGAAAAGATGGGACAGCTTCTTGTCCCATTGATCCCTTTCCCCGATTTAGTTTGGGGGTTTTGAGAGGGAAAGGGGAAGGGGATCGAAAAGATGAGACAGCTTCTTGTCCCATTGATCCCTTTCCCCGCTTTAGTTTGGGGGTTTTGAGAGGGAAAGGGGAAGGGGATCGAAAAGATGGGACAGCTTCTTGTCCCATTGATCCCTTTCCCCGCTTTAGTTTGGGGGTTTTGAGAGGGAAAGGGGAAGGGGATCGAAAAGATGAGACAGCTTCTTGTCCCATTGATCCCTTTCCCCGCTTTAGTTTGGGGGTTTTGAGAGGGAAAGGGGAAAGGGATCTTAGAGATGGGACAGCTTCTTGTCCCATTGATCCCTTTCCCCGCTTTAGTTTGGGGGTTTTGAGAGGGAAAGGGGAAGGGGATCGAAAAGATGAGACAGCTTCTTGTCCCATTGATCCCTTTCCCCGCTTTAGTTTGGGGGTTTTGAGAGGGAAAGGGGAAAGGGATCTTAGAGATGGGACAGCTTCTTGTCCCATTGATCCCTTTCCCCGCTTTAGTTTGGGGGTTTTGAGAGGGAAAGGGGAAGGGGATCGAAAAGATGAGACAGCTTCTTGTCCCATTGATCCCTTTCCCCGCTTTAGTTTGGGGGTTTTGAGAGGGAAAGGGGAAGGGGATCGAAAAGATGGGACAGCTTCTTGTCCCATTGATCCCTTTCCCCGCTTTAGTTTGGGGGGTTTTGAGAGGGAAAGGGGGAGGGGATCGAAAAGATGGGACAGCTTCTTGTCCCATTGATTCTCTTCCCTCGCATTAGTTTCAGGGGGTTTTGAGAGGGAAGGAGGGAGGGGATCTTAGAGATGGGACAGCTTCTTGTCCCATTGATCCCTTTCCCCGCTTTAGTTTGGGGGTTTTGAGAGGGAAAGGGGAAGGGGATCGAAAAGATGGGACAGCTTCTTGTCCCATTGATCCCTTTCCCCGCTTTAGTTTGGGGGGTTTTGAGAGGGAAAGGGGGAGGGGATCGAAAAGATGGGACAGCTTCTTGTCCCATTGATTCTCTTCCCTCGCATTAGTTTCAGGGGGTTTTGAGAGGGAAGGAGGGAGGGGATCTTAGAGATGGGACAGCTTCTTGTCCCATTTATCCCTTTCCCCGCAAGAGTCTCGGGGGGTTTTGAGAGAGAAAGGTGGAGGGATCTTAGAGATGGGACAGCTTCTTGTCCCATTGATCCCTTTCCCCGCTTTAGTTTGGGGGTTTTGAGAGGGAAAGGGGAAGGGGATCGAAAAGATGGGACAGCTTCTTGTCCCATTGATCCCTTTCCCCGCTTTAGTTTGGGGGGTTTTGAGAGGGAAAGGGGGAGGGGATCGAAAAGATGGGACAGCTTCTTGTCCCATTGATTCTCTTCCCTCGCATTAGTTTCAGGGGGTTTTGAGAGGGAAGGAGGGAGGGGATCTTAGAGATGGGACAGCTTCTTGTCCCATTTATCCCTTTCCCCGCAAGAGTCTCGGGGGGTTTTGAGAGAGAAAGGTGGAGGGATCTTAGAGATGGGACAGATTCTTGTCCCATTGATCCCTTTCCCCGCTTTAGTTTTGGGGGGTTTTGAGAGGGAAAGGGGAAGGGGATCTTAGAGATGGGACAGATTCTTGTCCCATTTATCCCTTTCCCCGCTTTAGTTTGGGGGTTTTGAGAGGGAAAGGGGAAGGGGATCTTAGAGATGGGACAGATTTTTGTCCCATTGATCCCTTTCCCCGCTTTAGTTTTGGGGGGTTTTGAGAGGGAAAGGGGGAAGGGATCTTTTTTTTTTTGATGACTTTTTCTCGCGTCGAATGAAGAGAATTTCGAAGTTTTGTGGCCCCTACAGGGTGAACGAGAGAGTGTGTCAAATGAAGAGACTTTGATTAGTCTCAAACTTTGTCGATTTTTGTCATTTTAAAATGATTTTTCCGGAATAAAATTATGATATTCCTTCCCGTCACAATCTGATCTTTCCATTGATACCAAAATCATTACAAAATTCAAAGTTTTAAGAGTTTTCGTTTTTTTTTTCATTTTGTCAAAATGACTTTCGAAGTTTTGTGGCCCCTACAGGGTGAACAAGAGAGTGTGTCAAATGAAGAGACTTTGATTAGTCTCAAACTTTGTCGATTTTTGTCATTTTAAAATGATTTTTCCGGAATAAAATTATGATATTCCTTCCCGTCACAATCTGATCTTTCCATTGATACCAAAATCATTACAAAATTCAAAGTTTTAAGAGTTTTCGTTTTTTTTTTCATTTTGTCAAAATGACTTTCGAAGTTTTGTGGCCCCTACAGGATGAACGAGAGAGTATGTCAAATGAAGAGACTTTGATTAGTCTCAAACTTTGTCGATTTTTGTCATTTTAAAATGATTTTTCCGGAATAAAATTATGATATTCCTTCCCGTCACAATCTGATCTTTCCAATGATACCAAAATCATTACAAAATTCAAAGTTTTAAGAGTTTTCGTTTTTTTTTTCATTTTGTCAAAATGACTTTCGAAGTTTTGTGGCCCCTACAGGATGAACGAGAGAGTATGTCAAATGAAGAGACTTTGATTAGTCTCAAACTTTGTCGATTTTTGTCATTTTAAAATGATTTTTCCGGAATAAAATTATGATATTCCTTCCCGTCACAATCTGATCTTTCCATTGATACCAAAATCATTACAAAATTCAAAGTTTTAAGAGTTTTCGTTTTTTTTTTTCATTTTGTCAAAATGACTTTCGAAGTTTTGTGGCCCCTACAGGGTGAACAAGAGAGTGTGTCAAATGAAGAGACTTTGATTAGTCTCAAACTTTGTCGATTTTTGTCATTTTAAAATGAAATTTCCGGAATAAAATTATGATATTCCTTCCCGTCACAATCTGATCTTTCCATTGATACCAAAATCATTACAAAATTCAAAGTTTTAAGAGTTTTCGTTTTTTTTTTCATTTTGTCAAAATGACTTTCGAAGTTTTGTGGCCCCTACAGGATGAACGAGAGAGTATGTCAAATGAAGAGACTTTGATTAGTCTCAAACTTTGTCGATTTTTGTCATTTTAAAATGATTTTTCCGGAATAAAATTATGATATTCCTTCCCGTCACAATCTGATCTTTCCATTGATACCAAAATCATTACAAAATTCAAAGTTTTAAGAGTTTTCGTTTTTTTTTTCATTTTGTCAAAATGACTTTCGAAGTTTTGTGGCCCCTACAGGGTGAACGAGAGAGTGTGTCAAATGAAGAGACTTTGATTAGTCTCAAACTTTGTCGATTTTTGTCATTTTAAAATGATTTTTCCGGAATAAAATTATGATATTCCTTCCCGTCACAATCTGATCTTTCCATTGATACCAAAATCATTACAAAATTCAAAGTTTTAAGAGATTTCGTTTTTTTTTTCATTTTGTCAAAATGACTTTCGAAGTTTTGTGGCCCCTACAGGGTGAACAAGAGAGTGTGTCAAATGAAGAGACTTTGATTAGTCTCAAACTTTGTCGATTTTTGTCATTTTAAAATGATTTTTCCGGAATAAAATTATGATATTCCTTCCCGTCACAATCTGATCTTTCCATTGATACCAAAATCATTACAAAATTCAAAGTTTTAAGAGTTTTCGTTTTTTTTTTCATTTTGTCAAAATGACTTTCGAAGTTTTGTGGCCCCTACAGGGTGAACGAGAGAGTGTGTCAAATGAAGAGACTTTGATTAGTCTCAAACTTTGTCGATTTTTGTCATTTTAAAATGATTTTTCCGGAATAAAATTATGATATTCCTTCCCGTCACAATCTGATCTTTCCATTGATACCAAAATCATTACAAAATTCAAAGTTTTAAGAGTTTTCGTTTTTTTTTTCATTTTGTCAAAATGACTTTCGAAGTTTTGTGGCCCCTACAGGGTGAACAAGAGAGTGTGTCAAATGAAGAGACTTTGATTAGTCTCAAACTTTGTCGATTTTTGTCATTTTAAAATGATTTTTCCGGAATAAAATTATGATATTCCTTCCCGTCACAATCTGATCTTTCCATTGATACCAAAATCATTACAAAATTCAAAGTTTTAAGAGTTTTCGTTTTTTTTTTTCATTTTGTCAAAATGACTTTCGAAGTTTTGTGGCCCCTACAGGGTGAACAAGAGAGTGTGTCAAATGAAGAGACTTTGATTAGTCTCAAACTTTGTCGATTTTTGTCATTTTAAAATGAAATTTCCGGAATAAAATTATGATATTCCTTCCCGTCACAATCTGATCTTTCCAATGATACCAAAATCATTACAAAATTCAAAGTTTTAAGAGTTTTCGTTTTTTTTTTCATTTTGTCAAAATGACTTTCGAAGTTTTGTGGCCCCTACAGGGTGAACGAGAGAGTGTGTCAAATGAAGAGACTTTGATTAGTCTCAAACTTTGTCGATTTTTGTCATTTTAAAATGAAATTTCCGGAATAAAATTATGATATTCCTTCCCGTCACAATCTGATCTTTCCATTGATACCAAAATCATTACAAAATTCAAAGTTTTAAGAGTTTTCGTTTTTTTTTTCATTTTGTCAAAATGACTTTCGAAGTTTTGTGGCCCCTACAGGGTGAATGAGAGAGTGTGTCAAAAGAAGAGACTTTGATTGGCCTCAAACTTTGTCGATTTTTGTCATTTTAAAATGAAATTTCCGGAATAAAATTATGATATTCCTTCCCGTCACAATCTGATCTTTCCATTGATACCAAAATCATTACAAAATTCAAAGTTTTAAGAGTTTTCGTTTTTTTTTTCATTTTGTCAAAATGACTTTCGAAGTTTTGTGGCCCCTACAGGGTGAACGAGAGAGTGTGTCAAATGAAGAGACTTTGATTAGTCTCAAACTTTGTCGATTTTTGTCATTTTAAAATGAAATTTCCGGAATAAAATTATGATATTCCTTCCCGTCACAATCTGATCTTTCCATTGATACCAAAATCATTACAAAATTCAAAGTTTTAAGAGTTTTCGTTTTTTTTTTCATTTTGTCAAAATGACTTTCGAAGTTTTGTGGCCCCTACAGGGTGAACGAGAGAGTGTGTCAAATGAAGAGACTTTGATTAGTCTCAAACTTTGTCGATTTTTGTCATTTTAAAATGATTTTTCCGGAATAAAATTATGATATTCCTTCCCGTCACAATCTGATCTTTCCATTGATACCAAAATCATTACAAAATTCAAAGTTTTAAGAGTTTTCGTTTTTTTTTTCATTTTGTCAAAATGACTTTCGAAGTTTTGTGGCCCCTACAGGGTGAACGAGAGAGTGTGTCAAATGAAGAGACTTTGATTAGTCTCAAACTTTGTCGATTTTTGTCATTTTAAAATGATTTTTCCGGAATAAAATTATGATATTCCTTCCCGTCACAATCTGATCTTTCCATTGATACCAAAATCATTACAAAATTCAAAGTTTTAAGAGTTTTCGTTTTTTTTTTCATTTTGTCAAAATGACTTTCGAAGTTTTGTGGCCCCTACAGGGTGAACGAGAGAGTGTGTCAAATGAAGAGACTTTGATTAGTCTCAAACTTTGTCGATTTTTGTCATTTTAAAATGATTTTTCCGGAATAAAATTATGATATTCCTTCCCGTCACAATCTGATCTTTCCATTGATACCAAAATCATTACAAAATTCAAAGTTTTAAGAGTTTTCGTTTTTTTTTTCATTTTGTCAAAATGACTTTCGAAGTTTTGTGGCCCCTACAGGGTGAACGAGAGAGTGTGTCAAATGAAGAGACTTTGATTAGTCTCAAACTTTGTCGATTTTTGTCATTTTAAAATGAAATTTCCGGAATAAAATTATGATATTCCTTCCCGTCACAATCTGATCTTTCCATTGATACCAAAATCATTACAAAATTCAAAGTTTTAAGAGTTTTCGTTTTTTTTTTCATTTTGTCAAAATGACTTTCGAAGTTTTGTGGCCCCTACAGGGTGAACGAGAGAGTGTGTCAAATGAAGAGACTTTGATTAGTCTCAAACTTTGTCGATTTTTGTCATTTTAAAATGAAATTTCCGGAATAAAATTATGATATTCCTTCCCGTCACAATCTGATCTTTCCATTGATACCAAAATCATTACAAAATTCAAAGTTTTAAGAGTTTTCGTTTTTTTTTTCATTTTGTCAAAATGACTTTCGAAGTTTTGTGGCCCCTACAGGGTGAACAAGAGAGTGTGTCAAATGAAGAGACTTTGATTAGTCTCAAACTTTGTCGATTTTTGTCATTTTAAAATGATTTTTCCGGAATAAAATTATGATATTCCTTCCCGTCACAATCTGATCTTTCCATTGATACCAAAATCATTACAAAATTCAAAGTTTTAAGAGTTTTCGTTTTTTTTTTCATTTTGTCAAAATGACTTTCGAAGTTTTGTGGCCCCTACAGGGTGAACGAGAGAGTGTGTCAAATGAAGAGACTTTGATTAGTCTCAAACTTTGTCGATTTTTGTCATTTTAAAATGAAATTTCCGGAATAAAATTATGATATTCCTTCCCGTCACAATCTGATCTTTCCATTGATACCAAAATCATTACAAAATTCAAAGTTTTAAGAGTTTTCGTTTTTTTTTTTCATTTTGTCAAAATGACTTTCGAAGTTTTGTGGCCCCTACAGGGTGAACGAGAGAGTGTGTCAAATGAAGAGACTTTGATTAGTCTCAAACTTTGTCGATTTTTGTCATTTTAAAATGAAATTTCCGGAATAAAATTATGATATTCCTTACCGTCACAATCTGATCTTTCCAATGATGTCAAAATCATTACAAAATTCAAAGTTTTAAGAGTTTTCGTTTTTTTTTTCATTTTGTCAAAATGACTTTCGAAGTTTTGTGGCCCCTACAGGATGAACGAGAGAGTATGTCAAATGAAGAGACTTTGATTAGTCTCAAACTTTGTCGATTTTTGTCATTTTAAAATGAAATTTCCGGAATAAAATTATGATATTCCTTCCCGTCACAATCTGATCTTTCCATTGATACCAAAATCATTACAAAATTCAAAGTTTTAAGAGTTTTCGTTTTTTTTTTTCATTTTGTCAAAATGACTTTCGAAGTTTTGTGGCCACTACAGGGTGAACAAGAGAGTGTGTCAAATGAAGAGACTTTGATTAGTCTCAAACTTTGTCGATTTTTGTCATTTTAAAATGAAATTTCCGGAATAAAATTATGATATTCCTTCCCGTCACAATCTGATCTTTCCATTGATACCAAAATCATTACAAAATTCAAAGTTTTAAGAGTTTTCGTTTTTTTTTTCATTTTGTCAAAATGACTTTCGAAGTTTTGTGGCCCCTACAGGGTGAACGAGAGAGTGTGTCAAATGAAGAGACTTTGATTAGTCTCAAACTTTGTCGATTTTTGTCATTTTAAAATGAAATTTCCGGAATAAAATTATGATATTCCTTACCGTCACAATCTGATCTTTCCAATGATGTCAAAATCATTACAAAATTCAAAGTTTTAAGAGTTTTCGTTTTTTTTTTCATTTTGTCAAAATGACTTTCGAAGTTTTGTGGCCCCTACAGGGTGAACAAGAGAGTGTGTCAAATGAAGAGACTTTGATTAGTCTCAAACTTTGTCGATTTTTGTCATTTTAAAATGAAATTTCCGGAATAAAATTATGATATTCCTTCCCGTCACAATCTGATCTTTCCATTGATACCAAAATCATTACAAAATTCAAAGTTTTAAGAGTTTTCGTTTTTTTTTTCATTTTGTCAAAATGACTTTCGAAGTTTTGTGGCCCCTACAGGATGAACGAGAGAGTATGTCAAATGAAGAGACTTTGATTAGTCTCAAACTTTGTCGATTTTTGTCATTTTAAAATGAAATTTCCGGAATAAAATTATGATATTCCTTCCCGTCACAATCTGATCTTTCCATTGATACCAAAATCATTACAAAATTCAAAGTTTTAAGAGTTTTCGTTTTTTTTTTCATTTTGTCAAAATGACTTTCGAAGTTTTGTGGCCCCTACAGGGTGAACGAGAGAGTGTGTCAAATGAAGAGACTTTGATTAGTCTCAAACTTTGTCGATTTTTGTCATTTTAAAATGATTTTTCCGGAATAAAATTATGATATTCCTTCCCGTCACAATCTGATCTTTCCATTGATACCAAAATCATTACAAAATTCAAAGTTTTAAGAGTTTTCGTTTTTTTTTTCATTTTGTCAAAATGACTTTCGAAGTTTTGTGGCCCCTACAGGGTGAACGAGAGAGTGTGTCAAATGAAGAGACTTTGATTAGTCTCAAACTTTGTCGATTTTTGTCATTTTAAAATGAAATTTCCGGAATAAAATTATGATATTCCTTCCCGTCACAATCTGATCTTTCCATTGATACCAAAATCATTACAAAATTCAAAGTTTTAAGAGATTTCGTTTTTTTTTTCATTTTGTCAAAATGTCTTTCGAAGTTTTGTGGCCCCTACAGGGTGAACGAGAGAGTATGTCAAATGAAGAGACTTTGATTAGTCTCAAACTTTGTCGATTTTTGTCATTTTAAAATGAAATTTCCGGAATAAAATTATGATATTCCTTCCCGTCACAATCTGATCTTTCCATTGATACCAAAATCATTACAAAATTCAAAGTTTTAAGAGTTTTCGTTTTTTTTTTCATTTTGTCAAAATGACTTTCGAAGTTTTGTGGCCCCTACAGGGTGAACAAGAGAGTGTGTCAAATGAAGAGACTTTGATTAGTCTCAAACTTTGTCGATTTTTGTCATTTTAAAATGATTTTTCCGGAATAAAATTATGATATTCCTTCCCGTCACAATCTGATCTTTCCATTGATACCAAAATCATTACAAAATTCAAAGTTTTAAGAGTTTTCGTTTTTTTTTTCATTTTGTCAAAATGACTTTCGAAGTTTTGTGGCCCCTACAGGGTGAACAAGAGAGTGTGTCAAATGAAGAGACTTTGATTAGTCTCAAACTTTGTCGATTTTTGTCATTTTAAAATGATTTTTCCGGAATAAAATTATGATATTCCTTCCCGTCACAATCTGATCTTTCCATTGATACCAAAATCATTACAAAATTCAAAGTTTTAAGAGTTTTTGTTTTTTTTTTCATTTTGTCAAAATGACTTTCGAAGTTTTGTGGCCCCTACAGGGTGAACGAGAGAGTGTGTCAAATGAAGAGACTTTGATTAGTCTCAAACTTTGTCGATTTTTGTCATTTTAAAATGATTTTTCCGGAATAAAATTATGATATTCCTTCCCGTCACAATCTGATCTTTCCATTGATACCAAAATCATTACAAAATTCAAAGTTTTAAGAGTTTTCGTTTTTTTTTTCATTTTGTCAAAATGTCTTTCGAAGTTTTGTGGCCCCTACAGGGTGAACAAGAGAGTGTGTCAAATGAAGAGACTTTGATTAGTCTCAAACTTTGTCGATTTTTGTCATTTTAAAATGAAATTTCCGGAATAAAATTATGATATTCCTTCCCGTCACAATCTGATCTTTCCATTGATACCAAAATCATTACAAAATTCAAAGTTTTAAGAGTTTTCGTTTTTTTTTTCATTTTGTCAAAATGTCTTTCGAAGTTTTGTGGCCCCTACAGGGTGAACAAGAGAGTGTGTCAAATGAAGAGACTTTGATTAGTCTCAAACTTTGTCGATTTTTGTCATTTTAAAATGAAATTTCCGGAATAAAATTATGATATTCCTTCCCGTCACAATCTGATCTTTCCATTGATACCAAAATCATTACAAAATTCAAAGTTTTAAGAGTTTTCGTTTTTTTTTCATTTTGTCAAAATGACTTTCGAAGTTTTGTGGCCCCTACAGGGTGAACAAGAGAGTGTGTCAAATGAAGAGACTTTGATTAGTCTCAAACTTTGTCGATTTTTGTCATTTTAAAATGAAATTTCCGGAATAAAATTATGATATTCCTTCCCGTCACAATTTGATCTTTCCATTGATACCAAAATCATAACAAAATTCAAAGTTTTAAGAGTTTTCGTTTTTTTTTTCATTTTGTCAAAATGTCTTTCGAAGTTTTGTGGCCCCTACAGGGTGAACAAGAGAGTGTGTCAAATGAAGAGACTTTGATTAGTCTCAAACTTTGTCGATTTTTGTCATTTTAAAATGAAATTTCCGGAATAAAATTATGATATTCCTTCCCGTCACAATCTGATCTTTCCATTGATACCAAAATCATTACAAAATTCAAAGTTTTAAGAGTTTTCGTTTTTTTTTTCATTTTGTCAAAATGACTTTCGAAGTTTTGTGGCCCCTACAGGGTGAACAAGAGAGTGTGTCAAATGAAGAGACTTTGATTAGTCTCAAACTTTGTCGATTTTTGTCATTTTAAAATGAAATTTCCGGAATAAAATTATGATATTCCTTCCCGTCACAATCTGATCTTTCCATTGATACCAAAATCATTACAAAATTCAAAGTTTTAAGAGTTTTCGTTTTTTTTTTCATTTTGTCAAAATGACTTTCGAAGTTTTGTGGCCCCTACAGGGTGAACAAGAGAGTGTGTCAAATGAAGAGACTTTGATTAGTCTCAAACTTTGTCGATTTTTGTCATTTTAAAATGAAATTTCCGGAATAAAATTATGATATTCCTTCCCGTCACAATCTGATCTTTCCATTGATACCAAAATCATTACAAAATTCAAAGTTTTAAGAGTTTTCGTTTTTTTTTTCATTTTGTCAAAATGACTTTCGAAGTTTTGTGGCCCCTACAGGATGAACGAGAGAGTATGTCAAATGAAGAGACTTTGATTAGTCTCAAACTTTGTCGATTTTTGTCATTTTAAAATGAAATTTCCGGAATAAAATTATGATATTCCTTCCCGTCACAATCTGATCTTTCCATTGATACCAAAATCATTACAAAATTCAAAGTTTTAAGAGTTTTCGTTTTTTTTTTCATTTTGTCAAAATGACTTTCGAAGTTTTGTGGCCCCTACAGGATGAACGAGAGAGTATGTCAAATGAAGAGACTTTGATTAGTCTCAAACTTTGTCGATTTTTGTCATTTTAAAATGAAATTTCCGGAATAAAATTATGATATTCCTTCCCGTCACAATCTGATCTTTCCATTGATACCAAAATCATTACAAAATTCAAAGTTTTAAGAGTTTTCGTTTTTTTTTTCATTTTGTCAAAATGACTTTCGAAGTTTTGTGGCCCCTACAGGATGAACGAGAGAGTATGTCAAATGAAGAGACTTTGATTAGTCTCAAACTTTGTCGATTTTTGTCATTTTAAAATGAAATTTCCGGAATAAAATTATGATATTCCTTCCCGTCACAATCTGATCTTTCCATTGATACCAAAATCATTACAAAATTCAAAGTTTTAAGAGTTTTCGTTTTTTTTTTCATTTTGTCAAAATGACTTTCGAAGTTTTGTGGCCCCTACAGGGTGAACGAGAGAGTGTGTCAAATGAAGAGACTTTGATTAGTCTCAAACTTTGTCGATTTTTGTCATTTTAAAATGAAATTTCCGGAATAAAATTATGATATTCCTTCCCGTCACAATCTGATCTTTCCATTGATACCAAAATCATTACAAAATTCAAAGTTTTAAGAGTTTTCGTTTTTTTTTTCATTTTGTCAAAATGACTTTCGAAGTTTTGTGGCCCCTACAGGGTGAACGAGAGAGTGTGTCAAATGAAGAGACTTTGATTAGTCTCAAACTTTGTCGATTTTTGTCATTTTAAAATGAAATTTCCGGAATAAAATTATGATATTCCTTACCGTCACAATCTGATCTTTCCAATGATGTCAAAATCATTACAAAATTCAAAGTTTTAAGAGTTTTCGTTTTTTTTTTCATTTTGTCAAAATGACTTTCGAAGTTTTGTGGCCCCTACAGGATGAACGAGAGAGTATGTCAAATGAAGAGACTTTGATTAGTCTCAAACTTTGTCGATTTTTGTCATTTTAAAATGAAATTTCCGGAATAAAATTATGATATTCCTTACCGTCACAATCTGATCTTTCCAATGATGTCAAAATCATTACAAAATTCAAAGTTTTAAGAGTTTTCGTTTTTTTTTTCATTTTGTCAAAATGACTTTCGAAGTTTTGTGGCCCCTACAGGGTGAACGAGAGAGTGTGTCAAATGAAGAGACTTTGATTAGTCTCAAACTTTGTCGATTTTTGTCATTTTAAAATGAAATTTCCGGAATAAAATTATGATATTCCTTCCCGTCACAATCTGATCTTTCCATTGATACCAAAATCATTACAAAATTCAAAGTTTTAAGAGTTTTCGTTTTTTTTTTCATTTTGTCAAAATGACTTTCGAAGTTTTGTGGCCCCTACAGGATGAACGAGAGAGTATGTCAAATGAAGAGACTTTGATTAGTCTCAAACTTTGTCGATTTTTGTCATTTTAAAATGAAATTTCCGGAATAAAATTATGATATTCCTTCCCGTCACAATCTGATCTTTCCATTGATACCAAAATCATTACAAAATTCAAAGTTTTAAGAGTTTTCGTTTTTTTTTTCATTTTGTCAAAATGACTTTCGAAGTTTTGTGGCCCCTACAGGATGAACGAGAGAGTATGTCAAATGAAGAGACTTTGATTAGTCTCAAACTTTGTCGATTTTTGTCATTTTAAAATGAAATTTCCGGAATAAAATTATGATATTCCTTCCCGTCACAATCTGATCTTTCCATTGATACCAAAATCATTACAAAATTCAAAGTTTTAAGAGTTTTCGTTTTTTTTTTCATTTTGTCAAAATGACTTTCGAAGTTTTGTGGCCCCTACAGGATGAACGAGAGAGTATGTCAAATGAAGAGACTTTGATTAGTCTCAAACTTTGTCGATTTTTGTCATTTTAAAATGAAATTTCCGGAATAAAATTATGATATTCCTTACCGTCACAATCTGATCTTTCCAATGATGTCAAAATCATTACAAAATTCAAAGTTTTAAGAGTTTTCGTTTTTTTTTTCATTTTGTCAAAATGACTTTCGAAGTTTTGTGGCCCCTACAGGATGAACGAGAGAGTATGTCAAATGAAGAGACTTTGATTAGTCTCAAACTTTGTCGATTTTTGTCATTTTAAAATGAAATTTCCGGAATAAAATTATGATATTCCTTCCCGTCACAATCTGATCTTTCCATTGATACCAAAATCATTACAAAATTCAAAGTTTTAAGAGTTTTCGTTTTTTTTTTCATTTTGTCAAAATGACTTTCGAAGTTTTGTGGCCCCTACAGGGTGAACGAGAGAGTGTGTCAAATGAAGAGACTTTGATTAGTCTCAAACTTTGTCGATTTTTGTCATTTTAAAATGAAATTTCCGGAATAAAATTATGATATTCCTTACCGTCACAATCTGATCTTTCCAATGATGTCAAAATCATTACAAAATTCAAAGTTTTAAGAGTTTTCGTTTTTTTTTTCATTTTGTCAAAATGACTTTCGAAGTTTTGTGGCCCCTACAGGGTGAACAAGAGAGTGTGTCAAATGAAGAGACTTTGATTAGTCTCAAACTTTGTCGATTTTTGTCATTTTAAAATGAAATTTCCGGAATAAAATTATGATATTCCTTACCGTCACAATCTGATCTTTCCATTGATACCAAAATCATTACAAAATTCAAAGTTTTAAGAGTTTTCGTTTTTTTTTTCATTTTGTCAAAATGACTTTCGAAGTTTTGTGGCCCCTACAGGGTGAACGAGAGAGTGTGTCAAATGAAGAGACTTTGATTAGTCTCAAACTTTGTCAATTTTTGTCATTTTAAAATGAAATTTCCGGAATAAAATTATGATATTCCTTACCGTCACAATCTGATCTTTCCAATGATGTCAAAATCATTACAAAATTCAAAGTTTTAAGAGTTTTCGTTTTTTTTTTCATTTTGTCAAAATGACTTTCGAAGTTTTGTGGCCCCTACAGGGTGAACAAGAGAGTGTGTCAAATGAAGAGACTTTGATTAGTCTCAAACTTTGTCGATTTTTGTCATTTTAAAATGAAATTTCCGGAATAAAATTATGATATTCCTTCCCGTCACAATCTGATCTTTCCATTGATACCAAAATCATTACAAAATTCAAAGTTTTAAGAGTTTTCGTTTTTTTTTTCATTTTGTCAAAATGACTTTCGAAGTTTTGTGGCCCCTACAGGGTGAACGAGAGAGTGTGTCAAATGAAGAGACTTTGATTAGTCTCAAACTTTGTCGATTTTTGTCATTTTAAAATGAAATTTCCGGAATAAAATTATGATATTCCTTCCCGTCACAATCTGATCTTTCCATTGATACCAAAATCATTACAAAATTCAAAGTTTTAAGAGTTTTCGTTTTTTTTTTTTCATTTTGTCAAAATGACTTTCGAAGTTTTGTGGCCCCTACAGGGTGAACAAGAGAGTGTGTCAAATGAAGAGACTTTGATTAGTCTCAAACTTTGTCGATTTTTGTCATTTTAAAATGATTTTTCCGGAATAAAATTATGATATTCCTTCCCGTCACAATCTGATCTTTCCAATGATACCAAAATCATTACAAAATTCAAAGTTTTAAGAGTTTTCGTTTTTTTTTTCATTTTGTCAAAATGACTTTCGAAGTTTTGTGGCCCCTACAGGGTGAACGAGAGAGTGTGTCAAATGAAGAGACTTTGATTAGTCTCAAACTTTGTCGATTTTTGTCATTTTAAAATGAAATTTCCGGAATAAAATTATGATATTCCTTCCCGTCACAATCTGATCTTTCCATTGATACCAAAATCATTACAAAATTCAAAGTTTTAAGAGTTTTCGTTTTTTTTTTTTCATTTTGTCAAAATGACTTTCGAAGTTTTGTGGCCCCTACAGGGTGAACAAGAGAGTGTGTCAAATGAAGAGACTTTGATTAGTCTCAAACTTTGTCGATTTTTGTCATTTTAAAATGATTTTTCCGGAATAAAATTATGATATTCCTTCCCGTCACAATCTGATCTTTCCAATGATACCAAAATCATTACAAAATTCAAAGTTTTAAGAGTTTTCGTTTTTTTTTTCATTTTGTCAAAATGACTTTCGAAGTTTTGTGGCCCCTACAGGGTGAACGAGAGAGTGTGTCAAATGAAGAGACTTTGATTAGTCTCAAACTTTGTCGATTTTTGTCATTTTAAAATGAAATTTCCGGAATAAAATTATGATATTCCTTCCCGTCACAATCTGATCTTTCCATTGATACCAAAATCATTACAAAATTCAAAGTTTTAAGAGTTTTCGTTTTTTTTTTTTCATTTTGTCAAAATGACTTTCGAAGTTTTGTGGCCCCTACAGGGTGAACAAGAGAGTGTGTCAAATGAAGAGACTTTGATTAGTCTCAAACTTTGTCGATTTTTGTCATTTTAAAATGATTTTTCCGGAATAAAATTATGATATTCCTTCCCGTCACAATCTGATCTTTCCAATGATACCAAAATCATTACAAAATTCAAAGTTTTAAGAGTTTTCGTTTTTTTTTTCATTTTGTCAAAATGACTTTCGAAGTTTTGTGGCCCCTACAGGGTGAACGAGAGAGTGTGTCAAATGAAGAGACTTTGATTAGTCTCAAACTTTGTCGATTTTTGTCATTTTAAAATGAAATTTCCGGAATAAAATTATGATATTCCTTCCCGTCACAATCTGATCTTTCCATTGATACCAAAATCATTACAAAATTCAAAGTTTTAAGAGTTTTCGTTTTTTTTTTCATTTTGTCAAAATGACTTTCGAAGTTTTGTGGCCCCTACAGGGTGAACGAGAGAGTGTGTCAAATGAAGAGACTTTGATTAGTCTCAAACTTTGTCGATTTTTGTCATTTTAAAATGAAATTTCCGGAATAAAATTATGATATTCCTTCCCGTCACAATCTGATCTTTCCATTGATACCAAAATCATTACAAAATTCAAAGTTTTAAGAGTTTTCGTTTTTTTTTTTCATTTTGTCAAAATGACTTTCGAAGTTTTGTGGCCCCTACAGGGTGAACGAGAGAGTGTGTCAAATGAAGAGACTTTGATTAGTCTCAAACTTTGTCGATTTTTGTCATTTTAAAATGAAATTTCCGGAATAAAATTATGATATTCCTTCCCGTCACAATCTGATCTTTCCAATGATACCAAAATCATTACAAAATTCAAAGTTTTAAGAGTTTTCGTTTTTTTTTTCATTTTGTCAAAATGACTTTCGAAGTTTTGTGGCCCCTACAGGGTGAACGAGAGAGTGTGTCAAATGAAGAGACTTTGATTAGTCTCAAACTTTGTCGATTTTTGTCATTTTAAAATGATTTTTCCGGAATAAAATTATGATATTCCTTCCCGTCACAATCTGATCTTTCCATTGATACCAAAATCATTACAAAATTCAAAGTTTTAAGAGTTTTCGTTTTATTCAAATTTATATATTTTGTTCTTAAAAAAAAGCCGTTTAAAACTTAATTTGTTGACTTGACAGTTCCGAATCTTTCTAAAACATTGTGAAGCTTTATCTTTTCAACCAATCAATTTTCTTTCTAAGTTTTGTGATCATTGTAGACTACAATTTGACTACGACATAAAAAATAAAACTTGAAACTTTTATCTTGAAATATCTTCATTCAATATTCCAATGAAGAAAAGTGGAAAAACGTTGACATTTTTGTTGTTTTCTAATCAAAAAAAATGTTGTTTTTGGTTTTTGGTAATGTAAAATGTCAAAAAACCTACGTAAAATGTTGTTTTTATGTGTTCATAGCCTCGCCAACATTGGATCAATATTCATCTTCATCTTCATCTTCATTTCCTTCCTCATCGAACCCAAATCAGTTTCAAAACTTGTTTTTAGTTTCTCCTCAAAGAGAGAAAAAGAGAGAGAGAGAGAGAGACGAATAGGTTCTGTTCGATCTCTACACGCATTTCTGTTGATCACATTCCAGCTTCTACTAAATTGGAATTTGGTAGAAGCTGAATGTTTTCAACTTGAAAATGAATCAAGCGGCTTTATCACATTCTTTCACACAATCTCATCCCACCGAAAACCTTTTTATATAAAACATTACATTTCTTGATTATCACATTCTTATCTACAATGATTTTTGGTGTTTCGATGACGAAGCTTCATTCAATTGGCTTTAAAAAAAGAAAAAATGTTTTACAATTAAAATGTAACAAAAAATATTCCCAAGAAATCATCTGATGAATTTTTTTCAGTAAAAATTTGTTTGAGAGAAAATCTCCCCCAAATCTGTTTGATGACCTCTTCCTCCTCCCACACACTTTTCCTTTGTTGTTGTCGTCGTAGGACGAGGAGGAGGAGAACGGAAGGAGAAGCTTCAAAGTGCTTCCTCCCCATTCTCTAGACATTTGACCATTTTCTTTTAAATTGAAATTATATGCTAAAAATAGAGAATTAAAAATGAATTTTTTTCCGTTTTTTAGCGATTTTTTTTAAATTGAAAAAACGCAGAAATTTGATGTTTTTCCTTCTTTTTTATTTTTGTTCGTTCTGATCATTGATTACATTGCGATGATCATCACGCATGCACCCATTTTTGATCGATTTTTTAGTTGATGAATGAAGAGATTCAAAGCAGATTGGAGACACAGTAGGCGAAACATTTCTCTTTATCACTCGGTTTTCTCTATTTCTCTCTCTCTCTCTCTCTCTATCTATCTCTCTCTCTCTCTCTCTCTCTCTCTCTTTCTCTCTCTCTTTCTCTCTCTCTCTCTCTCTCTCTCTCTCTCTCTCTCTTTCTCTGTCTTTTTTCTGCCTGTGTTTCTCTCTAATGGACTCGCGGCGCTGATACGATTCGATAATTCTTTGAACTGTTCCGATTCAAATCGTACGGCTAAATAATCAAAAATCACGCATCGGTACAATAAATCAACGATAACATTTTTAAACCCAAAAATGAGCATTTTTTTCGTCGCCTGGCGTTCGAAGAAAAACTCCAAAATTAGCGGCGGCAGGAGAAAAACTGTTTTTTCTTCCCCATTGTCTCCCCATGTGTGATTGATTATTCCTACTCGAAGATTGAAAATGTGAGCCAATTACCGATACAATGAATGATCATCAAAATATTTTTTTTTGTTTTTTTTTTTCGAATGCGCGCAGCACTGAATACAACTACGGTAAGCACTTCAAAATCAAATGAACAATGAAATTAATTTATCCAAATTATTTGATTTTTTGTCACCTCCCTCCGCCCTCCTCCCCCCCCTCCTCATTTTTTTAAAATTTAAATTAAATTTAGTTTAGTTAAGTGTCACAAGACAAAACTTTTTTTGAAGAAAAAAAAAGAAGGAATAATGAGGGAGGAGTCGATGAGAATGAAGAAAATGAAAACAAAAAGAGATGGAATGATATTTTTCAAATTGTTGTGATCCCATTGATTGAAATTTTATTTTTAATTATCATCATCTCAAAAAATGCTTGAAAATCGGCAAAAAAAAAGAAAGAAAGAAAACGGGTGAAATGAAGATTCTGATCTTGCCGATGGTTCGACATGGACGGCAACAAAAACTGGATTTTCAAGTGTTGAAATTCTTGACCAAAAACTAAATTTCAATTTGATTTTACCAAAAAATAAGAACGAGTTGTTTTCATTTTCCTTGTCATTTTCTTCTCTTTTTTTTTGTGCGGCCAAATTTCATGTTTTTCATAATTATTGGGAAAAAACCTTTTTTTATTTGAATCGAATTTCTCCAAAAAATAAAGCGGGGAGGTTTTTCATTTGTTTTGCGCTTTTGCCAGATTAATATTTAATCTCGATTATTATTGTTTTTCTCTCTTTCTCTCTCTCTCTCTCTTTCTCTCTCTCTCTCTCTCTCTCCCGAATGAATCGCCCTGCCCTACAACCTATTATTTTTCAATTTTTTCCAGACTTGTTTTTTATTTTCCTCCCTCTCCGCCGTCCTAAATTTAATGTTCCAGTGTGTTGGACATTAAAACGTATGAATCTAGGAGGTAGTCGTTGAAGAAGAAAAGGAAGAAGAAAAATCATAAGAAAACGTTTGTGTGTAAAATGAGAAAAGAATTGAAACTGGCAACCACCGCTTTCAATTATTTCTGCAAAGACTTCGAAGCTAGAATTTTCAGCATGAAGCTGTAATTTTTTTTGTTTTCTTTCTTTTTTTTTAATTCTGTCTTTTGTCCGGTCAAACAATATTCTTTCTTCATTTCTTTTCTTTTCATTTTTTTTTTGTTTTTGTCTTTTTTACACTTATTCTGCCCTTGTTGTCTTTTCTCCTTTTAAACATTTCCATTTTTCTTTTGAGCGAATAATATTCTTCAAAGGCTTTTTCATTTCTCTCTCTCTCTCTCTCTCTCTCTCTCTCTCTCTCTCTGACATCATAGTATTAGAGGATTAAAATAAATAGTTAGATATGTATTACTTTTTTCTTGGATTTGAAAAATTGACATTTTTTAGGCAAAACAGAATCTTTTTTTCTCCTTCCTTCTTCGTAATAACATCGATGATTTCAAAAAAAAAAAAAAAGGGTGGAGAAAATTCATCAGCAAACAGCTGAAAATAATTTCAGATGTTTTCGTTTCTTTTCTTCTTTGGGAGGGTTTCACTCAAAATATTTGATTTTAACGTATTCAAACTAAAAATCAAAATTTGGAGAAAAAAAAAAGAAAACGCGCGAGACCAATTTAACGAATTTCACTTTTTTTTTTTAAATAAAAGTGTGTGTGTCTTTTTTACAAAAAATAAAAAAGAAGAAGCTTAAATTCAATGATTCCTTCTTCTGCTGAAATTTTTTTAACGAACCGCCTTTTACTTCTGAAACGTGTTTATTTCAACTTTATGTATTTCACTTCCGCTCGTCATCATTTTTATTCGAGCTTTTCCCTCTTTTCCTCTTTTTGTTTTTATTTAGGAAGTTGGATAAAATTGATGTTCATATGGTTTGCAGTTTTCTTGCACATTAAAAATTATGAGAAAATTAATCTTTTCCTTTTTTTTTTTTCTGATGTTCAAATTTAGATGTTCGTAATCTCGCTCCCCCCCCCCCCCCCCCCCTCAATTATTTTCTTCTTCTTCTTCTTCATATTCTTTACCGAACATGATAACAATTGATCAGATTAGCGCAAAAAAAAATGTGATAAATGATTAGAAAAGGGAAGGGGAGGGGGGGGGGAGGAAGGATTTGTTCGTTTTCGACAAATTCGTCCCATTATTTTTTGTTCTCTCTCTCTCTCTCTCTCTCTTCTCTCTCTCTCTCTCTCTCTTTAATCTGTCTCTGGTCTGTCGATTGTGTAAAAATAATTTTTTTTTTTTTTTTTTTTTGGTTGTTGTTTGGGTTGATAAAACAAATTAATTGTTTGGTGTTGTTGAGTCATCAAATGTCGGAGGGTGTGCGCGAGTTTTTATTTGATATTCCTCTCTCTTCTAAAAAAAAACACACACACAAAAACACTCAGCAAAACCGGAAATTTTAATAAACTCATTTTGGAGTTGGAGAGAGAGAGAGAGAGAGAGAAAAAAAATTTCCAAATATTTGCCGAGTTTGTGTTGGGTGAGAAGATTTTGCTTTTCCAAATCAGAGCACGTCACTTTTCCTCATTCTTCTCGTATAAATTTCGCCGCCCCCCCTTGCCCATTCTGGCTCATTTCAACATTTTTTTTCAAAACGAATTTTTGATAACAAATATCGGGTGATAAAATTTATTTTTCACCGATCCACCCCCACAACCACGTGGTCGACTTTAATTTTCAATTATTTTCGAGCCAAACCCAATTTCTAAATACTCTTGTCAAATGTGATAAGAGAAAATATGTAGTTTTTGGTGGCCAAGGCGAAGAATAATAATTTTATTTACATGTTACACAACAAAATCTGATGAATGGTAATCAAATTTATGTAGATTTCTCTCTCTCTCTCCTCTCTCTCTCTCTCTCTCTCTCTCTCTCTCTTCTCTCTCTCCTCTCTCTCTCTCTCTCTTTCTCTCTCTCTCTCTCTCTCCTCTCTCTCTCTCTCTCTCTCTTTCTTCTCTCTCTCTCTCTCTCTCTCTCTCTCTCCTTTCTCTCTCTCTCTCTCTCTCCTCTCTCTTCTCTCTCTCTTCTCTCTCTCTCTCTCTCTCTCTCTCTCTCCTTCACCTAGCTGGCCTGTGTGCATTTTTTATAAGACAATCAAAAAAAACTATGAGCAAAAGCTGAGGAAAAAGCCTTAGAAAAAACGGTTCGAGTCAGTTTTTTTTGTTTACACGTATTCCTTTTTTGCTTATCATCATCGAAAAATTTTAATTCCACGAAAATAAAAGACCGAAATGATTGATTTCATCAGTTTGACATATGATCAAACAATTCCTCTTTCATTTTTTGCACGTTTGTTATCAGTTAAAACATTTTTTTCTGTGGACATTTTTCTTTTCTTCTTTTTTTTTTACCATCAACAATTTTCTGTGATATTTTGTGTCAACATTTCAAGTGAAGTGCAGCGAAGACAATCTTCATCATCACAACCCACTCCTTATTTTGCACGTAGACGATTCAAGAAAGAAGAAAAAGGGGGATGAGAGAAGGATTGTTTTTTTTGAAGAATCAATTATTGATACAGTTTGAAATCCGTTGGTTCCGATCATTTTATCTTTCTTAAAAATTGTCGCATCATGTTTTATTAAAGAAAAATGTGATAAGAGTTCCATACGCCCTAGACATTTCCCGGTTCTTATCATCCATCATCTCAACCTCCTCATAATAATTCCAACCATTTTTTTAAAAAATATTTGCATTGAATATTTATTAGAAAGAAGGGAAAAAAGAAAAAAAAACGAAGACGAAATATTGCCGCAATAAAAATGGAAATGCTTGAATTTGAATTTTTTGCGAATAAGAAACGACGAAAAATGCACCCATAAATAACCTTTTCGCCTGATCTTTTGAACTTTGTTCTCGGCTTTTTGTTTTTCCTAGAATGTTTTCAGACAAATTTTTAAACCCATTTCATCATTTTTCTTTTTTC
>OY751564.1:7145483-7271589 GCA_963572285.1 Caenorhabditis drosophilae
AGTGGTTTTTTTGAATTATTCATTTTTTTTGGCACCATCAAGATCTACGACTTGAATAATTCACTGCTCTTCTTTTTTTTGTAAAAAAAAGTTTTCCTCTTGTTAAGTTATGAATTTCTCTCTCTCTCTCTCTCTCTCTCTCTCTCTCTCTCTCTCTCTCTCTCTCTCTCTCTCTCTCTTCTCTCTCTCTCTCTCTCTCTCTCTCTCTCTCTCTCTCTCTCTCTCTCTCTCTCTCTCTCTCTCTCTTTCTTTCACACCTTCTGCCACATTTTGTCATTTATGAAAATAAAAGGTGTGAAAGGGGGGGGGGGGAAGGGGTGTGTGTGTGTGTGTGTGCAAAAAATATTCCTTTTTTCCCATTTTGCACACATTCCATAATAACATTTTTTGTTGTTCGCCGAAAAACAGAAAATCGAGCGGGAGGTGGAGGGGAAAGCATGGCATCATCTATTTCCTGTAATTTAGACGCGTTGAAGGAGGAAACAACAAACAAACCATCAAACGAAACTCTTCGTGATTCAGTCTGTGTGTGTGTGTGTGCTCTGTGGGGAAGAGCGCTCGGCTCTTCTTTCTTCCTTTTTTTTATGCAATGAATAGAGAGAGAGAGAGAGAGAGAGAAAAGTGACGGTGAGGAGAAGAGGGGGAGGGGGCGTTTCGAATTTCTTCCCCCCTCCCCCCTCTATTTTCTCTCCTATTTCTTTTTCTTCTCATTTGCCGATTTAGTGTCTATCACTATGGAAAAAAATGAATGCTTGCTCCGCCCATTTTCATATGTATTCTTCCCAAGTATCTATCTGATTGTATATAAGTATACGTACTGTTTATTAGTGTATCTATCACGTAGACATATATTTATATATATTAGATATGTATATAGACATTGTCACCAATCAGTCATCCGCCATCCTACCACACAACCACCACCATACATTCCACATTTAATTTATTCTTTCTTGATATTTGATACTGGCTTTTTTGGCTCACCTCCACACAACAAACGCCACCCCCGCCATAAAGAAAAGCTTCAGAAATTGTTGAAATTTATTTCTTTTTTTTTCTTCTTCTTCTTCTTCTTCTTCTTCTTATTTCTTCCTTTTTTTTGCATTGGCTTTTTCCCCTGTCTAATTTTTTTTTGCAGAAGAAAACAAGAAAAAAGGAGAGGAACAATTTTCCAATTTCCACTCAACTCAAAGCCATGATTATTGCCAACAAGAAAAAGAGCATTTTAATGAAACTCCTCAAATTCGTTGGAAAAGGAAGTCAGTTTTTTTTCTCTGAAAGTTTTTTCGAAGTCTTCACAATTTTTCCGTTGCTTTCTTTTTGTGTTGTTTTTATGCGTTTTGATACTACAAACTAGACACATTCTTCAATTTTTTTTGTTTGTTAACCAAAATGATGTCATCGAGCTGTGTTGTTTTTTTCAAAAATCCATTTTCATAACATCTTTCGACGTGATTTTTCTAATCTGAATTTCATTTAACTGACTGGTAAACGGAAAAGGGGAAGACGGGTTGGTGAAGAAAGAGAGAGGGGGGGGGGGGGGGAAGGGGGGAGGGGGGAGAGAAGTTGTTTTCGGTGGTGGCGAAAGTTAAATTAATTTTTAATTAACTTGAATTTCAGACCAAGTACAATCGTCGAAATCCTGTTTGGCTCAAATCTATGAGCAACGTAAGAAGCAACGACAAAGGTAGTTTTCAAAAAATTTAAAGCCAAGAAAAAAAGGTGCTGAAATTAAAACTTGGCAGATCGTCAATTAATTCACAATTCTCACACATTGAACCAATGCCGACAATAATTGAAGAGGATGAGTTTGCAATCGCTGCAGCTGACAACAATCGTTGTTGATATCAATGAAGTCGAACCGATCGCTGTTTGATCCGATCCGAATCGTGTTTCACAAATTCAACACGTGTGCCGTTTTTTTTTTCGGGACAACCCAACACAAGCGAGCTTCTAGTCATTTATCGCAGCTTTTTTGCCGACCATTCAACAATTCAACATCTCATTCCCATATTTTTCCTAATCTTCTTATCGGGTTTTAAGATTAGAAAAGTGTAATTACAATGTTTGGTTCAATGATGCGGGTTTCATCTATTTTCCTATGGTTTCTAAAATCGAAATTTTCAACCGTTTTCTTTTTGTTTTTTGATGTATGAAAATCAATATTTATAAATTTATTTATGAAGAAAAAAAATGTGTTCTTAATAAGTTTTTTCAGCAATTTATGAAAAATTTAAAATTTAAAAGTGATCGAGACGAAAAAAAGAGAAAAAATCAATAAAAAATGTTCGATCCTGAAAATAAATGATCGGGCAAGTTTGGAGAAGAACACAAAAACTTGTGATTAATTGGTTCATTTTTTCAATTTTTAAAAACATTTTTTGACAATAAAAAATGACGTCTGTTAGTACATTGTTGAATAATTAAGAAAACCTGTAATTTTGAAACAAAAAAAGTCATATTAATTAATTGTTTTTCCTTTCAACATTTTGTTATATGACAAAATTGAAAAAAAAAATGAATCAATTTGATGACTTTTTTGCAACATTTCGTTGAGTGGCTAACGAGAATTTTAAAAAACTTGAATTATTTTCAGTTTTTTTTTTCTTCCTGAGAAAAAAAAACAACAACAACAATCCACTTGACACCCGACAAAATACAATTTCTTCTTTTGTTTTTAAAAAATGAGTCAACTTTGGGTTCTTTTCTTTCCTTTTTTTTTTTGTTGAATTTGTGAAAAATAACGAAGCCATCAATTCAATTTTCATTCAACCGCGTCGTGCTCTTGTTTGAAGCATGTGCCGAGAAGTTGGTGCTCTGCTCAAAGTACGAACAATTGTTGTTGATGAGGATGGCGGTGGATGGGAGACGGACCTGAAAAAAAAAGGCGTGTGACCCCTCCTGGCCAACAGTTCACACGAAACACAATGAAAAGGAGAATGATTCATTATTTATGAATAAGTTGTGCTGAAATTCATGTGAAGACACACACAGAAGCCAGAAATTGAAGAAATTCTGCAAAAACCAACCAAATTTTTCATTCATCACCAAATTTTTGACAAACAAAAAACGAACGATTAACAGAATTTCTCACATTTTTTCAATTTCTAAAACTTTGAATTAAAAATTGTTTTTTTTTGAAGACAAACGATTTAAACTCAATTAAGTTGTAAAATTTAAAATTCTCCTCTTTAAAAAATTTTGTTAAAATTTTTTTACAGTTTTTGAATTGGCGCTAAATAAATATGTAGATACAGTAACCCCCATTAGCTTGCATCATTACAAGGGGGACAGGAGGTTTCTTCTTACGAAATGGATGATGAAGAGAATCAACCTTGTTCCAGAAAATCTCAACTTGAGCTTAGAATTTAGTGAAAATTGACAATTTTTCCAAAAATCAGCTAAAATACACAGAAAAATTGCTTCTCTATCGAGCACAACCGCGACGCGCGCGTGTGTGGATGCGTCGCGGTTGTATAATTTGAATTCCATATTCGTTTCAATTTTCCTTCAAGCAACTTTTCCAAAAAATCGCCCCGTGTAAATAGAAAAAAAAGATAAAAATTTGAATGAAATTTTTTCAAAAAAATCGGGAAAATGTTGAGAAAAATTGGAATTCAAAGAATTTTTAACAAAAAAAAACAAATTTGTTGAAAACGTTTGAAAAGAAATACAAAAACTGACAAATGAATTGAATCGTGTTTTGAACAAACAAATTTCACAGAAATCAAATATTTATAAAATTGATGAAGTTGAAGTTGAAGCAAACAATAAAAATACGTTGACAATTATATATTTATAACTGAACTAAAAAGGAGCCGAACTCCAATTCGTCGATTATTCTTTTCAACTAAATTTTTTTTGGGTCATTTTCAAGCTTCTTCTTCTTCTTCTTCTTCTTCTTCCCTAAAATGCGACAATTCCTGTTCTTCATTATAATCATCTTCACTTTTTTAATTGATTTTTGTTGGGGCTCTTCGTCTTCATTAAGAATTCAAAAATTGTGCCTTTACCTGAAGGCAATTAAACGAAGCAGCGATTCTTGCGAGAAATTTCAAGGTAAGAATTTTAAAGAGAAAAATTGCTTCTTCTTCTTTTTCAGACAAACAAAAATTGGAAGTGTCGAGCACTATTTCACCCTTGGCACAAATTATTGCAAATATTGAGAAGAGAGCCGAAAAACAGAGTTTTCGCAAAAAAAAATTGCCAATGTGCTCGACGAACGTGGCCGGCTATCAAGTTTTCTATTTGATATTGATTGTTTTTTTCCCCACTCAAGCATATCCTTTTTAGCAGTGCCGTCGTGAAGATCAATGCTCTTCAGGTTTCAGTTGCGAGAGTTTCGACAAACTTCGTTGCTGTCTCAAATCGAGCCACGCTGAAGTTATGAAGCAGCCCGCTGAAAAGTTGCCAAATTTGTCAAATCTTTGTGCTTTCCTGATGAATTTTGAGATTTTCAGTCTAAAAACGTGCCCGCCAACAATGAAAATGCCATTCTCATGTCAAAAATCGTCAATAAATCGAATAATCGGCAAGAAATGTCGAGTTGACAACGATTGTTTATTCAGAAATTTGCAAAAATGTTGCAGCACAGGTTGAAGTCTATCGAGCACAACTTTTCAATGAAAACCAACATTTTTCATTGTTTCAGGTTGCGGTTTCAATGTTTGCATAAACACAAATGAAAATAACCCTGAAAATGGTTTTTTTTTCAATTTATTTCTAAACATTTTTTTACTTTTTTAAACCAAAATTCAAAATTTCAGCTTTGATCTTCTTGCAAAACAATTGAGAGTTTGAAAAAAAATCATTTTTTTCTCGAATTTCATGGGTCCTGCTCAGTGATGAAAGGTTTTTGTTGCAATTTTGCGATTTGTTGATTTTTTACGGTCTTTTTTTTTGTGTTTTTCATTCCAATTTTCCATTAGAAACTTCATTTTAGCGCGGTTTCTGCGTTTATTTGCACAGTGTGACAAACATGCTCCAATGTTAATATTTCGAAACTTTCTACAGTTAAACTTTTTTGGCGCGAAAAGTTTTTTTTTGATTTTTGGATGACTTTCAATGAAATGTGGAAATAAATCTGTTTTTTATTCTAAAATCTATGACAAAAAAAAAAATGTTCGGATTTATTTTTTGTATCCATATCCTCCACCATATCCACCATATCCACCCCCGTATCCACCATATCCACCACCGTATCCACCGTAACCATAATAGGTATGATTGCATGGAGCATAAGTGGCACAATTACAACCATATCCACCGTAATACCCGCCATAATATTGCCGCTTCAGCCGTTTGATTGGCACACCACGTGAGTCAACAATATCGAGAAGTGTCCATGAAACGGCAAGAAGGAATAAAAGGAAGAAAATGGTTTTCATCTGAATTTTTTCATTTTTTTTTCTTTCTTTTTTTTTTCGGAAAAACTCACTTTTTTTGAAGAATTGAAAATTTGGTTTATGAAAAAATGAGGGAAAAATCATTGTTTTATAGGTGAACTTTTACTTTATTAATATTCCGTTTGTGCAAATACGCGACACAACACAAAAAAGTTTAAAAAAAAAAAAGAATTTTTTTTAAAACTAAAAAATGCATATTTAGAGAACAAAAAAAAATCCGACGCTTGTTCGTAAGTCTCATAAAAATTCCACTGAAAAAATTTTTGATAAAGAAATGAGGTGAAGGTTGACGCTGGGGCAGCTTTTTGCTCAAACTTCTGCATTTTTTAGCTGTTTTTATGCTTTTGCAAAGCAAAAATATGACTTAGCTTACATAAAAATCGTAATTTTTGAAAATCTTGAATTTTGTACTCTTTTCACAGGTCTTTAAACTGAGTTATCGTAACCCTGGAAAAGAAACTAGAAATCCTGGTTTCTCCCTCTCTCTCTCTCTCTCTCTTTTTCACTGGGAAAACTGGACAATAATATCTGTGTCAGGATATTTCCCATCATTCCATGATATTTTGTTATTTCGGGTTATTAAATGACTACTCTAAGTCTCCAAAAAGGATTAACAAGTTTAACAAAATTGAGCTTGAAGGAGCTGAAACTTAAAGACATCCGTGGGGTTTTCAAGTGTGATGCTCGTCCAAATAAGATGCATTTCCAAGGAGTCGGAATTGTGAATCTTGACTCAAGTAATTATAAGGGTACTCATTGGGTTTTCTATTAAAAATATGAAAGGAAACAATTACTCCTTCGATTCTTTTGGTTTAGATCCACCTCAGGAAGTTATCAATTATCTAAAAATTAATGATAATTAAAAATAATATAATTTAATGCTCCAAATTTCAAGTTCAAAAAAAAAAACATTGAAAACCGCTCGCCAACCGCAACGCGCTTCTCTCATCTGCGTCTCTCATTTCAAAAACGATGAACCAACGGACTTTATCACGAGTTCTTTTTTTCTTCCTGTTTTAGTTTCCTTTTTTTCGATTTTTTTCCCCTGCAAATTTTCGAATAATTGTTTCAGTGAAATTCTTACGAAATTCAGCCTTCAAAATGATGATGAAGAAACTTCGGTTTTTATTACAATTTCAAGGGAAATTCACACCCGAAATCTCCTCTTTAGATCGGCTTGATTTAAGCAAATCATCTCATCCTTTTCAGACCCGGAAAAAGTTTGGTTTTCTATCTTTTTCTTTTCGAAAATTTTATTACAAAAAAAAAATTAAAGAAAGAAAAAACCAAATTTAATTTTTGTTCAGAACCGGAAATTATGATTGTTCTTCTTCATTCTACGTCTCTTTTCTCTTACCCTCTCTAACTTTTAAGTGTTTTTTTTTTGAATTAAATGTCGAGTTGTTGCAGACAAGAATAATTCGAAATATTAGAAAAACAATATTTTTTCCCATTAACCTTTTCCTTCTTCTTCTTCTTCTTCTTCTTCTTCTTTTTGTTTTCATTTCTTTCTTTTTTTTTTAAATCGAATTATTTTGATTCAATAATGGCAGTGTAGACAATCGACGAAACGTTGTAGATACATATAACGATTATTATCCATGAAACCTGTTCACGCCCATCGATATTATCCCCTCTCCCCCCTCTTCTCTTCCTTCAACGTCAGCTTCTTCTCATTTTGTTACGTAGAAAAAAAGAGGAAGGGGAGGGGGGGGGGGAGGAGAAAACAAAAAAAAATGAAAGGCGGAGATAAAAAAGAGAGAGAGAGAGAGAGAGAGAGAGAGAGAAAGACGACAAGGGGGAGAAGGAAGATGACACCAGCGATCAAATCAATGGAATAAGCATTGATTCTTGTTTAATTTCAAGAAATGTTTTTTTATTTCATTCCCATCATTATCAACAATTTTGATAGGGTTTCTCTCGCTTTCTCTTTTTCTCTCTCTCTCTCTTTCTCTCTCTATCTCTCAATCTCTCTCTATCTCTCTCTCTCTCTCTCTTTTCATATCTCTCTGGGTTTGTTGTCAATTTTTGATAATGTTCATTTTGACTCGTCGCATTCAATCTGAAAAAGGAAGAAGTGAAACACACAAATTTAAAAGTCAATGACTTTAAAGTGTCATTATCATCAAATCTCGTTTCTTGTTCTGCAATAATTTGACATTTTGTTTGGGTTTGCACAGTCGGAAAAAAAAAGTGTTTTTCGCTTAGAATTGTCTCAGCTTTTGATTCCTCCTTGAATCGAATGTTTTCCCACTTTTCTTTTTGATTTCAAATTGTAAACCGATCGTTAACGACAGTGTAAACGATGCAAATGTTGTAAATAAACCAAATCTGGAAGTTATACAAAAACCTCTTTAAAACAATATTTCATTATTCTCGTCATTCGCTTCATTCCTTTCATTTCATCGTTCTTCGCGAAGAAATTCTTCGCGAACATCCACCTACACATGATCTTCACATGTCCATCCAAATTTCCTCGAATTCGTCTTCTTAAAAATGTTGTTTTTTTCTTCAGATTTTTGCACTTCTTTTTTTATTGCAGAGTTTAGGTGGAAATAACCAGAACCTCTTTAGAAATTATTTCATTCAAAAATATAAAAATAAAATACTTTTAAGAGATTCATAAATACTACCAAGTATAATAACATTCTCAACCTATTTCTGAAGAACATAATAAACAGAATATATAAATATATATATATATATTATATATAATATATGTATAAGTATATATCACAAATAAATTTCAAAAAAAATCCAGTTTTTTATGTTCAAGAACACATGAATTCCTTCTCTAAAAAATTCGTTGTGTATTTTATTATGGCAATTGTATAATTAACGTCAAGAATCAGAATTACCCCTTATAAATACTATCTACATATAGAAATAGATAGAAACGTATAAAAAATGTTTTCAAAATTATTATTATTATTTTTATTTTTACAGTATCCAAATTAGATAAATAAAATAATTTCGAAAACAAATGTGACCAAATTCTTCTTTTTTTTTTTTTTTGTGATGAAGAAAATTGGCTTCAATTATATCATTTTGTTTTTATGAAAGTACAAAAATGAAAAAAAATATTTTTCTATTTAAATAAATTCATTTTCAATTTTCAGTTCTACAGTACTCCTTGTACTTGTCGGGCAATTTTTCAGACTTTTTCTCGTTTTCTTTATTTTTTGTTGCCCATTCATCGATAAAATCATGGAAATTATGATGTGATTGGTTTGGGTATTGATTGATTTTATTGATTGATTTATGTTGAAATTGCGTTTCCTTTTTCTTTTTTTTTTCAAAACCAGTTTTGTTAGTTTTTACTTGTTGGAACACATTTTCATCAAGTATTCTCGATTTGATTTTGATATTCAGCGAATATAATAATAGAAATCGAAAGAGAACCCCATTTATTTCTTTTCTTTTTTTCTTTTTCTTTTTCTTTTTCTTTTTGTTATCATTTGACAGAGGAGTTACTACCATAAATCTGACACTGAACAATAATGTGGTAAGTACTACAATATATTTCCAACGGTTTTGCTTTCCCTTTTATTTTCGTTTTTTGCAACAAACATCAAACCATATCCACTCATTTCTTTTTAGATGTTTCTCTATCTCTCTCTCTCTCTCTCTCTCTCTCTCTCTCTCTCTCTCTCTCTCTCTCTTTTCTCTCTCTTTCTCACTTCTTGCTTCCTTCAATTTTTTGATGCAAATTAGTCAATGTTTCATTGCGTTTTCCGAGAAAACGATGAGATTATTGATTGATTGTTTGTCTGCAACAAGAGAATCGAACTTAAACCACCCTGAAAATTTGGTCGTTGATGAAGCGTTGTTTTTTTCGTTTGTGGTGTGGGAGAAAAGAGAAAAAACCAAGGAATATGAATCATTGTCGTCGTCAAAATCCTAAAAATAAAATGACCAACGAAATGGCCCAGAAAGATAAGAAATACTGTCGAATTGACAGTGCTGATCATTCACCCAGCTGGTGAACTGAATCTGTTCATTCGAAGATTCTAATCTGAATCACGAAAAGACAAGATCACAATCTTCAACATTTGACTGATCGTAACGTTTCGTGTCTCTCCCCCCCCCCGTCTTCCCTCTCTCTCTCTCTCTCTCTCTCTCTCCTTTCCTTCAATTCAGTTCTTACATCAAAAATTTGCCTTTTTTTTCCTTTTCATTTTTGCATAATTTTTGTGGTTTTTGTTGCAAAAAAAAAAAAAAAAAAAAAAAACACTGTTTGGCCTGGCCGATGTCTAGCGCGAGAATATATTGAGGAGGTTCGCCAAACCAGTTTGTTTGAATGCAAAAAAAAAAAGAAAAAAGAAAAAAGAAGAACAAAAAACGTTTGGTTTTCCTAAAAGACAACACAAACAAATGAATAAAATTTGCTGCCGTCGGGCCTTCTTGATTAACCGAGAAATTTGAAAAATAATTAAAAATTTAAATTAAAAAGGGAAAAATTCTGTGTTCAAAAATCATTTTTTTTCCTCTTCATTTTCGATAAAATCTAACTTTTTTTTTCTTTTTTTTGGGGAGACGAGGGGTGGAGGGGGCCAAAACCCTCTCTGTGTTGTTGGTTTTTGATTTTCTTTCTTAAATGTCCCTTCCTTTTTCAAATTGACAAAAAAATTTAATAAAAAATCAATAAAATTGTATTTAAAATGTTATTAGTTAGTTATACATTTTATGTATCTTATTGTCCTTGATGCCTTGATGCATTCGTATGTTGTGCGTACGTACAAAACTTTCTAAAAAGATTATAAAAAAATTATCGATCGCAATTCTTTTTTCTTTTTTTTTTCAATTTTCATTTTTTTTTGCAGGTTTTAAGCCATTTTCAACACACTTTTGTTTTTTTCTTTGCCCCACCCAACCTTCGCGCCTTCCCCTGCCACACATTGTTGTTGCTTTCCAAAAATGTCTGACAATTATGTGCTCGTTGATCCGTTGTCATCAAAACCAATTGAATGTTGGAAGAAGTATGTGAAACAGGGACGAGTTTGTGAGCCTTTGAAGCCGATGAGGTTTGTCAGAATCACCGTTTTTATACGGGGAATTGAAATCGAATTTTAGGCTTGACACTCCAATTTATGAAAATAAAGTGAGATTTGTGTGCATTTCAGATACTCACGAGAAGCTTCATGAAGTGAGAATTTAATTTAATAGAGAAATTCCAGAAAAATCGATATTTTTCTAGGTTCTTCCTTATATTCCAGATGGTGATGTGCTCATTCATGCTGGTGATTTTACAAATTGTGGAGATATTGGCGAAGTGATCAAGTTCAATGCAGAAATTGGTAAGGATTTTTGATTTTTTAAATCGAATTTGAGATGAGAAAGAAAAGAAAAAAACGTTTGGTTTTCTCAGGAAAACTTCCGCACAAACACAAATTGGTTATCGCTGGAAATCACGAGCTCGGATTTGAAGATGGCGAAGAGATGAACGAACGTCAATTGGCTGGGCTCAGCATGTTAGGCATCAATAAAGCCTATGAGCTTCTTTCAAACTGTACATATCTTTGCGACAAATCCTACGAGGTTTGGATCAATAATCGGCCCTTTTTCGATGACTTTTGTAAGACGTAGCGAAGTGTTTGCAGGTGCACGGACTCAAAATCTATGGAGCTCCTTGGCATTCGATGCCAGGCTACGCCTTCTATCGACCGCGAGGTCAGAAAATTTTGCACAAATGGAATCAGATTCCGGCGAAAGTTGATGTTCTCATTACACACACTCCGCCATTAGGTTTGTCGTTGACCAAATTCTGAAGCCAAACAATAATCGGCGCCTCATCTCTCTTCAGGACACGGCGATTTCAATGCGTGGGAGAAAATGGACGGAATTCTGGCTGGATGCGCAGAACTATTGAACACTGTCGAGCAGCGCGTCAAGCCCAAATATCACGTTTTCGGCCACGTTCATCAGAAGCACGGTGTGACGTCGAACGGCGAGACGACGTTTATCAACGCCGCTCTTTGCGATCACAAACTTCGCTCCGCCTACGACCCAATCATATTTGACATTCCTCTACCAGCTGGAAAAACAAAACAACTGTAATTCAAATCGTTTCGCAATGAAGCTTTAATATTTCCTACAAAGTCATCCGTTTCTTCTTCTTCTTCTTCCATTTTTTCATTTATGACCCGAAAATATAGTTTATATACCGGTCCGGATTTATCATTTATCAAGGCTTTTTGTTAACTGTAGCCATAGAAATATCAGAATTATCATTGAATTTTATCCCCCCTCCCCACCACTACACTCCGCCCGCCCCCCTTCCCAATTCTTTTATTTTTCCAACTCAACGTGTAAATATTTGCTATCGTTTATTTTTTATTTTCCATTATTTTTTTACATTTTTTTCTTCTTTTTTTTTCGATAAAAAATTCAAAAAAAAAAAATCAATAGAATTTTGCAACGCATAAAGGCTGCTTTGGGCATTGATTTATTGGAAAATCAAGACAAGGTGTCGCAACCATTTCACACTCATTTTGACCAAAACAATTGATATTTTCACATCCATCTTGAATTATCAAATTGTTCGCGTTTCGAATTGCAGCTGGAAACCAAAAAAAAAAAAAATCGGATCGGTTTGGAAAACAAGAAGGAGGAAACTACTGTAGGGGTAAAGAAGGATTTGAGCTCAGTGGTTGGCTTCCCTCCCCTGCGCTCAGCTTTTTTTGTTCTATAAAAATCAATCTACCTGAAAATGCCATGCTGAAACCGACGAAAAATAATAGAAATTTGAAAAAATTGAGTTTTTTCATAAACAATTTTTATGGGAAAATGTTACTGAACAAATTGTAAACCACAAAGTTTAAAAAATGAGAAATAAATCCGATCATTATTTTATGACCAAGTTTTTTTTTTTTTTTTTTTTGACAAAACCAAAATTATTCATTCTTCAACCAAAATTCAAAAACAAAAAGTTCAACCTGAAATTAAAAAAAATTACCGAGAGGGGAAGAGGGGGGGGGGGGGATGGATTCGGACCAAATTTCAAAACATTTTTTATTGTTTTTTTGATTTTCTACTGAAACATGTAATTATTATTTTCTTTTTCTTTATTTTTTTCCCCTTCAAAACAAAATTACAAAAAAAAATGGCTGATAAAACTCATCACTGGGCGTAAGTTGAACATTCCTTGAATGGAAAAAAATCGATAAACGATTTTCTAGGCTTTTCTATGTGATTTTACTAGGTATTTGGATAAGTATTGTTGCACGTAAGTCGTCCTTTTTCAGCTTTTTCTTCCTCTAAAAACCAAATGCCCCGGGATGCTCTTCCAGATTTCACAAATTTGCGCGAAAGAAACGAGCTTTTTCTGTTGGCTCGCAACGACACCGTCGAAATTGTCAGCGAAGAAGTGAAAAATGAAATTTGTGAAAATGTGAAATGTTACGGATTGAGCTTGAAATGTTATCTGCAAACAATTCAATGCCATCAGAATTCAGAATTTTGCCTTCTTGGTGATATGATTCTCTCAGTTTGCGGTTATGGCAATGATTACTTTGTGATTATTTGAAATGAAATGAGCCAAGCTTCAATTTTCAATGTTTTCTTTATTTTTCTTTTATTATGTAACAAATTCCCTTTTTTTGGCATTTAGCCAACGCCAAATTGTTGTTGTATTCGATTATTCGATTACTACAAAATTTTATTCCCCCTCTCCTTTTTTTTCCTCCATTTTTCTCCCCTTTCAATATATTTTTTCATCGATTTTTCTATGCCTTCAAATAATCCCAGAAAATGTTAACTTCATTCTTATTTGTATTATTAACTGTGGATCCTTTAGGATCTTTAGATTTATCATTGGATTCAAGCGTTTGTCAAGGCGTCATATGTTATGGACAATTCTCTTGCGTACCTGTTAAGGTTCCTTGTTTATCTCAAACCTTGAACGATTGCCCAACTGGTCCAGCATGTTTATTTATGATTTGTCCTGATCGAGCAGTGAAAAATGATCCAAAATGTAAGGTTTTCAAGGAGGATATGCTTGTATTGAATGTTGGTTAATATATATTAATAAAAGTTTATTTTTTCTCATTTTTATTCAGATTTTAACAAAAAAAAGTAAATAATTATGTAAATAAAATTATAAAAAAGCAGGAAATGACAACAAAAAAACAAACAAAAAAAGCCAACCAGGTGAAATTTAGCTTCAGATTTTTTTCAGATATTCAAAGTATCGTTTTTCTCTCCTTTTCTCGTTTTTTTTTGCAGCTGGGAAAAACGAGAATCGGAATTTTGAATTAAACAAGTACAGAAAAATGATTTCACAATGATTTGGATTTATTTCGAGGCAGCTGTTCGACACCACTGTTTTTGGATCTGAGAAGATCACAAAATAAAAAAGCAGCAAAATAAGGGAAGACAAAACTTTGAGGAGAAGCTTGAAAAAGCGTTTTTCAGTGAATTCTTCAGAATTTTCGTTTTCTTCGAAAAATGTTTAAATAAGAAAAGTGCCCATTCAAAAAAATTTATAATCCAACTTCATTTAAGTACAACAAAGCGATTGAAACTCGGCGAATTCGACTTTTATGTAACGGCATAACTTCGCTATTTTTTGAGCTCAACGATAATGCTGAAAACCAGTTTAAGCGAAAAAATGCTTCAAGCGAATTGAGACGAGATCGATCCGAACACAAATAGGATAATTCGATTATAATTCCGTTGGTTAAAAAATCGATAATGAGAAAAGAATGAGAAATCTAAAGTCGAAAAAAATCGAGGATTTTTTAAAGGTTTTTTTTCAAAGAATTTACAGAGTAAACAATTGTTAAAACATTTTGAAGAAGAAGTATTTCACCAATCAAAAATGGTGTCAAAAGCTGCAAAAAAAGTTGAAAACTCTGAAAAAAAAAATCGATTATGAATTTACCAATTTCGACGCCAATATTATATTGATTTGTGAAAAATTGTATTTGTCCGGGTTGGAGGAAGAATTGAATTTCGATTTATCAAAAGTGTTAAGCTTCAGAAGAATAAAAAAATAAAAAACTGATAGGAGAATCGTTATCAAATTCATTGAAACATAAAAAATCTGACAAAAGTGACAAAAAATGAGGATGAAAAGTAACAAAATTCAATTTTACCGTAAAAATGTCGAAAATATTTTGAAGAAAATTAATGAAATTTTTATTCAGAATCCATTCGATCGGTTTAAAAATACTTAAAAATGGTAAAAGAAAACCGATCGATAAAAACAAATAGGCAAACTTTGAAAACGAATTTATTGAGCTGCTTAAATTTTTCAGCTTTTCGTTAATTAAAGAAAAAAAAAAGAAGCAAAAAGATTCCCACCATTTAAAAGTGAAAAATTGCTCATATTTTTGTGAAAAACCGGAGACGAGACAACGTTGAATCGTCAAGAATAAAATGAAAAGTTGTTGAATGTTGATGAAGACGTAAATGGCGAATAAATATTCAACAATTACAGTAAGAAAAATAAATTCTGGCTGAAATTGTTTCCAAAAATACAGGAGCACGCATAAAATGCAGAAGCAGCAGCATGACAATTTTGTCAGATAGGAAATGTTTAAATGTAATTGATTCATGATTGGAAAAATTAACATCTTGAAACAAAACAAAAATAAAATTTAAAAAGAAAAAGAAAAAAAAATTCGATTTTTATTACCTTTTTATCTTTTTCCTCATTTTTTCTAAAAATAAATGAATAAATTGGAAAAAAGAAAAAATTGAAGAAAAGAAGAAAAACTAGAAAAAACTGGAATGAATTCTGTGTCAACAGCTGAACCGATGATGAGTCATCGGTTGGAAAATTAATGTTCCAAACGTTCAGAAAATCCGGAAAATAAATTATCGATTTGTTCAGCACTTCAAATATTTTTAATTGATCATTTTCTGTCAAGAATTTTAATTTCAGCATTTTCGATTGAATTTCCATCGAAAATTAGAACGAAGAAGTCATTTTGTTGATTTGTTTTTCTGATTCTTTTTCAAACTGAAACTCAGCCACGCCCCTTTATTTTTCAGATTTTCATTTACGTAATTCAAGTTTTTTTTTTTTTTTTTCATTGGAGCATTTAAGCAACGAAAGGAAAAGTCTTGGAGAAAACTTCTATGAGGTTCGTGAGAAAAAAAAAAATGCAAATTTGCTGAAAATAACGAAAATGGGGTGCGGAAAAATGAACAAAAAATTCTTTTATGAATTTTTATTGTATTTTTTAAAATGAATTATAAATTCTTTTTTCAAAACAATTTCAAATTGTTTCGAATTAAAAAACGGCATAAAAATGATCAAATTTATTTATTTTTTCACTTTTCGTTTCGTCATCAAATTTTGGTTCGAAACAAAATCGAAAGTTGTCGAGCAAAAAAACATGTTTTTTTCGTTGTTTTTTCTCTAGAAAAAATCAAAAGTATTGTATATCTGAAGCTTCATCGAAAATTCGTAAAAGAGTTGACAACTTTTTATCTAATCATTTTTTGAAATCTGAAAAAAAAAGAAGAGGAAAATTTATGCCCCATTCTTTTCCAATTTTTCATAACATAAATCATAGTTTCTTCTCTCTCTCTCTCTCTCTCTCTCTTCTCTCTCTCTCTCTCTCTCTCTCTCTCTCTCTCTCTCTCTCTCTCTCTCTATCTCTCTCTCTCTCTCTCTATCTCTCTATCTCTCTCTCTCTCTCTCTCTCTCTATCTCTCTCTCTCTCTCTCTCTCTCTCTATCTCTCTCTCTCTCTCTCTCTCTCTCTCTCTCTCTCTCTCTCTCTCTCTCTCTCTCTCTCTCTCTCTCTCTATCTCTCTCTCTCTGTCTCTCTCTCTCTCTCTATCTCTGTCTCTCTCTCTCTCTCTATCTCTCTCTCTCTCTCTCTGTCTCTCTTTTTGTGTGTGAGTGAGTGAGTGGGTGTGGAGTGGGGAGGAGACACAACCACACCGAGAAAAAAAAACCGACGACGCATCTGTTTCTCTCCAAACAGCCTTCAGAAAGAGAGAGAGAGAGATTATTTGTCATTTTTTAAATTTTTCTTTAATTTCAGTTATTGATTGAAATATTTTTTCAGTTTCTCCTTTCTCTTCGTCTTGTTGAACAACAAAAATGGTAAGAAATAAGAAAAAGTCGAGGGGGGGGGGGTGAGATTTTAAGAAAAAAATAAGAAATTTTTTTTCACTCAGCGCCTTCTTCTTCTCACCGGCTCCTTCTTCTTGATTCTTGCAGTTGTCAATGGAAATGTGTCCAATGGTAAGTATCAATTTGCAATGCTTAAAATTGACGAGCGCCTGCGCGTGCGATTCAGATGATTCGGCTAGTTTCGCCATTGACAAATCAACAAGAACTTGTGACGGTGCCACAGTTCAATGCGCTTCAAATGAAAGGTGATCACTGATGAATTGCGGTCTTCATTGAATTTCCGAGATGAATTCAGATGTGAATTCAAGAAAGTCGATGATGATTGTCTAGAGAATTGTGCCATGGAAACTGTTTGTGTGAAAAATGTGCAACGTAAACATTTTTATGAACGAAACGTCTGAAAGAAACCTTATTTTTCCTCCCCCGCTTTTCTAAAATAAAAGAAGCCAAGCAAACGTCAATTTCTTTTCGAAAATTTCAACAGAACGGCAAAAAAAATCGATTCAATCAATAAATCAATTTCAGATAAAATCACGTGTAAAGAAAACGAAAAGGTGTATCGTTGTGGAAGCGCCTGTGAGCCAAGTTGTCAAATTCCAGAATCGGTAAAGGAAGCAACGAAGAAGCTGTTTGAATTTTTTTTTTCAGATGGGATGCACCAAACAATGCCTTGTCAATGTCTGTCAATGTATTCAAGGATTTTATCGCGATTATGAGACTGGAAAATGTGTGAAGCGTGATGAATGCAGTAAGAAAGAATGAAAAGAAAAATATTGTGTGCTTCATCCATGCTTTTTCTCTTCTTTCTTTTTTCTTATCGTTTTGTTTTCTCAATAAATATTCTTGGCGACTTTTTTTTCTCGATTCAGATTCAACCAAAATCAACATCTTTGATGAGTTGAAACCAGTTGTTAATGATTCTGAAATTGATCTGATCCGAGAGGAAATGTGCATTCAACAGTGTGGAGCCGTCAAAAATTGTTGGATTCATTCGTTCTTAAACAATGAATCTTTGATTTCTTATCAAGCGATTTGTGCCCAGGGTACGTCAAAAATGTTGTCACGTCTCGCTGCTTTCTCTTCGTCTCTTTTCTCTCGCTTTCTGTTTATCGTCTCACTGTGTCTTTCTCTCTTTTTTTCATAGAATCGTCGAACAAAGAAGAAAGTGGCGTATTCATTGTCGAAACTGTGACACCAACGCCTGGCATCGATACTGTGGAGCAGCAACTCGATGAGGAGAAATCAACAAAGCCCAACATTTTGTGCTCGATTCGATGTCCCGAAGGAAAACGATGCGAAATTGTTGATTTGCCGTGCCTCAATTTGCCGTGCTCTGAAATCGATGTTTGTGTCGATGATAAATAAATTCTGCGACTTTTTTTCATTTCCTTTTTTTTTGTCGCTTTTTCAACCAATTTTGAGCACTTTTTTTCTCAGAATTTCTATGCTTTTCCTTATTATTCTATGTTAATTTTTAATCTGTCTTTCTCTTTGAAATGAAACTTAAATTTCAGCAAAAGAAAGGGCAAAAAAATTTCCAGAAAATTATGAAAGCTGAAACAAATCTGTCTGAAATTTTAATTTTACACCTTTTAACTGACCGACCACCCGCCAAGCCCAATCCTTCCTCTTAAACAGTTTTCCATGCTATTTTACATAAATAGTCGATCCGATCCCGGCCCATTTTTCATTATCCCACTTAGCTTTGACATTTTTGAGAAAAAGAAAATGAAAATAACGTGACGAGGTAGCGAAAATGAAAAAATGGGAAAAAAAAAAGAAAAAAATCATTTCGAAGAAAAATGGCCAACAGAAAAATGACGAAATCTGTGAGAATTTGTTTCAGATTTTTGACTGGAAACGAATCTCAACCGTTTAAAATTCAGCTCATCTGTTTTCTGTCGATAATTTCATTGACTTTTTGCTATTTTTTGAAGTTGCCTGACGATAATTTTGCTGAAAAATTGTGCTTGAAGGCGAATTGTCCGCCACTCACCAAATGTTATGTGACAAAAACGATAAAAGATGGTGAAATTTTCCAAATGAAGCCTGTTTGTATATCTGGTAAGTTGATATTTATTAAAAATCGATATACAGTAATACATATTTCGTGTCGAGACCATTAAAAATGGTTTTCAAAAACTTAAAAAGCAATATTTTATAATCAAAAAAAAAAAAAAAAAAAGGAAAAGAAAAAAAATTTCTAGTTCCATCATGTGAATTAAAGAAATGTGAAGAAGGTGAAACCTGTTTTATGAAAAAACATTTTTGTTCAATGGAACCATGCTTTGGTGTTGCCACTTGTGTATCAACAGTCGATCGAGTTTAAGTGAAAAATCGGATGCAATTTCATTAGCAAAAAACGCCTCCCAAGTCTTCGTAATGAATTTTCTTGAAAAAAAAACGGTGAAGAAGAAGAAGGAAAACGTTGAACAACATTGTTTCTTTGATTCGATTTATTGATTTTTTTTATTGATTGATTCTCACCTTCATTGCATAACAAGCTCGAGTTATTTTTGAAAGTCGATAGGAATAATTGAATGTTCCTTGTTGCTTATAAAAATCATGAAGATTGTTGGCAACTTCATTTCGAAAATTATCATAAATATCTAGAGTAACACCAGTTATAATGTCTTCTGGAAGAAAAAATGCATTTTTTTGGTAAAAATGTTCAATTTCTCATGCACTGCTGAATTTGTTTTGGTCGATTTCAATGCAATGAAAAGCTTAAAATTAATCTTATAATTTAATCTTCAAAGAAAATTCTCGAAAAAATTTCAATTTTACTCAAAAGAAAAAAAAGAAAAGGAAAAAGATTAATTCTGAACTTCTCTTTTCAAAAAAAATATTTTTTCTGTAATTTCAAGCTGAAAATTGTTACCGTCGTGATGAACGAATTCACTAATCAAAAATGCAACTTCGATTGTGTCCAACTTTAAATTGATCAACGGTTTGGCGACTTCTTCAATACAACGATTGGCAAATGATTTCCAATTTCTGGGAAAAATAATGGAATTTGGGTTTTCAAAAAATCCCAAGTTTATTACTGAATCATTTTCAGAAGGTCTTGCGTATCGACTCCGTCAATGTCAAGAATTAAATCGTCAATCCGAACAGCTTCAGTGTTTGATATGAATATTTTCTGAAATTTTTAAGCATTGTAAAAACCTTCTTTTTAGTCAATTTTCACTTTTTCCTCAATACAATGTCGACCAAAAATTTCGGCTGATTGTTGAAGACGTTCAAGTCGATAAATATTTTTCCAAAGATGTTTGAAAATTCGCATCTTTTCAGTTATCGGAATTCGTCGAAAACATTCAAAATGCATTGCTAAGTGCGCAATATTATAAGCTTGAGTTCGCCAATTTTGGACGAGAAGTTCAAGTCGAAGACGACTTTGAAACTGAAAAAAATTAGCAAAGTCTCTAGACACGACGCAGACGAAACGAAAGCGTTGCGGTTGCGTTGCGGTCTTTCGTCGTTACCTCAATATTGTCTCGCTTCTGAGAGAATCGAATTAATTTCAAACCATAGGCGACTTTTTCCAAAAAATTCATTTTATTCAAAATTCCGCTACTCATTTTTGGATAATCATTTTTGAAAATATGATACATTTCACTTTCAAGACTATTCAAATTAAGTTCCGCAGTTATTGATTTTTTAATAATTTTTTCCTTCAAATTAAAAATTATTGATCGAAATCAGATTCTGAATCACAACAATTTCTTGCCTCGAACTTGTGGTTTTGGGATTTGGTTGAAGCTGAAGAAATCGATTTTCGTTTTCCAGATTTTTCGAAATTCTCATTCAAATTTGTGTAAATATCTCGATTCCATTGAACATCTTCAGAAACAAAAAAAAATTGAAAGAAAATTGATGCAGCAAACTTGTTTCAGTCATTCCCATTTTGATACATTTTTGATAACGACACTGGCGACACGAACTCCGCCGCATATTGTCCGAATTACATTTTTGCGGATTATTCAAGCATTCGTATTTGAGATTCAGAACCACGAATCGTCTGTGTCGGTGATTACAGTATTTATCAATCGTTTTTTTTTGCGATAAAAGAAGAATTTCATTTTTACCTAAAAAATGCGGCACAGGCTCGACAAGTGATCACACCAAAATGTAATCCATGCGCTGGAAGATCACAAATCTTGCACATTCCATGAGAACTCGCACTTGAACAATCGGACATGATCAGCTGAAAAATCAAAAAAAAGAAAAATTTAAAAAAATTTCGAGATTAATTTGAAAGAAAAAAAAACGAAAAAACGAAAAAACGAAAACATCAAGTCGTATCAGATTATTTTCTTCTCGCTTTCCTAAAACTTTTGCAATTTTCCCTCCACCGCCACCGCCACCCTCGCGTTTTCTGCACAACCAAATAAATCGGCATTTAATGAATAGTCAGAACATTTATTTTCATGCATGGTTGTCATTAGTGACGAAACCAAATCAGAAACAAATTGATGCTTCCTCTCCCCCACCTTTTTTCTTCTCTTTGCAATCTTTGCTCACTTATAAATTTTGCTCATGTTTGATTTTCCAATTTTTGCTCGAAACAAAATGTGGTGAAAAAAGATTCGTCACCATGGAAATTCGTATCAAATTTTAAATAATTTTTAATTCGAGCTTTTTCTTTTTATAACAGCTCATTTATTGATTTTATTGAAAAAAAATGCGAATTAATTCGATTATAAATAAATTGAGATTCGTTTAAGATTCGACAGCCAAACTATGACAATAAAAAGAAAAACAAATGATTTTGCGATCCACAATGGGCCGATTCCAAAATAGACAAACATTGATCTGAAAATGTTTTGATTGATAAAAAATCAATAATTATTGATTTGTTTCCTCTGATCATTTTCTTACGTTGTGAACACTGGCGTCAATATTCCAACAATATCATCAACAATCGTCATTGCGCCTTGACCCACGTTCTGATCGATTTTGCCGAGAATCTTCGAATAAATCGTGTCCAGACTGATGCTCATCAATGGAATTGACGGCGCTGAGAATAAAATGACGATGACGATGAAGAAATATGGGTTGATGGCCAGTGCACTATCGCACCATGTGTATTCAAGAATGTTGCAACCCGTCTTGGTGGTTTCTGAAATCGTGACGATTTGGCATGACGAGTTATTGATTTTCCATCTTCTTTTCATTACCATTAAAAGCAACGACTGGTGAACTGATGAATGAATAGGGATATGTGATAACAAATACGATTCCAGATGAAATTGTGCCAATAACAAATACATAATGTTGAGGAAAGCTGAAATTTTCTTGAATTTTGCTGAAAATTGTCAGAAAACCCATAATTTTGAAAGGTTTTCACCAGTTTTTTTCAGAATTGTGATTCCTTTTTACCGTTTTTTGTTTTCCATTGGTTGAAGAGAGTCAATAAGAGAGAGAGAGAGAGAGAGAGAGAGAGAGAGAGAGAGAGAGAGAGAGAGAGAGAGAGAGAAGAGAAAAAACTAATCAATAATCAGTGCTTTTCTACTAGGATTTTTCCCACTACTCACATCTCTCCAATTTTGCAGAAAATGTAGCAAATCAAAAGCAAACACGATAAAGCGCCGAATCCAATCATAACAATTGAAGCGATTTGAACCGTCTCCTCACCGGTCCATCCATATTGAACCATGAAGAAAAGTGACATGATTCTGGAAGAAGAAAAATCGATAACGCCGATCAATTTCAGACGAAAAGCGAAGAAAAAATGCTCGTTTTGTTACGTTTGCATTGTTGAATGGGAAAATGTTGCTCCAATTTTGACGACAAGACAAATTAAAATTAATTTCCAGTCGAGATTCATTTTTTTGATTTTTTCAATTGTTAATCGGATTTTGTTCATTGATGGTAGGCTCGGGACATCATCATCATCTGAAATTCAACTTTTACAGAGAGAAACATAGAAACAGAGAGGCAGAGAGAGAGAGAAAGAGAGAGAGAGAGAGAGAGAGAGAGAGACAAATAAAAATCAATAACTGACCTTTTTTCATTTTTAATTTGTTAAAAGTCGAATCTTCCAAAAAGAAAAAAATGATGAAGATGGTGAGAATGGTGAACAGAAATGAAAACCAAATTGGTGCGGAGTAAATATGAAATCGGATTCCTGGCACAAGTTCAAATCCAGGATATGAGATTTGACTAAAAATCAATTGAAGCACTATAAAAGAGAATTATGCATGAGATTTATTGATTTTTGTTCTTTTTTACATGGCGCCAGAACAATCGATGCAATCATTGAGAGACCGATAACAGCGAACGCTCGAGGGCGATCTTTTTTTGAGGAGACGGTTGTGATGTAAGCTCGAAGAACGGTTGAAGCACCGAAAAAAAGCAAAGGCGGGTGAAAATTTGTTCTTTTCGCTCACTGTTTGATATTCCAAGTAAAATATAAACGGTCATCATTACGTAACGGCGACCGGTCGGAACAAACTCAACACACAGATAAATGATGCACGCCACTAGTGCAACACATCGTCCAATGATCAGAGGAATTCTGAATTTGGCTTTTTTTTCTTCTTTCCGATTCCATCTTTTTCATCTCGCGAACCTTGTCGATTTCATTTTGTAGCTTAATATTGAGAAAATCATTGCGAAAAGAGCATGACCACATTTCGAGGATGAGCTGGCAAAACCAAAAAATTGCGCGTGAGCTTCTGGATCAATCTGACAATGATGAAAAAAAAAAACAATTAGCGGGGATGGGAAAGTAACAGGATTGAATCAAACTTGTGACATGTATGGCCATTCACCAATTCCAATCACTGAGTTCTCCATGGCCATTAAAGAGCCGATGAATCCGGCGGTGATGATGAGTCTCCAATTAGTTTTTGGATCATCTGCTGTGTCTGAAGCTGTCGATGCGGACACATCTGAAAATTTCACTACGACTGCATACATCGAGAATGAAAAGAAGAAAGGAAACCTTTTTCGGTTTTCTTATTTCCCTGATCAAAAGAGGCGATCCGGTTCAGCTCATTTTCAATGCCACTCATTTATTGGAATATTCTAGAAATTTTTTCCAGATTTTATTCGATTAAAAAAAACAAAAAAAAACTAAAAAAAATGATTTCTCAACGTTTTTCCATGCGTAACCATTTTTTCACACAACCGGTTTCTGGTCGTCCCTTTTTATCCTATTTTTTTCCTATGAATCATCCCATTTAAAAAAAAATGTGAATAATTCGCTGAACAAAATACAAAAAAGGTTTTTGTCAATCGGTTTTTCAAACAAATTTCAAATCAATTTCGAAAAGAATGGAGAAGCTTTGATTGAACATTGAGGAAACGATGGAAATGGTGAAGGAAGTGAAGATCAATTATCAATAATCAAAGCCTTGATCAATAAAATCCACGCAGTTCATTTGGGAGTTTATTACAGTCAAAATTTGGGGAAAATCCAGAAAAAATCCGAGGAAAAATTGTTTCAGTCAGTTAAAGAAAATGTTTTAGAAAAATAAAAAATTAAAATTGTTTTTATAATTGTTTGTTATAAAATCAATTAATCATATTAATTTTAATGTTATCTTTCATTTTTTTTTTTTTTTTTGGTTTATTACCCATTTTAATTTTAAGCAAATATTCAACAAAAAAAGTGAAAAACAAAAAAAAAAGAGCTTTTAAATTAGTTTTTTTTTCCCTAAAAAAGAAAAATTATCCGAATTTAAAAAAAAATAAATTCTCCGCATCATGTTGTATATAAAAAACTCAATACTTTTCCCAACGTTTCAGGGTTTTATTTTCAAAGAGTTTCTCCCTGGAACAGTTGAAATCGCCGTCGTCAACAACCCCTGGCCCATGGATTTTTGAAAATGCTTTAGGATTCTTTAATACTTTCAATAATCCCAAGGGTTTTTAATTAGTTTTTTTATAAAAAGGAAAAATATTTTTTCATTTAAAAAATTTAAAAAAATTTTATCACAAAGAATTTGATGAAAAGCGGGATTTTTTGAAGAAAAAATGAAATAAATTACAACGGCTCTACAGAAGTTCTTTGAGAATCTTCAATAATTTTTAGGATCCCATTGATTTTGAAAAGTTTCGTTTCTCGGCAAATTTTCAACAAAAAAAAAGTTTTTGTTACCGGAAGTTTCATTTTTATAAAAATTTAAAAAACTTGAATTGAAAATGGAAAAAAAACCGTCGGCGTCAGGGAAAGAATTGCAACCTCATTAAAAAATAAACCGAATGAAACGTTTATTTGAACATACAAAAATTGGAAAAGATTTGCGATCGATCAAAGAATGAAAAGCCAAATGTTCAATCATTTTCTCACTTAACCGACAATAAGCTTTTGGTAAAATCTGATGAAGAAGCATCTTGAAATGAGAAATTGTTGTCTCAAAAGAAAAAATTGAATTTCAGAAGGCAAAAAATCGTTGTTTGTTTTACTTGAAGAAAGGGCGGGTAACCAAATAAAAAACACACTTTTTTGTTGTAATTTGTTTGCCAGTTCGTCTAAAAATAAATCTTCAATTTCATATTGGATTACGGTTATTTTGACACAAAATAAACGTGGAAGAGAAATCCGTCGGTCAAAGTTAAAAGTTCGGCCATTTTCGAAATTGCTTTTTTTGGAAAACAAAAAACAAAATTTCAATTTCAAAATGGCCGAACTTTTTACCTTGAATGGATTTTTCTTCTGCCTTCTCCTTTTCTTTTTGGGTTGAGCTGAAGAAACTTTAATTGAAACATTTTCCGCTTTTGCAGACATTAAAACATTTCAAAACTTTGGAAATTGTTTGGAAAGCAGGCTTGGCTTCCAAGCTTCTTCTTCTTCTCTGAAACCAAGAAAACAACAAAACAAAACTGAGTTGTCCTTATTCTTCAAATCATTTTTCAATGAATAAAATTAATGAATTTTTTCGATTTCATTTCCGAGAAACTTTTCGGTTTCGGTTTTCACCAGACGAAATAAGTCAATACTTTAAAGGTTTTCGTGTTATTTGAACGTTTTTGAGATGAAATTGTCGGAAAACAAAATTGTTTTTGTCCGCTTTAATTTGATTTTGTTAACTTCATTCGTGATTTCTTGTCATCGATCGAGACTTTCCATTTTCTGAAAGATTTCAAAACAAGTTTGACTGAATTTTATCGGCATTTCAGCTCTCGACTATTACAACTATTTTTTTCTCTTTTTTTTTCAACCGGTTTTTGTTGTTTCTTTTTTTTTTTGATACTCATCGTCGCATTTTTCATTAACTTTCTTTCTTTTTTTTTATTAAAAAACCTTCTTTTTTTTTTACAAAATTCAAAAAACCATCTTTTTCTCATTATTTTTTAATTAAAAAAACGTTTAAAACCTCGACGTTCTTCGCAGATTCTAAAAAATTGTTTGGTTTTCAATTTTATCTGAAAATCGTCTGGTAGAAACTCCGCTTTTGGCTACGTTGTAGTATTTTTTTCAAAATCTTCTTTTCAATCATTTTTGAGCTTTTATTTTTTGTTTGGAGAAATCTTTGAAAATCTTGAAATAATTTGTAGTTTTTTTTAAAATAATTTTTCTCTTCTCAATAAAAAGGAGAGAAATGCTTCTAAAGAAAGCTTTTTTAAGAATCTGAACCTTTTCTTTTTATTATTTACTCTTGAGCAAATATAAAATGTACTTATTCATTTTTCATTGATACGTTTTTTTTTCATGAAGCGAGGACTAATGAAAATTCATTTTTTCTTTAAAAAATTGATATTTTTAAATATTTTATAAACAAAATTAATCCTTTTATGTTGTTTATTTTATTTTAATTTTTCCTTAGAAAATATTGATTGAAATTCTTAAGGATTTTTAACGTTATTTTTTCAATCCCTCGTCCCCCGTTTCTAATGTTTCGAAATGCATGGACAAATCATTGAAACAATTTTATGCGGTTTTGCTCTTCTTGGCATTTTTGGAAATCTCAATGTGATTGTGGCAGTGGCGAGAAAAAAAGCTTTACGAACAAAAGGAGGCTGGTTTTTCAGGATTTTTGAGGGCTCCGCCCCGTTTCATTCAATCGATAGAAGAATTCGAATAAGATTTTGTTGAATTTCAGGAATGCTCGTTTTGAATCTTTCAATTATTCATATAATCTGCAATTTTTCCGACCTCATCGACGTTTTCAATAAATTTGTGTATGAAACAGGAAATTTGTTCGCCAATTTGGTTTCAAATTTCAGATTTCGTTTAAAGGATCGTCGACAATGCTTCAAATACAATATTCTTTATTTCTTCTGCTTAATGTTCCAATCCGCTTATTATCTTATCATGGCATTGGATTTGTGCTTCAGTGTTGTTTTTCCAATAAAGTTTGCTCTCAATGTTTTTCTTTACAAGTTTTCAACTAAATTTCAGCCATTTTCAGACATTTATTATGGAAAAAGAAGAAATATGTTTTTATTATGACATTTATACCATTTTGCTATGCGATTTGTGCCATTATTATCAGTTTGATATTTATTAATGATAAAGTCTCGCCATATTGTCTATCTCTGTTAGGTTAGTGAAAGTATGCTCTAGTGCACAATTTAAGCACCGCCTATCTGACGTTTTAAATTGCTAAAATGTTTCGCTGAAAATAAACTGAGATTCTTTTTTTTTGAAGAGGAAGAAAATGTGCTCTACTGCACATTCCTCACATGGTTCATTAAATTAGTTTGTTTTCCAGCCACTGATTCTCGAATTTATCAAGGACTCACCACCACCAACTTAATTTGCACCATAATCACATTGGCCGTCATAATTTATTCAATATTCTGTGTACTGAGCAGCAGTGAGTTTGAGGAGACTAAAAAGCTGGAAGGCTGATTGAAGAAATCCGAAATGAGTTGCAGACAAAAATTTGAAGGGAAGTCGCCATTCACATTCATCGAAAACGGGATCTTTGAAAAGCGAAAAGCATAAAATTTTTCGCTCAACATTTTTTATGATTTCGGTTTACATTGCTTCATGGATGACGGCTTTGACTTTGTTCAAAATTCTTATTCTAATGGTTCCTGATAAAACGAAAGCAGTCAAATATATACCGTATATTGTAAGATTTCAGTTTTCGTGGCGAAACCTATAACGATTTTCAATTTTCAGGGAATAATTGTGATGCCCAACTTTTGTCAAATATTTTTCGTCTCCTACCTCCGATCACCAAAGTTCCGAGCCGCCTATCTGGAGCATTTCCATGTGTTGACATGTGGATTATTGTTTCCGAAAATATTTGAGAATAACGAGTATCATCGAAAAACCACCACAACTCTGACAAATTCGATTAAAAAACATGGAGATTTCAGCTTGAGAAACACTCAAATGAGAACACAGATTCAGAAGAATTTGTTAATTCAAGTCGATGAGCCAAAAGCTGCCGTTTTAAATTCAGTTTGAATTGGTTTTTTTTTCAAAAGAAAAAAAATTGTTTTGTTTTCAGTCGGGTTTTTGTTGTTTTTTTTATTTTTCAAATGTTGGTTCGGAAATAAAAAAAATCAAATCAAATTTTTATTAAAAATTTTTTAAAACTCTCAGACAATTTGTAAAATTTAAAAATATTAAACAAGCTAAAAATTAAAACAAATCAATAATTATTAAAATAAATTAATTAAAAAAAAAAAGAAAAAAGTGTTAAACTCTCTCAAAAGCCATTTGGGAAAGATTCCTTAAAATTGGTTTCGCAACTTCCAATCCAGCCGATGTCAGATGAATTGTATTATCAACATAGGAATACATCGTGTCTCGATCAAATGTCAGATATTTGTCAGCTTCGGCAAAAATGGGTCCAACTTCAAAAACCTGAAAAAACAAATTTTTACTTCAAGAAAAAAATGGAAAAAAATGAAAAAAAAACCTGGCACTTTTTACATTTTATACTTTTGAATCGTCGTCGAATGTTTCGCATTTCTTCATCAGCATCCTGAATAAAGCAATTCTATGATAAAAAATGAACAAAAAAACGAAGACGAAATGTGCTCCTTCAAAAAAAAAACTGACTTTTTTCACAAGATGAAGCTTCTCAATTTCATGACGTCGTGTCGATGCAGTTTGAATAAAAAAATTCATAAAATTGATTGGATATAACGGATGAGCTCCCATTATAAAAATATATTTTGTATATCTGAAAATTTGAGTGAAATCAAACTTGAGTGAAATCCCCCGCCCCCCCCCCCCCTTCCCGCCCACGCCTCCCCCGCAATTTTTACATTTCTAAAAACGCAATATTTGTGTTCATCTCGGCGATGAATTCGTCTTCCTTGATGTTATTGATTGGACTTTTGAGACTATTCGAATATCTGCAAACCATGTTTTTTTTCCAGTGGTTTCAATTCAAAAAGGAAGGATTTTTTTTTTTTGAGGAAAAATACCTGGAAAAAATGTATAAAATATCTGGCCTCACTTCCTTGATGATATTTTTACTTGTTTCTTGACTTTTTCGAGAAGCATCTGTGTCGGAATGAATTAAATAATTTTCTGAACAAGTTTGGTTGGGTTTTTCGGGGTTTTTTTTTCTGATTTTGCTGGAAAAACCTCCAATTGAAATCACTTCAAATGTTGAATAATTCGAATTAAATTCGACTCTCATGGCTTCCATGAAGTTCAATGCGTAACTGTTCCCAATGATCATTATTTTCAATGTTCCATTTCCTTTCTGTTAAATTATGATTTTTATTGTTTGATTTTTCAATCAAAATTGAAACCAAAAAAATACCGTATGCTTACAGTAACCCATAAGGTTCTCAACTGTATAATTCAAGTTTACTGAATCACATAGTTTCCCATATCCTTTTACATCCCAAACAAATGGAAGCTCCGCTTCATTTTGGTTGACAATTTCTTGAACTTCTGAAAAAAAAAAGAAAGAAGAAGTTTGAAGTGAGAAGAAAAAAAGAAAAAAACCATTGGGCATCGTGTTTTTCCAGAATTCATGTCTTCTGATGCTCGTCTGAAGATAAGCATTCAATAAAATCAGAAAAAGAAGCAATGGAATCAGCTTTTTCTTGTTAAAAGTTAAATAAGTTTTTTCAAAAAAGTGATGCAATCCAACCGAAAGCATAATGATCATCACTAAAATTTTAAGATTTTAACAAAATTATTTTTTTTTTTTTAAAATTATTTACCAATACACATTAAATAAGATTTAATTGTTCCTAAATTGAACATAACAATAATTGGCCAATGAATTAAATAAATGATATAAGAAAGATCCCCAATATAGGATAAATAATCAGAATTCATTAGCTGAAATTAATTTTTATTTTTCTTAAATTAAGCTTCTTTGACAAAATCAAACCAGATTCTGATTTGAATCGAATGATAATAAACAGGCAGCGATAAAAGTGACAATTGGCCGAGCAAAAAATGTGTTGAGCTTCAATGGTAAAATGCAGAGAGCAAGAATTGCAAGGCAAATATTGATGACGTCGTTCTGAGAAATTCCGAACAAATTGAACATTTTGTTCGGCTTCAACGAGCTCGAATATTCGTGTAAATTGATTTTTGTGAATAATTGGGCTGAAAATCCTGCTGAAAATTGCCACAATCTCAATAGCATAAAATTGAAGGCAAATTGTTGGTTGATCAACAGAAATGCGGTGCCGCCGATCAGCGTTGTCAAAATTGTGGCGACAAGCTGGAATTGCTTCAGCTTTTTCATCATTTTTCTTATTATTATTTTTTTGCAAACTTTTAGTAAATCAGACTTCAAAAAATACAATCCGTAAAAAATGAATGGAACGAGAAGATAAAATTGAAGCTCAACACCAAGTGACCAAAAATGAATAAAACAATTAAAGGAGGTTCCATCGGTCATAAACTGAAAAAAATTTTTTTTTTGTTTTTTTTTTTGGAAAAAAATCAATAAATTCAGTGACAAAAACTTCTTTGAAATAATCCGAACTATCGTGAATAATTAATTGATTGGTGACAAGAAAAAATGAGGCTAATGAATATCGATAATTGGTTCCCATCCAAATTTGCATCAGCATAAAATGCATTCCGACCGTAATCAGAAACAAAACCAGATAATAAAGAGGAAGAATTCGTTTGAAGCGACGATAATAAAACTCGAGAAAATCTTTGACACATTCGACACGTTTTCGCATTAAATTCTGTGCCATCAAAAAACCAGAAATCACGAAGAAGCTGAAAAAAAAGGGGGGGGGCCCTCGTTTTTTTTTTTTTTCACGAAAAAGCAAAACTTACATATCAACACCCAAATAACCATTCTCGAAAACGTTCGGCCATAAATGATAGAGAAAGACGAAGAAAATTGAGAATGCTCGAAGACATTGAATATCTTTTCTCATTTTTTTTTTGACAATTTTTTCCGGTTTCAACGATTTTTATATCCGCCAGCTAAAAGGTTTTTGGTCGATTTTGGAAGTGATGATCCACAACATTTATGCAAATTTTATATTAGGCACGCCCCTCAACTTTTTTTCCAAGAAAACGATCGGAAAGGGGGGGGGGGGAAGGTTGGGGGGTTAAAGAGGGGGGGGGGGGATGGTTTGTTTATTTGAGAAACGAAAAATAGACACATTTATGGGGTTAACGAGATTTTTAAAGTTGACAGAAACGTGTTTAAAGTTGGTAATTCGTTTCTTCAACTTTCTCTCTTCTTATTTTCCACTGACAGATTTTGTCTTTCTCTCTCTCTCTTTCTCTCTCTCCCTCTCTATTTCTCTTTCTGTCTCTCTCTCTCTCTCAAAATCCTCTAACAATCTTCTCTTCGGATTAGGTGAAGTGAACGCTTTCAATTTCTCCTTCAGAATCATTTTCGGATACATATTTGACATCATTTTTTTTTCTACCTCTCTCCCTCTCTTTCTCTCTCTCTCTCTCTCTCTATCTCTCTCCTGTTTCGTTTGAAAAAAGGAAGAAGATTTTTGCAGAAAATTGTTTTTTTTTTTGAAAAAATCGGTGTCGATTCTCAAATCGGCATGTTTTCTTTGATATAAACTGAATATGATTGACAACCAAACAAAAATCGAAATTGTTTTTTGGCTATTTTGAGAAAAGAACAAAAATTACATCGAAACCAAACTTTACCGACGGATTCTCTTTTGATTTCTTGGTTTTTTTCTTAATTAATTTTATTAATAAATTGAACACTTGGAATTTAACAAATCAATCAATATTTCACAAACAATTTTCTTGGGTTTTCTTCAGTTTTTTGAAAGGGCAATTGTGCTGGTTTTTTCTGAAGGGAAAGTCATTTTTGATTTTTCTTCTTAAAACATGATGAAGCTTACTGGCTTTAAACATGCTTTGTCCATCGATTGTATTTTTTGCATCCGATGAAACACTGATCTTCTTGAAAATATTGAGCCCAGCCGTTTTCAGATTATTTCTGACCTATAATTTAATCAGTGTGGTTTTATGGCTTAATCTTTTTTTTTGCACTTCTTTATTGCTCATCAGGTAAATGAAAGCATTTGCGCTACTATTTATTGTGACAGCCGATGGAATAACAATGAACCATTCGGGTCGATCACTTTTTAAGATGATCGGAAAAAGCCGAAATGTGATCCAACTGAAAGTGTAAAACATTGAAACCAGACAAAAATGCATTGCGTATCTGAAACTCTTAAGTTTCTGATTTGAATGAAAACTCGAAAAAAAACACTGACGTCAGCTCTCGTTTTTTCCAATTTTTCGAATTCCTCTGTTGGCTCAGTGAGCTTTTGATTCCTGTACTTGATTTATGAACCGTGTAAAGAATCTAAAAATATAATTTTTTTAATAGAAAATTGTTCTTAAAAATGACCAATGAATAGCAAAAAATCGAAGTGAAAGAGCTTGAAAAGTTCAATGGTAAATCGATGAAATAATTGGGATAATTGAAGTCGTCACCGACGTATGAATAGGAAAGAACCGTATGATCAAGAACAAATCTGAAAAATCTGAAAATTTCCGACGCCTTTTTTGTTTCGACGCACGGGCAACAGGTGAATCCATATTGAGCCATGTAGGCCAAAAAAATCGAAAATGGAACGATGAGGGAAAAAATGAGGAGAATATTTCGGCGAGTGAAAACGTCGACACGTCTCAAATAAATCACAACCATTCTGAAAATTATTGGATTTGGCTGAAAATTGCAAACGATGAATTGACAAACCGATTGATTGCCATTAGAATTTGGGTGATTGAACCCAAATACCAGCAAAACATGAAAATGAAGCCCAAAAACTTGGGAATCGTTGCGTTCTTCGAATCAGAAAAGAGGAAAGTCTGAAGATGGTGTTGGATTTTCGAATTAGCTTAAGCCGAACCTCAAGAATAATTGATGGCACTAGACAAATGATGGTAAGAATGACATTAATCACATCGCCCAACAAATTCACAAAAGAAATCACATAAATTGGACTTTTGTTGTGTAAAAATGCTAAACGAGCGACAGGAATAATTGCAATCAAATTAATCACAAATCCGCCAAATGAGAAAAAGCCAAGAAAAACTCCAAGGCCCGTTTTCAGACTCCAAATCATCTGAATTTAATTCTGAAAATCGTCAAAGAAAGTGTAAAAAAAATTTTTTTTTTCTGAGACTGCAATTAAAGAGAGACGCAGCAAAGGTGAGCGCGTCGCGTGTTGCGAGCGGCTACTATGTACATAGTTATCTATCCATAATGGTATTTTCACTTATCAAATTTCATCAATTAAAAAAAAGGCAGAAATAAATTTGACGACGATATTTGGGTTAAAATAGGCTAAAAAGAAACAAAAATCATGACGTCTTCAATGAATAAAAGTGTCAGAAGCTAAAAACAAACTTTTTTTATTTTTTTAAAGAATGTTCTAATCTTTAAGTGAATGAAAGAAAAAGCTTAAAAATAATACGGTAACACAAATTCCCCTCGAAGGTTAAGAATGAGATTAAGATGGTGGGTGCACTTCTTTTCAGACATCGCATTGTACTTTTTAAGAAAAAAGGGTAAGCTGGAGGAGTCACGTTAAGGAAATTTCCAAGAAAATTATGACGTTGAAGCAAGCTCATCATAATTGAAAAAAAGAAACAAAAACTTTGAATCTGAAACTTTGTAATTCTGATCTATAAAAAAATGACTTCAAATTTCATGGTTGAATTTCGAGCTTAAACGCTTCAGTGTTTCACAATTCGAATCAGCGTTAACAAAAAAAAAGAAAAAGAAAAAGAAAAAAGATCATAATTAAAGAGATTTATTTCTAGAAACTTTTAATGAGAAAAAATTAAAAAAACGAACAATTAAAAACCAGTTTCAGATGAGTTTCAGACAATTTTTGCTCTTTTTGAAACATTGATACTTCTTTGACAATTCACGTTTAACCTGAAATTGATGCATGAAAAAAGAAAAGAAAAAATCGAACAACTTCTTTGTTGAATTTCAGATAAATAAAAGCATTGACGCTACAATTACAGGTGTTTAAAACTGATGTTAAAATGTACCATTCAACTGATGAATCAGCTAAAAACAATGGGAATAATCGAAATGTGATCCATTCAAAAGTGTAAAACATTGACATGAAAAAGAACTGAAACGCATAAGTGAATTCATGATATCGTCGCATTTGTTGAGTCGATAATGGAATTGTTTGATTAATGGAATTTGTCGATTTTCGAATTGATCGAAATATCTGAAACCTCTGCCTGATTTCTAAAAAAATTGTACCAAATCGCCCACCATTGAATAACAAAAAATTGATGTGATTGAGCTTAGAGCATTTAATGGAATATCACTGTAATCTGTATAATTCAATAAATTGTCGATGGTTCCATACGAAAATGATAAATAATTATGGTCGTACAAAAATCTGAAATTCTTCACTGAAAATTGAGGAAACAGTGGTGTTTCTTCTCACCGACAACACGGAAAAACATATTGAATTAAAAATGATTTAACAGCGGCAAAAATAAAGGCGAAAACAAATATAAAATGCAAATTTCTCCGAGTGAAAATCGTATTGTTTCGATAACAAATCACAACAAATCTGGAAGAAGCAAGCTGGGGTGACGCCGGGGTGAAGCCGGGGTGGGGTTTCTCTCTTTCTCTTTCTTGCAAACCGATTAGTTGACATGACAATTTGAGTAATATTGATGATGTACCAACAAAACATGAAAATTGTCGATAAAAAAACTGGCATCGGACCATCGATTGAATCGGAAAAAATTGGTGACTGCAAAAAGTCGGCCGATTTTTTTTTCCAGTGCCCAGCCAAAAAAAGAAACAAAAAAGAAGCCAAACTTACATTAAAAATAATGGTTGGAGCCATATAAAATGTGGATAAGGTTAAATTTGGAATATCATTGAGAATATTATAAAATGAAATGATGTAAATTGTATTGGTTTCATATTTAAAACCAAGTTTGAATACCGGTACAACGACAATACAGTTTAACGTTAATCCAATAGCGGATAGAAAAAAAAGGAGAATTCCCAAATAAGATTTTAAAGAATTATTAAACATTGAAAAAACCAAAAAAAAAAATCGATTAAATCATTTTGTAGAAGAAGCTTTTCACGACTTTCTTTTCTTAAAATTTATTTTTATGGTAGAATTCACACATTTTTTTGTTTTAATTTCTCAAAATAAAATGTCAAAAATATATTTTTTACGTCTCGTTGATTTTTTTTTCATCTTTGAGCAGAACTTTTGAAATTTGAGTACAAAAAGTGTTCACAAAAAATTTGAATTACAGTAATTCAACATTGGTTCGTGTCGAGACTAATTTCTAGATTTTGTTGATGATCCTTAATTTTTTTCTTCCTTCTTCCATGTTTTTCAACATTTTCCACCTTATTTTCCATAGTTTTGCCGAAATTCTTTTCAATTCACCGAAAAATCAAAATTGTAGTGCTGGCAATCGTGGCCCCGCCCATTTTTTAACGCCGCGTTTAGAGTGTGTGCGTCAACACTGAAAATGTGTTTTTTTTTCAGATTTTTGTTGCCAAAAATCGAAAAGAGAAGGAAAATTTAACAATAAAAAAGTTTTCCATCAAAAATTGTGCTGAAATTTCTTTTTTTCAGTCGTTTTATGATAAAAAAGTTGTCTTCTTCTTCTTCTTCTTCTTCTTTTTTTTTGTGTTCAACGTGTTTGTATGTAGTTTGATTCATCATTTTTTCATTACAAATCTCATTTATTTTTTCTAACTTTGTTTCATTGATCCGAACGCACTTTGACAGTTTCATCAAACTCTCAACAAGGTCAACTTTCCATACGCGATTTTTGAAAATTAAGCCGAACGGATTAATCGAAACACACACATCCTGTTCGGTGTCTTCTGAATTCTAAATCATATTTGATTTAAAAGGAGTCAATTGCACTTCAACAGTCTAATGCAAATCTCAAAAAGTCAGAGTTTAATGGAACTTTTTGAACTTTATTTTAAAGGGAACGAAAATGCGCTCCGATGCAAATCTCAAAAAGTCAGAGTTTAATGGAACTTTTTGAACTTTATTTTAAAGGGAACGAAAATGCGCTCCGATGCAAATCTCAAAAAGTCAGAGTTTAATGGAACTTTTTGAACTTTATTTTAAAGGGAACGAAAATGCGCTCCGATGCAAATCTCAAAAAGTCAGAGTTTAATGGAACTTTTTGAACTTTATTTTAAAGGGAACGAAAATGCGCTCCGATGCAGATCTCAAAAAGTCAGAGTTTAATGGAACTTTTTGAACTTTATTTTAAAGGGAACGAAAATGCGCTCCGATGCAAATCTCAAAAAGTCAGAGTTTAATGGAACTTTTTGAACTTTATTTTAAAGGGAACGAAAATGCGCTCCGATGCAAATCTCAAAAAGTCAGAGTTTAATGGAACTTTTTGAACTTTATTTTAAAGGGAACGAAAATGCGCTCCGATGCAAATCTCAAAAAGTCAGAGTTTAATGGAACTTTTTGAACTTTATTTTAAAGGGAACGAAAATGCGCTCCGATGCAAATCTCAAAAAGTCAGAGTTTAATGGAACTTTTTGAAGCGATAAATGAAGCAAAACTGAAGAAATTCTGCGACAGCGAATCGTTCTCAAATGAGACACTTCGCTCTCCTCTTGTACCTCTTTGCCAGCACCTTCGTGAAGGTTTTGAGTGTGACCAAACTCATCGAGTTATCTTACAGATTGACCACTCTCTCTCTCTCTTTCTCCTTCAGTTCTCTCAATTTGTGACGTTTTTGCCCTGCCAATTTCTCTTTCTCTTTGTGTGACCTCTTTTTCTCTTCCTCACGCTTGAACAGAGACGCAGAGGAAGGACAGAGACTACCAACATCACATTCTTCCATTAACTTTCATGTTTATTATTATTTTCTCTTTTATTTTGAGTTGTCATTAACTTTCCCCCCACTTTTTTCTCAAACTGATCGGTTTTTACACAGGGCGATTTGAGTTTAAAAATGCCCCAGCACTTCATCTCAGTAAGTTAAACTTTAATTTTAGAATTATTGAATGTTTAGTTCATATTAATTTAACATTTGATTTTAGCCACAAGCTCGTTCGCTATTCCTTACGTTTGTTGATGTCCGCACCAGACTGATAGAAAAGTGAGTATTGTACATGACTTTAAATTATTTTTTAAAATTTTAGCTTTTTATTTATTTTTTATGTTCTAGAATCATCAACAGCGATAACGAAACGCGTGCCCTTTTGGACAAATCTGTGCTCCAGTATATCGATGAGCTCGATTTTCTTTTTCAGCATTCGTCAGGTATACGAAACATCGAATATTTTCGGTTTCTCATATAAAATGTTCAGAAATATTCTTATTTGATAAATTTGAAACTTTTCCTGTAGTTTATATAAAGTTTTTGTTTTAGTGCGAGGAAACCGTGATCCGACCATGCTTACTCCTATGGTTGATATGGTATGTTTCTTTTTATTAATATTTCCATTAACAATAAATTATAATATTAAACTAATTTATGTAAAACTATATACAGTACTGGCCATAAATATGAATAATATTGGTTTTTTGAGAACAACTTTTATCACAGGTAACCCCGATCGTTTTGAAAAAGTAAACTCATTAATCACTTTCAGACGTTTTTTACCGTATTAAAAGACGTCTAAAATTTTCAGAACGATCGGTTACCTGTGCAAAAAAGTCAATCTCAAAAAACCAATATTGTTCATATTTATGGCCGGCACTGTATACAATCATTTAATTACTCAATATTGTAGCAATCGACAACAGGAGTCCTTCTGAAACGAATGAAACGACAAATTAAGGCAATTTGTACTCTCGCCGACGTTGTTCATATTGGTACGTTTCAATATTAAAAAAAAATATTTTTAGATCCTTTCTATATTTATTTTTATTTGAGTTAATGACATTGCTTTTAGGCCCACCAGCTAATGCGAATGAGGCTGAAGTCCTAACGAGGGCCCATCAGGTGCTGAATCTCTTGTACGACGACACGATTATACCGCCGTCTTCTTATTGTTCAGATGCATAAACTGACTCCGACTAACGAGTCAGGGTCTTATTATTTTAAACGTTTGCATTTCTTCTTTCATATTTTGTGACTTCCTCTTTCACTCGTTTGTGCTTTATTCTGGTAACAATTTCTAAAGAAAAATGTAAAGAAGGGAATCTTGAAAGTTCTATTGTATTCATAGGTGAATCCGTAGGAGAACCCTCTATTTTATTTTCCTCTTTTGAGACTTTCTTGAACTTCTAATGGTGGATCAAGTCCGAATGAGCCAAACAAATAAATATTTTCTTTATTTTTAGAATAACAAACCCAATGAGTTCCTCTACCTTCAGAAGAATCTAAATTAATTATACCAACTTCTTTTATTTTAATCTTAGATGTTAAAGTATCTCGCATGAAAACACCGCGGAAATTCTTGATTTCCTAACTTTTTTACTAATTCAAGGAGATCATAATTTGTTAATGCTTTAAGATCTTTATTGAATCTTATTTTCATCATTTAATAGCGATAAAATCATTGAAAAGTCTCAAAATTTGAAAATGGGCAAAATGGGTAAAAGGTGCGCCAGGCAAATTTTGGTCATTTTTCTAAAATGACACATTTTGGGGAAATTAAGTATGACTTTCAATGAAAAAATGTTTTTAAATTGTTGAAAATTTGCAAAATCGCATTTGGGCAAAAAAGGTGCGCCAGCGTCAACACTTTCTATACTAATTTAGTTTAAAGGGAACGAAACTGCGCTCTAATGCAAATCTCAAAAAATCAGGGTTTAATTGAACTTTTTGAATTTTAGTTTAAAGACAACGAAAACTTCAAACTCCTCAGAATATTCGTAGCGTCAAAACCATCCTTGAGTCGTTGGGAAAAACAGATATCGCAAAATTTGTTCCCACAAATATCAAAGTACCAAAATGGATAATTTGGCAATCGATAAATCGTTTTTAAATGAATTTTCACCAAAAAAAAAAAAAAACATTTTTTTCTTATTTTTTTCCCACCGGGGATAATTTAATTAGTTTGAAAATGAGCTACAAATCATTAAATTAATTTTTCAAGAACATCGTTTTCAGCCAACCCCACAACAAAATAAATTTTTCAAAACTTTTCTAGAAGAAGGCTCTTTGGCTTCACGGCTTTATTTTTCTTATCATATCACCTACAGTAACTCTGTTCAAGTTTGTCCGTGAGTTGTAAAAAATTTGCTTTAAAATTCAATAAGTTTTGTTTCGTATTAACTGTAAATCGATTCTTTCAATGCTTCATCCAAAACTTACAATGTGATTTTGAAGACGCAGTTTCAGATTTTTTTTTTGTGTTATCATTTTCAGCAAAATGTTGTCAATTTGAATAATTAAAAGGTTATTTAATATTTTGTTTGAGAAGTGAAAAAAAGAAAGAAAAGAAACGAATTTCAGCAAAATAATTTCAGACAAATTATCGAATGAATGGTATTGAAACTTTTATTAGGTTTTATTTTATTTCTAATTTCTCTATTCGGCCTTTTATGCAGTCTAAAAGTGTTGGTCGCTGTTTATAAATTGGCGTTTGAAACTAAAAAAAATGCGGTTTACATATTTTCATTTTTAAACATTTCGCATGACATTTTGCAATTATCTCTCACTGCTTTTTATTTGTCACCGTCAATCATTTTTAATGTAAAGAGGAGATTTTTCATTGAAAAAAAACCAAAAAAACACAAAAAAAAACACAAAAAATTGTCTGAAATTGTCAACAATTTCAGAGTTATATTTTCTATGACACCAAATATGATTCAAAATCGATATTTTTGGGAAGCTTATCACTTTTTAGTTGGTATGTCGGTGTTTCAGCTCAAATAATGCTATCAATTAACCGGTTTTTTTCACCCCTTTTTTTTTCCTTCGCTGACATTTTTTCTTGACTGAATTTTGCAGATTTTTTGTGATTTGCCTTCACAACCACGCATTATTTTCTTTGAAAGCCTCAAAAGTTTTGAGCACTTTAATCCTGTTAATTTCTTTCATTAAAGTCTACATTGTTCAATATGTTTTATCATGTTGCGCGTAATTTTTATTGATTTTTTTCATGGAGACATTTGTCTGAAAACATTTTACAGATGGGCGTTGGATCATGAATTTTTGTCGTATTCATATCTGAACCCTGATAATTGTGAGAACTATGCGAACAAAACTGAGCATCCACTGAATGTTACTGGCTCCGTAATTGCGTTAGTTTGTTATTCAATGGTGAGTCGTTGCAGACTTTCACGAAAGACGGCCTCATTTTCAGATAATGTTCACCATCTGGAAATCGAACAAGAATCTGGCGCTCAAATCGAAAACGTTTCGCGCTCGCCGCTTCAAAGAGCTGGTGTTCGCCTTACAGTTCTGCTCATTCTCCACATTTTCCACCATTGCCTGGATATTTGTTCGTGTCTTTCCGATGATTTTCGGTGAGCAACACAATGAGTGGTTCATTATCATTGCGTTGTCGGTGTCGATCAATGCCAGTATCAATTCGATTGTTTATCACATTTTTAATCAAGAGGTAATCAGGCTTTTGGTTGTTCCAGATTTGTTTCTTGCTTTTTTTGCAGGTCAAAGATTGTATGAAATCCTATCATTTTATTTTTTTTCACAAAAATGCGGTTGTGATAAATAAGCCAATGATTTCGATGTTCACTATAATTTCGAAGAAAAAAAAGAACAATTGTGCTCAAATCATTGTATAACCAACCTTTGCCAGGTTCTCTCTCTCTCTCTCTCTCATTAAATAAACTGCAAAATGGCTGCTAGAAAATGAAGTCTGCAGGGACAAAAGTGTTGGCTTTAATTAAGTTTTCATACGATTTTCATTTTAAAATTATTAAAAAAAAAATATTTTTTTTTATTAATAAATGTCCTTACAAAAATACTTTTTTTTGGTAATAATTGTTCGGGGAATACATTCTCCCTCTTTCTCTTTCTTTTTTTTCAAATCGATAATTAAATCTGAAATTGTGTTAAAAAATTATGAAGAAATCGCATGAAATCCGGCTTTTGCTGTCGATGTTATCGATGTGTTAACTGGACGCCGAAAACATCTGAGATGAATCAAAAACGATTTTTGTTGAACCTGAAACCGAAAAAAATCAACGAAACTCCGGTCATTTCAATCAAAAAATAATACTTCTTTATTGAAAAATAAATAAATCAAGGCGTTGACACTACAATTACACGAATTGAGAATCGAAATCAACGCAAACCATTCGACAGCTCGATTACCGATTATAATTGGGAAAAGCCGAAAAATGATCCAGCCAACCGTGTAAAACATTGACATGAAGAAAAATTGAATCGCATAGGAAATGTCGCGTTTCTGTCGCGTCGATTTGGTTTCCGTCGATTTTAAGGTCGTCGAAATTGTCGATGAGGATTTTCGAATTTTTCGGAAAATCTAAACGTTTTCCGATTTTTCTTTCTTTTTTTGTCGCCTCAAATTTCAATTTTTTTTCTCAAACCATGAAATAACAAATAATGGAAATAATTGAGCTTAAAGCATTCAATGGAATATCACTCAAATCCGTATAATTCGGAATTTCATTGATTCGATAATACGAAAATGAATAAACGTTGTGATCGAACAGAAAGCTGCAAAACTTCAGAATGGAGGACGGCGGGTGGGCCAAGAAATCAACAACTCACTGACAACACGGAAATACGTATTGAATCAGAAATGTTTTGAAAAGAGCAAAAAGAAGGGTGAGCAAAAAAATGAGATACAAATTGTTGCGAGTGAAAATTCGTTCGTTGCGATAACAAATCACGACACAACTGCAATTCGAAGGTTTTGAATTTATGAGAAGGTAGGTGGTGGAAGAGGGAGGGGAATGGATCCTACCGATTCGTTGACATAATTATTTGAGTTATATTATTGCAATACCAATAAAACATGTAAATCGCCGATAAAAATACGGGAATCGGATCATTGATGGAGCTTGCAAAAATCGGTGTCTGAAATTGCCATCGATTTTGTTTGATTTTGTAGTGTTGCAATTTCGCTCTAATGCAAACCAACATCAAAAATGATTGAAAATGATAAATAAAACGTTGAAAGTGACAAATTGAGAATATCAGCCAGAACATTGAAGGCGGCAATCATATAAATTGTATTGGATTTTTGTGTAAATCCAAGTCGGATAATCGGATGAATCACAAACAGATTCAATAATAAACCAATGGCTGATAGAATAAATAAAAAGCAACCATAAATTATATTGAATAATGAAAAATGCATTGCTTTTTGCTCTGAAATACTTGAAGAATCAAAAAGTGACTGAATAGGGTTCCAAATTTGATTTCAAGACGACAAGGAAGAATAATTTATTCGAGCTACATATTGCAAACCCTTGGTTGAACACCAAAAGTCAAGGTTTTGTATTTATGCAATGCATAATCATCGAGAATTTATTTGTTTGAAAAAAAAACAACAAAAATGAGCTACAATTTCGAACAACTTTCTTCTTTTCGATTATGAAATCTGTTTTTTCTACAATCGCAGACGATCATTCATCTGGCTTTCATCGAAACGTCGCCCGGCCGAACTGCGGATCATTTTTTTATGAAATTTCAGTATGAAAATCATCGTCTATACTGTACCGTACTGCTCTGATTTTAAGAAACTTGATCACAGAAAAAATTTCCCGAGCACAAGATGAGAGCTCCTATCGAACTTGTCAGGGTTTGCACCTCATTTTTTTCTTGGTGGAATGGTTGAAGTTGAAGGTTGAAGCGGGAAAAACGGGAAAAAAACGATTTTTTAAAATCAAAAAGGAAACTTTTTGAAATTAAAAAAAATGAAACATAAAAAAAAGAAGTTGATTTCCAGTTGAAAACATTTGGGTTTTTTTAATTTGAAAAGTTGTAAATAAATGTCGTCAAATGAATTTCGAGCAACGATCAAACTCTCTCTCTCTCTCTCTCTTTCTCTCTATCTCTCTCTTTCTCTCTCTCTCTCTCTCTCTCTCTCTCTCTCTCTCTTTCTCTCTTTCTCTCTCTCTCTCTCTCTCTCTCTCTCTCTCTCTCTCTCTCTCTATCTCTCTTTCTCTCTTTCTCCCTATTCAAAAACTTTTTGGCGGTTTTTGTTCTGAAATTTGTCTGAAAATGATTGATTTCAAAAATTGCAAAGAAAGTCTCTATCATTAAACGATCGAAAAAAGAAATTTCAGCACAGTTTTTGATGAAAAACTTTTTTTTTTGTTAAATTCCTTTTTTGGCAACAAAAATCTGAAAAAAAAAACACATTTTCAGCGTTGACGCACACATTCTAAACGCGGCGTGTTGAGAGTTTGATGAAACTGTCAAAGTCAAACTACATACAAACATGTTGAACACAAAAAGAAGAAGAAGGCAACTTTTTTATTATAAAACGACCAACAAAAAAGAAATTTCAGCACAATTTTTGATTTTTTTCTCCTTCGCTTTTCAATTTTTGGCATCAAAAATCTGAAAAAAACAAATTTTCAGCGTTGACGCACACATTCTATACGCGGCGTGAAAAAATGGGCGGGGCCACGCTTGACCGCGCTACAATTTTGGTTTTTCAGTGAATTGAAAAGAATTTCGGCAAAACTATGGAAAATAAGGTGGAAAATGTTGAAAAACATGGAAGAAGGAAGAAAAAAATTAAGGATCATCAACAAAATCTAGAAATTAGTCTCGACACGAACCAATGTTGAATTACTGTAATTCAAATTTTTTGTGAACACTTTTTGTACTCAAATTTCAAAAGTTCTGCTCAAAGATGACAAAAAAACCAGTGAGACGTAAAAAATATATTTTTGACATTTTATTTTGAGAAATTAAAACAAAAAAATGTGTGAATTCTACCATAAAAATAAATTTTAAGAAAAGAAAGTCGTGAAAAGCTTCTTCTACAAAATGATTTAATCGATTTTTTTTTTTTTGGTTTTTTCAATGTTTAATAATTCTTTAAAATCTTATCTGGGAATTCTCCTTTTTTTTCTATCCGCTATTGGATTAACGTTAAACTGTATTGTCGTTGTACCGGTGCCAACTCTTTCCTCAATTTTCAGTGAAGAATTTCAGATTTTTGTACGACCATAATTATTTATCGTTTTCGTATGGAACCATCGGCAATTTATTGAATTATACAGATTACAGTGATATTCCATTAAATGCTCTGAGCTCAATCACATCAATTTTTTGTTATTCAATGGTTGGCGATTTGGCACATTTTGAAATCAGGCAGAGATTTCAGATATTTCGATCAATTCGAAAATCGACAAATTCCATTAATCAAACAATTCCATTATCGACTCAACAAAAGCGACGATATCATGAAAAAAAACCAATTGTGATCATATAATTGTGCTCTTGAAAAATAAATTCAATGATTTATAGCTCATTTTGAAACTAATTAAATTATCCCCGGTGGGAAAAAAACAAGAAAAAAAAATGTTTTTTTTTTAGTAAAAATTCATTTAAAAACGATTTATCGATTGCCAAATTATCCATTTTGGTACTTTGATATTTGTGGGAACAAATTTTGCGATATCTGTTTTTCCCAACGACTCAAGGATGGTTTTGACGCTACGAATATTCTGAGGATCCATACCTTGAAAAAATTTTTTGAAATGATTCAGAAAGAAGAAGAAGAAGAAGATCGAACCTTCCTCATCAACAAATCCATATTTTTGAGCCAAGTCTTCGGTGAAAATTGTTCGTCCAGTTTTTTTCATTTTTGCCGGATCCAAGGCAAATAAGACGATCGCTTTCCCGGTGAATTCGGCCGACTCACCTTTTTCAAAAAATGCAGACGCCTGAAAACGAACAAAAAAACGTGGTTTTTCCTCAACTTTTATGCTTCTTCTCGTTTTACCGGCAAGCTTTTTCTTAGTTTTCCGTTACGATCGAAATATCCATTCTCGATTGCTTCCGTTTTTACCGGTCCTGGAACGAGACTTATGACGCACACATTTTTTTCCTGAATTCATGGATTTTTTCTAAAATCCTAACAGAGAAGGATATTTGAGCTCTTTTGAGTTGAAGCTTCTTCGAAACTCAATTAATTTAAAAACTAAAATTGTTTTTTGTTCAAAAATTAATTTACAATTAACTCCAAAGCCATATCAGTTGATAATCGGGTCAAAGCTTCTTTCCCAACACCATATGGAACATTATAAACATATCTGAAATTGATCTTCAATAGAAACTAAAGCCTTGTTGAAGGAGGAAAAAAATGAGCAAAACTTCAATCCGCCTAAAGATCCAATATTAATTATAAGTCCAGAATTCCTTTTGACCATCAAACGTGAAGCATAAACACTACAGTAATAATGATTTCTGAACAGAAAATTCCAGATTTTTTCTCAAAAAAAAAAAAAAAAAACTCCACCTCAATCCAATATCATTGACAGCATCCCAATATTCTGGTTCGAGCTCGTAGAATTTTTTACCAATTCCATCGGTGATTTTCTGTTTTTTCGAGAAAAAAATGAAAAGAAAATTACATTTTTTTCTAAATTTACATTCAACGAATTATAAACATTGTTGATCAAAATGTCCAGCCTTCCGTTCTGATCTTCCTCAATTTTTTCAAACAAAAATTTGACTTCTGTCATGTTGGAATGATCCACATAGATCGGAATTCCTTTTCCGCCTTGAGCTGTGATCTCTAGAACACAATTTCAACAATGGCACTTTACAGAAGATTATGCTGAAAACCTTTTGCAACGTATTCAAGCGTCAATAAACCACGCTTTAAATTCTTGCTCAACTCTGGCCGTCGAGCAGTTATATAAACAGTGGCTCCAGCTTTTCCTAGCTGAATTGCAATTCCACGACCTGTCAATGAGCTGATCAATAAAAAAAAACAAAAGTCTGATCATAAAGATTTTTGAATACCTAATCCTCGAGAAGCTCCAGTCACTAAAGCAACATGATCTTTTAAAACAACACCCATTGATTTATTTTCACAATTCAACATGAATTCGACCAATTTGTTACCGAACGAAAAAAATTGAGAGAAGGGGGGGGGATAACATAAAACTGAACGGTGAAAGGGAAATTTGTTAAAAGCTATGTGTGGGGTGGTGAAAGGAATTATGTAGGATTAACACATCGTTCAAACTGGATCATCGCCTGCAGTGGGGATCCATTGATGATTTGTCTCGAGAACGGAGAGAAAAAGAAAGAGACAGAGAGAGAGAGAGAGAGAGAAAAAGAGAAATTAAATAGTTCTGCTGACGATTTGAACCGAGTTAATCTTGGCCAGTTTTTGTCTATTTTTGAAGAAATAATTGTTTGTTGATTATTTTCAAGAAACCTAAAATACCTTTTTTTTACTTCCAAAAATACAATTTTTTTTCGAAATTCGCCAATTGTCAAAATAATCACAATTGAATTAATTGTTGAATGAGTAACCAAAATCATCATTAAAAATTCAGAAGCAACTGAAAATTGATTTTTAATTTGCTGAAAATGATTCAAGAATTTCAGACTTTGACAATACTTAAAATTGATGACAATTAGAATGACAATTAACATTTCAGGAAAAATTCCGACGGGGGAAACCGCGAACTGTAATAATTTCAGCCTCCAAATCATTTTCAGATTTCAAATTTGATCAAACCTGAGTTAACAAACTTCGCAGCGCGTTTTTGTGTTTCGCCATGCTCGTTTTTGAAATATTTCTTCCATTTTTTTTTAGAATCGAATACATTTTCAAAGAAACTGAAAAAATCATCAAACAAGCATATGTGCCACCGAAAAGTATCAGCAAAAATGTGAATTTCATTAAATTGTTAAATTCATATAACTGGAAACTTTTTATTTTTTTAAATTCTTCCAGATAAAATGGATAATTCTGAAATTATTTTTTGATTGATTGATTTATCGATTGATTGATTTATCGATTGATTGATTTATCGATTGATTGAATACTTGCGCGATAAATTCTAATTGTTGCTTTCTTTTAGAATGAACATTTGACACATAAAAAAGCGTCGAAATTGAACATGGGAAAAACATGTTCAACATAATAAGAAAAATGAAAACAATATTTGACATTTTATGTGACGTCAATAAATAAACCGAACGAAATTTACGAAGAAAACAATTCTGAAGAGTTCCGACTTGAGAACTCAGAAATAAAACCACGAAACTCTTAAAATTTTATCGATTTTTTTCTTTGGAAATTATTGATTGATTTTTTGAGAAAAAAACAGTAGTATATAAAAAGTCGACGCTGGTGCACCTTTTTGCCCAAACTCGATTTTTACACTTTTTCACTATTTTAATGCACTAAATCATCAAGAACCATCAAGAATAACATATCAAAATTCAGTAATTTCTGGAAAATGAGCATTTTGGACTAGCTCACCTTCTGCCCATTCTGCCCACTTGCCGGGAGTCACGCTTTTTCATATTCTCAGCCCAATGAAATACATCTTTTTGAAAAATATAAAAATTAAGATTATTAACTTCGCTCTCTCACGCCCCTCACTGCTGGATGTCTCCTCTACGTCTCTGCCAGCCCGCGCTGGGTACATAGGGGAGAACTCTTCCAGGATGAGAGGCGGCACCCATAGCGCAGTCGGTATGCGCCTCGGCTGACATGCTGAGAATATAGCAAGACACTAGTTCAATTCCTAAGAGTGCCGCGTATTTTTGCCTTTTTTGTTTTACTTATTACTTTGGTTTTTACAATCACACATAGCCAAGAAGTGGAAAATAGAAGCGTTTAACACAAGTTTTGAAGTTTTGTTTTTTATTAAATGACTACTTTTGGTCTCCGAAAAGACCTGAAGTCATTAACCGAGTGAAGGAATTGGAGAAAAATAAGAGAGGGGAAGTGGTCACACCTACACGGAGAAAAGTGAACGCTGATGACCTTTATGCGTCACAAATTGAGAGAACTGAAAGAGAAAGATTGAGCGGTCACACCTAAACCTTCTCGAAGGTGCTGGCAAAGAGGTACAAGAGAAGAGCAAAGTATCTCATTTGAGAACAATTCGCTGTCGCAGAATTTCTTCAGTTTTGCTTCATTTTCTTGCATAAATTATCTCATTATCGCTTATAACTTGCTTCAAAGTTTCTTCCAAGACTTGAAATTTTTAATTTGATCTTTTCAGACAAGTCCTATTCTCATTCAATCTTTCACTCTAATAATGAGAGGAAATCTCCCAATTCCTATGGATGTTGAAGATCCTAAGAAGACTCCTAAGGTTTCAAAGATAGAAGAACTCGATACTCAACGAGAAGAATTTCGGAAAGATTCAGAGAGTCTTACTTTGGAACAGCTTCAACGAAAGATTAGTTTCATTTATTTATTTTTTTAGAATTTTGAAGATTCAATGATCGAATTCAGGCTGAAATGCTGGAAGATAAGGCAGCAAAAGCAACTGCGAAGGCAACATTCGCAAGAGCTTACTATGAAAATGAGAAGAAGTTAATTGAGAAGAGACAAACAGCGCATCAACAAAGAAAAAAGGTGAGCATTCATTTACTTAACTTGATATCGATAACGAAGTAAAAAATATCTTCAAGGGAAGAGCCTACTGAAGACACAACGTGAAAGATTAATACAACTACATCGAGCTGAGAGAGACAGGAAGATTTTAGCTAGAGATACTGCAGAAAATCTTCGAAAACATGAAGAAGATGAGTAAGCCAAAATAATAATTATTAGTAAAACATTTGTTGCATTGTGCTAGTATTTATTGAATATAGTCATACTGGTATTTATAAAATATTGCTTTACCGGTATTTATAAAATCAATGTGCCTGCAATAATGATTTCTTACTAATAATGTTTATTTCTTCTATCTTTTCTCATTATAATAAATAAATGTCTAATCATTTTGAAGTTTTTTGTTTCAAGTGTAAGATAAAGACGAATACCACCGATGTTTCACACGTGTTAACAAAGAACAAGAGAACAATGATGAAGGGATTGTGTGAAGATTGTAACACAATAAAATGTAAGATCATTACAACTCCGAAAATTGGTGCTGGATTAGGAGACTCAAAGGATAGGAAAAAATCGAAACATAAAAAATTCTTGGAGACCCTAGAAAAAACTTATTATTCTCCATTTAGTGGATTTTGTGGTATCAATGAGCTACAACGTCAGACAAAAAGACCAATTAAAGAAGTTAAAGAATTTCTTAATCAACAAGATGTTTACACTCTTCACAAACCAGCTCGAAAGAATTATCCGAGTCAAAGAGTTTACGTCAGTGGCATAGATTATCAATGGCAATCAGATCTCGTAGAAATGATTCCCTACGCGGAAGAAAATAAAGGCTATAGATATCTTTTAACAATTATAGATTGTTTCAGTAAGTTTGCTTGGGTAGTACCATTAAAAAGTAAAACAGGTAACGAAACTGCAGATGCTTTGGAATCTATCTTTACAAAAAGTAAAAGGAAACCAAAAAAGATGCAAACTGATAATGGTAAGGAATATTATAATAAAGAAATGAATAAATTATTTAAATCTTTAGAAATTAATCACTTCTCAACTTATTCAGATAAAAAAGCTTCAATATTTGAAAGATTTAATAGAACCTTGAAAGAAAAGATGTGGAAAATGTTTACTCATCAAGGAAATCATAAATGGGTTGATATCCTTGATGATTTGGTGAAAGGCTATAACAATCATTATCACTCTTCAATAAAAATGACTCCAACACAGGCTTCAAAAATAGAAAATGAATCAATAGTTTACAAAAATCTCTTTCCTTCAAGTGAGGAAGAAAATACTCCAATCAAAGCGAAATTCAAAATTGGAGACACTGTCAGAATTACAAAATATAAAACTATTTTCGATAAAGGATATCTTCCAAATTGGAGTACTGAAGAATTTAAGATTTCTGAAGTTCATCTTTCCCCAAAGGGGCCAACAATGTATTCTATCAAAGACTTAGCAGATGAGGAAATTAAATTAAAGTTTTATGAAGAAGAACTTACACTTTATAATAACCCTAGTGAAGTATATAAAATTGAAAAAGTCTTGAAGAAAAGAACTAGAAAAGAAAATGGAAAGAAATTTAAAGAAATATTTGTTAAATGGTATGGATATCCAGATAAATTTAATTCTTGGGTTCCAGAGGAAGATTTAAAATCTTAAGAATCAAACACTAATTACTTTTACCCGATTATCCTTGATTTCAACAACATTTTCTGAAAGAATCAGACAGTAACATTTAGTACTTTGAGCAATGTTTTTAGCGAAGCTGGCTTTTATTGTAACATCAGGTCGAGATGCAATAATTCTATCATTCTGTTTTGAAACATCAAATACTAGAAGTGGATAATAAAAATAATACACATCTTCTTCCATAAATATGTAATCCTTGATACTTTCATAATAACTATTCCTAAATTCTTTAGCAAAATTGTATTGTTGGACTGCATTAAATTTATCAAAGTCAAACTTCAGACATTCATATGGATATCTTTCTGAGTTGAGTTCTACGTAAATTTCTTCAAGTCCACAATTATCAAATTTTGCAGCATTGAGATAGTTATTGTCTCTAGCAGTTTGAAATGCTATGACAAGGTATTTTATCTTATCATATTTAGTTCCTAGTTTCCAAGTAAATTCTCTATTACCATTTGGTATGTTATAACTTTCAAATTGACGAGATATAAAAGGCATTACAACTAATTTATTACTTTCAAAAAGGTTTAGAAGTTTGTTTTGCATCTCAAGACTAGGCATAATTTTAGGAATTATCCATTGAAGTTTATTAATAGTCATCTTAGCAGTAAATTTAGTAGGATCTGTGGACGTAATAGAATTTTTATTTTCTGGTGATCTGTAAAGTGAAAGAGTGTGTTTTCTTCCGTAAACTATTTTATTATAACATTCAGCAAATCCAAAAATATGAGTCAGTGGAATACAAAAAGTAAGGTTACCTTTTCTATTTTTAGTGTATTTATTTATCTTATAATTCATGATATCCTTAGTCTCGAGGATCCAACCAAAAGTATTTTGTTTATTCATTGTTGAAGAATAAGTAAGGAGGCCTTTCATAAGTGAAGCTCTTCCAGGATCAATGACATTTTCAACTTGCATACCATCCATACTATAAGTTGCTCTATCAAATAAAAACATTGGAGCATTATTAGTCAATGTAACTTCATCAGTGTCACTTAATGCACTAGAGTCTAATTTAGTCAAGGAAGCTTCTAAGTAAATGTAAGATTTATGTAGTAGAAGGTATTGATCACAAGTTTCTATGATAAAATTAATTTCTCCATGTTGATTTAAACTACTACCAGATGAAGGAAATATGCTAATCAAATTTTCTTTTTGAATACTTTGATCTTGAATAATTGGACTATCAACGATTAGTATTCTGTCCACTGCTTCAACAGTTATTTTTATCTTGAGAATTTCAGAATTAGCGCTTTATTAATTTAATTAACAACTTTCAAAGAAAGTCAGGATAAATTTTCAATTTATTTAAAATAAATTTTCTGAAGTAAATGAATCTATTGCAATTCTATTTCTTTTTCATATTTACTCATTATGATATTTTAGCTACAATAATTTGTACTTCTAATGCATCAGTACAATACTTTAGACTTCCGAAATTACACAAATGTAATTATCATAGACAATTAAATGATGATAATAAAAAATCAAAAGTAGTAAGTTATGAAGTCTTCAAACCGAACATTATTGAATATTCAAGTGATGCAAAATTGTGTAAGAAATTAGTAAGTGAAGTATCAATGTATACAGATTTCTCAGGATATGAGCACTTACAAGGAGCGCGCACCAACATATCGTGGAGATACCTAATGATTTATATACCGTTGGATAGCCCTTGAAAAGCTCTATCAGATAGCATGTTCATTTTTTCCGGAATAAGTCTGGTGCGTGATCTACAAAGCTTTGAAATGACACTATGTGTACAGTGGTACACTGTATAAAACAGTTTCCAATCATTTTAAAACTTCATTATTGCTTTATTAACATGAAGTTATGTGAGATAAACAATCTTCAGTCGACTGGCCGCAGATGGAGTCTTCTTCTTCGGTTGTAGTGTCTCCAAACTGAAGGCCTTCCAGAGAACGGATCAGCTCGCCGGCGACTTGTTTCTCCTCTCGAGTAGGCGAAATGGGCTTGAAGGCGAAGCCGATGCGTTCGACGACAATGGCGAGGATAACCTTGATTATCCATAATTAGATAGAACTTTACACCTCGGGCAACTGTTTATACCCAGTTTCCAGCGGTTTAAAGCCATTCTGGAACTTTCTGAAGCCGAAATAATCAGATGAAAAAGTTGAAAACAATATGCAAAAAAATCTGCCACAGCGGCGACCCGGACCATGACCTTCGGATTAATAGGCAAGGACTTTTACCATTGCACCACACAGCCACACTTAACATGGTGAAAGGTGCACCCTTATTTAGAATGATAGTTTTATATATATAAATATATATTTATAAAAAAATACGGTTTAAATTATTATTCCGGAAAAAAAATTAGGCTTATTTGAAACAGCTTTTCAAGGGCTATCAAACCATATATGTCTCATGGCAAACCGCCAAGATAGCCTGTTGCGCGTTCCTTGTTAGTAGAAAAGGAATTAAATCATCATTCTATAAGTCTTGCAGAATGTAGAGAATGGCTCAACTCTGGCCGTCGAGCAGTTATATAAACAGTGGCTCCAGCTTTTCCTAGCTGAATTGCAATTCCACGACCTGTCAATGAGCTGATCATTGAAAAAAAAAAACAAAAGTCTGATCATGAATTTTTGAATACCTAATCCTCGAGAAGCTCCAGTCACTAAAGCAACATGATCTTTTAAAACAACACCCATTGATTTATTTTCACAATTCAACATGAATTCAACCAATTTGTTACCGAACGAAAAAAAATTGAGAGAGAGAGAGAGAGAGAGGGGGTGGGATAACATAAAACTGAACGGTGAAAGGGAAATTTGTTAAAAGCTATGTGTGGGGTGGTGAAAGGAATTATGTAGGATTAACACATCGTTCAAACTGGATCATCGCCTGCAGTGGGGATCCATTGATGATTTGTCTCGAGAACGGAGAGAAAAAGAAAGACAGAGAACTATAAAGAGAGAGAGAGAGAGAGAGAAATTAAATAGTTCTGCTGACGATTTGAACCGAGTTAATCTTGGCCAGTTTTTGTCTATTTTTGAAATCAAATTGTTCGTTGATTATTTTCAAGAAACTTAAAATACCTCGACTTCCAAAAATACATTTTTTTTCGAAATTCGCCAATTGTCAAAATAATCACAATTGAATTAATTGTTGAATGAGTAACCAAAATCATCATTAAAAATTCAGAAGCAACTGAAAATTGATTTTTGATCTGCTGAAGTTGATTCAAGAATTTCAGACTTTGACAATATTTGAATTTGATGACAATTAAAATGACAATTAACATTTGAGGGAAAATTCCGACTGGTGAAACCGCGAACTGTAATTATTTCAGCTTTCAATTCATTTTCAGCTTCCAAATCATTTTCAGCTTTCAATTCATTTTCAGCCTCCAAATCATTTTCAGATTTCAAATTTGATCAAACCTGAGTTAACAAACTTCGCAGCGCGTTTTTGTGTTTCGCCATGCTCGTTTTTGAAATATTCCTTTCATTTTTTTTTAGAATCGAATACATTTTCAGAGAAACTGAAAAAATCATCAAACAAGCTAATGAGCAGCCAATAAGTATCAACAAAAATGTGAATTTCATTAAATTGTTGAATTCATATAACTGAAAACTTTTTATTTTTTTAAATTCTTCCAGATAATATGGATAAGTCTGAAATTAAATTATTGATTGATTGATTGATTTATCGATTGATTGAATACTTGAGCGATGAATTCTAATTGTTGCTTTCTTTTAAAATGAACATTTGACACATAAAAAAGCGTCGAAATTGAACATGGGAAAAACATGTTCAACATAATAAGAAAAATGAAAACAATGTTTGGCATTTTATGTGACGTCAATAAATAAACCGATCGGAATTTACGAAGAAAACAATTCTGAAGAGTTCCGACTTGAGAGCTCAGAAATAAAACCACGAAACTCTTAAAATTTTATCGATTTTTTTTCTTTGGAAATTATTGATTGATTTTTTGAGAAAAAAGAAACCATTAAAATATCAGTTGGAACTCCAAGATACTTGGATAATAATCCATTTGCATATCCAGCCATCAATGGAAATAATGGACATGGCTGCATCAATAATGTTATATGAAGATCAGTTAAAGTACAAGAAAGCTGAAAAAAATAAAAGGGAAAAGCTTCAAATCTGAATTCATTTTTAAATTTTACTTGAAATGTGAATAAAAAATATCGAAAACTGTCCATTTTTTTGCCAGAAAAAATAATCAAATAAAGAACAAAACTGTTTAAGCAAAAGGAAATTGTTCCAATTACATGAAAATAAAAAATCAAATAAAAAGGAAGATTAAAACTGATATTAAATTGAACAACATTTTCCAACATTTTTTATTGATAAATTTTTCTTGAATTTTTTTTGTCGCTTTATGTCAAAATTACGTAATAACACTTGCAGGTGAATTTAAATTTTAGAAAAAGGCTGAAAATAAATGAAAACCTAAATCAGCTTTTGATTATTATTTTATTATTTATTATTGTCTCTAGATCGTTCAAGATCAGAAAGCATTTCGTTGACATCTGGAGACAACCCAGCAATGTTTGTTGACAAAAAGAACTCCGCGACAATCTCTGCCTTCGATTCCCGAAACGTCTTGATTCAAAAGCATAAAACATTTCACTGGATCTGCGATCCTTCGAAGAAGATTTTTGTCAGTCTTTTCTGAAGCACGATTCATCTTTTAATCTGAAAATGTTCACTGAACGATTTCCAAGCTGAATGGAAGGCTGTAAGTGATAAAATTCCATTTCGAAGCTCAACTATTTAACTAAAATAGCTTTGAGTCAAGACTATGGTTGAATCAAATCGACGCGGAGTGACAACGCTCCAGTAACAACGAAGCTTCTCCCATTTCTTTTCAGATCAATTATTCTATCAAGTTCTCAGATTAAGATTTTTTGTTGCTGTTGAAGAGGAAAAATTGAAAAAAAAAAAACGAAAGCAAATAAAGTGGGGAGAGGGGAGGAGAAGGTAATTTAATTTTTTCAAAAAACATATCATTTTCATTTATTTAGTTCAGTTTCAAGTCAATCGGTCAAGTTTCAGGAAGATGGCTCCACCTAGTATCCATCGTGCCAGCATCATCGAACTTTTCAAGAGAGGAATCTCGAATGGCTTCATCGCTAAAAGGCTTGGTGTGCCCCGGAGCACTGTCTATAAAACAATTAAACGTTTCGAAGAGCTTGGCCATGCTAATGATCGTCCGAGAATGGGTCGCCCAGTCACTGTTACTACTCCGAAGACCATCAAAGTCATTTCCATGCGAATTCAACGAAATCCACATCGAAGCATGAGGAAAATGGCTCAAGATCTCCAGATATCGGAAAAATCTGTCAGACGTGTTGTCAAAGGTCCCCTTGGTCTCACTCCTTATCGTGTTAGGAAAGCGGCGATTTTGTCGGACAAAAACAAAGAGAAACGGCTTCAAAAAGCGAAATTGTTGTTGGCGAGAACGCGGACAGGCGAGCATTTGATCACTCTATTTTCAGACGAAAAGCTGTTCACGGTGGAAGCTTCTTTTAACTCCCAGAATCATAGGGTGCTTGCTAAAGACACCCAGGACGCCAATGACAAAGGAAGAACTATTCATAAAGTTTCCCATCCAGCTCAGGTAATGGTATTCGGTGCAGTGGCATCTTCTGGCAAATGTCCATTGATTTTCGTGGAACAAGGGGTGAAAATCAATAAAGAAGTCTATATCAAAGAAATTCTGGAGAAGTGTGTGCTGCCATGGACCCGTTCTCATTTTAAAAACAATCATTGGGTGTTCCAACAGGATGGAGCTCCAGCTCACAAGGCGAAATTGACTCAGCAGTGGTGCAGCGACCACATGCCGGACTTCATCAAGTCCGATGAATGGCCAGCTTCTTCACCAGACTTGAATCCTCTCGACTACTCTATTTGGGGAGTTTTGCAGGAAAAGGTCTGCGCGAAGCCCCATTCAAGTGTGGAAGCGTTGAAGAAGACTCTTCTTGAGGAATGGGACAAACTGTCGGATGACTACCTGCGTTCTGTGATTGATTCCTACCCGAAGCGTCTCCGTGCTGTCATTGCTCAAAAAGGCGGCCGAATCGAGGGGAAATGAATAAATATTGATTGTTATTATCTTGTTAAATAAATCGTTAAATCCTATCTTCAAACCTGTCTTTATTTTCAAAATATCATGGTTGGAAGTTGTCCACGTATTTATGCCGCACCCTGTAAATTGAACAACATTTTCCAACATTTTTTATTGATAATTTCTGATAACTGAAGAATTCAACACGTTTCTTGTTGAATTTATTTTCAGCATAACATTTCTACGTTTTTTTCTCAAAATCACCTTTTTGAAATTGCTTAAAAAAAGCAGATGAAATTGAATTTCAGAAAACTTTGAAAAGTTGATTTCTTTAGTTTTGCGTCGCAGCATTCCATTCGTTGTTTTTATGCTCTGTCTGAGAGCCCCCCAAAAACATTTTCACACACTGCGTATCAGAAGGGCTGATGCTCAGGGAAATTTATTCGAATGTGCAACAAAGTTTTCTTCTGAGGTACGAAAAGCCCTTGGTTCACACACAATATCATTTTCTTCCTGCTCTGTGATGATTTGGGGACATCTCATGGTCCGAAATTCACCACAATTTTACCAGACCCACTTTCCTTGTATCGACCTCTCCAATCATTAAGTGTTATCGGCTCAAAATGTATTTAAAGTGCTCCTGCCCCCCGGAATACCATGGTTTTTGATAGGTCAGGATTTTTATTTCTTGAAAAAGTCCAAAAAAAACATTTTTTAAATAATAATTTCCAAATTAAAGACATTTAATACTCAGCGTACGGCAACTTGAATTTTTAATTTATTAAAAACTGAAATCGATGGAATTTTCAAAATTTGATGCGACCGACTTTACGAACGGTTTCTGAACGACCTGTGATAATGAAGAATCCAACATTTGTCTTCACACCTTACTTTTCATTAAACTTCCAGAACATAACGATTCGTTGAAAGTCTGAAACAGTGACGAGAAGTACGATGGAATTGACAGTCGAATGTGTGACAAGGATCATGATGAGAAATTGTGAAATAACTGAAAATTGTCTGGTTGATTTCTGCATCATTAATTTATCACTGAATACATTGTGAGAATGAGGGTTTCAGCATCAGAAAAATGATTATAATTGCTTCTGGAACAATTCCAATTGGTGTTACAAGAAACTGAAAATCACGTTTTCAATTTTTTTCTGAAGAAAAACCAAACAAAAAAAAACCTGAGCTAACAAACTTCTCAAAGCACTTCGATGCTTTTTCAAATTGGCTTTTGATAAACGATCGCTGTATTTTGATAGGATTCGATACATATCTTTGGTCATGAAAATAACTGAAATAATAATTGAGCCACATCCAAGTAAAATAATTATAAAAGCGATTTGCATCAGAGAATTGAACTGATAAACTTGAAATCCTCTCATTTTTTGGAATTTTTCCAAATAGAATGGATATTCCTAAAAAGTTAATTTTTTCCATTAAAAAAGGCAACGAAAACGAACGTCGGCGATATATTGAAGCTGTTTTGTTCTGTCGAAGGAAATATTTGAAATATGAAAACAACTGGAAATCAAAATTGGAAGGCAAATATTGAAAAACGAAAGAATCACAAATATTTTATTTTTTGACACTTTTGTTGGTGTCAAACTCAACACACTTTGATACTTTCTAGCAAAACAATTATTCAGGCTACAAACTTGAGAGCTCAGAAATAAAACCACGAAACTCTTGAAATTTGGAAATTATTGATTGATTTTTTGAAAAAAAAAAAGAAACCATTAAAATATCAGTTGGAACTCCAAGATACTTGGATAATAATCCATTTGCATATCCAGCAATTAATGGAAATAATGGACATGGCTGCATCAATAATGTTATATGAAGATCAGTTAAAGTACAAGAAAGCTGAAAAAAATAAAAGGAAAAAGCTTCAAATCTGAATTCATTTTTAAATTTTTGCTCAATTTTCTTGAAATAATTTTTTTTTTTAACTTTTTTTTTTCAATTAAATATCTTACTTGAAAAAATAAAAGATGAAAACGAAAATTGTCCATTTTCTTTGCATGAAAAGTGATCAAATAAATAACAAAAGTATTCAAACCAAGTGAAATTGTTCCGATAAAATGAAAATAAAAAATATAATTCCATGGTGCTTCAAACTTCAAATTGTACGGATCAATATTTTCAGGCATTTTCCCAGAGAAGCCGCGCAATTGTCGTCTTCTTTGTTTCTCAACCGACGAAAATCAATATTCTTAAGGAGAAGAAAGTGGAAAAAGTGGAACTTTTTCAGAAAAACAGACAGATGGAAATAAATTGCGCTGAGCTTCTACAAAAAAATGAAAAATATTGCTAAAATGCAGGCAGTTAAAATGTTTTTAAATAAATAATTTTTTATGCTGAAAACGCCGGTTATTTGTCATAATAAAATTGGCACGTGAAGAAAAATTAAACTGAAATCCAGCTTTTCATGACAACAAGAGACAAAACCAAGCTTGAATCGCAATTTTTCACGATGATTTTTCGATGATCTGGCTGCCATCACATTTTTTCTTTCATTTTTTTTCCTGATAAATATTCCAGGCAATGGACATTTTTGATTTTTATTGAAGAAAAACAATTTTCTTGGAGTTTCTTTGTTTACAAAATCAATGGAATCACAAACAAGAACTCGTGCCCGCCGACCCGTTGTTGATTTTCTAAAAGGAACCGAGTTTCTTGTTGTGGTCCAAACTAAACAAAAATTATTGAAAACTATTGGTTTTTGTTTTTCTAATTTCCAAAGGCGGCCACTTTTTTTTTATTAAACACATAAATCATATAAAATTGAATTTTGGGAAAAAAAAGCAATAAAAATGAAATTCTGAAAAAAATTAATGGCGAAAATTAAAACGAAAAATGTTTAAGTTGGAATAAAATTAAATTTTTTTAAGGGAGGGGATTTTTATCATTTTTTTTTTTTTTGAAATAAACAGAATCGGAAAAAAAAAACCCTGAAATTTCCGTTAAATTTCATTACGTTCATTTTATTAGTGTTTTTTTCTAAAAATGGCGATTTTTTAAAATTGATTTTACGTTTTTCTTTTTTTTTCCAAAAACTTGCCATAACAAAAAAAAAGATTTTTGCCTACAAAAGAAAGAGCTTACGGGAGGAAACTTGCACCGAAAATGCGCCAACAATTGTTTCGGTTTTCTTTTAATTTTAAATTGGTTTTTCGATGGCTTGAAATTTTCATTCAAAAAAAATTAAATTAATGGGACTATTTTTTTTGTTTTTGGATTTTCAGCGTTTTCAGGTATTTATAATTGATTTTAGTTGGAAAACTCAACTATTCCCAATGGGAAATGGTTTCTAATCATCAAGAAAATATTATAAAAAACCCATACTTTTTGTTAAAAATTCTGAAAACAAGACCTTTTTAAGCTTAAAAACCAAAAATCAAATTAAAAAAATCAAAAAACACTTTTTCAGAATGGAAAAATAAAATCAGAAAAACAAACATATTTTTTTCGATTTCTTTTCAAGCTCAAAAACCAATCGATGATGCTCACCAGAAGAAATAAGTCGAATTCACATTGTGGTTATTCCTCGATTATGTTCGGATGAGATTCCTTGTCCTTTGTGTGACCAACTGAAACATGAAGGGATTTCAATGTAAAGCCGGCACCACGTTTTTTTTTTTTTTTGCTCACATTGCTTGATTTTTATTCTTCCAGAATTTGATGCTGTTTCGATAAGCTGGAAATGTCACAACCATTACTATTGAGTTGATTGTTGAATGTGTCGTCATCATTTTCAGCATATAAATCGATAATTCTGAAATTTGATCAACGCACATTTTGATGAAGGCGAAGAATTACGTTGAGCATATTTATAATTGGTTGCAATTGAGATCATCATCACCAAATTTGGTAGATGAGCAATTGGTGACGTTAGAAACTAAAGAAGCACAACTCCGTGTGAACAACAAAACAACGTCTTCGGCTCAGTCAGTCTCCCCTACCTGTGCCACCAAACTATTCAGCGCCGCTTTGTGTTTTGCATGACCGATGCGTGACATTCGAACGTTTCGATTTTTCAACAAGCTGAACATTTGCCACATCAATGGACAAATAATCAATAATCCGACGAGATAACCGATGGCGATGAGGACAAACGAGTACATCATCATTCCGTTCATATCATAGAATTCGAATTCGTCAAGACTTGAGAAAAACGCTTGAAATTCTGGAAACTTCTGAAATGCGATGATGTTTCGCTTCTTTTTTGTCCCTTCTTTCTCCCTGATTTTTCAAACTTTTTCAATGATTCTCCATTGTTCTTCTTTTGGTTCTAAGCTGATGAAAAAGAGGAGAGCAACAAAAAATGGATGAATAATGAAGGCGATCATAGTTATTCTTAAAATCCAGAAAGTCATGTTACTGTTGGCTCCGATTTGTGTCATTGTCTGATGCTTTTTGATGAAACACATTGTTAATGTGTCAAGTTGAATGTTAACAAATAAAAAGAAAAGTGTCTGAAATTAATTTCAAATTAAATTTTCATTTTTTTTTCCAAAAATCAAATCTGTCTGAAAACAAAATTTAAGCCTAAAGAAAATGAGACAGACGTGCACCAAAAATGCGCCAGTATATCAAAAAAAGAAATAGTGTTTTTTCTTGACTCATTTTCAGTTTTTGTTGCTGCGAACCATTAAATGATGACTTGAAACGTTGAAATATGAATACAAAATTCCATTCGAATAGCCGGCGATCATCGGAAACAGTGGAATTGGCTGCATAAAAAATGTGATGTGAAGATCGACCAGAATGCATCCTGTCTGAACAAAAAGATCTTTGAAAAAAGAACAAGTTTCGGGTAATCATTGAGAGAAACAAAAAAAAATTAAATAAAAATTTAAAAAAAAAACCTGAAAATATATCAAAAAGTAGCGATAAGAGTCAATTTTGCCGGTTTTAAAAATGATGAGCCCAAGAGCACCGAAGTTCACAAAAACTGCGATCACTCCAATGATATGATAATATAAAATCAAACTTTTTGGCTTCTTAAAATCGAGTATAAAATCATTGACCATCAAGAAGTTGTTTTTGATCACCAAATCAAAGAAATTGTCTGAAAACTGCAAAAAAAGAAGCTTTTATTACGAGTTTCAGAAAAAAAGAAGAAATAATAATTTTTCGATTTTTTTAAACATTTTTTTTCATTTAATTGCCAGTTTTTTTCAGTGAAGTGAAGTGAAATTTGAATTCCCAATAGTTTTGCGGTTAGAAAATAACAAAAAATCATGTTCTTTGCTCAAGCTCCTCCTCGAGTACAACGCATTTCGGGGGAGCAAGTGAACAATTGAATTCAACCGTGGTGCAGCGCCAACTTTTTTTGGTTCTTCGAATAAAAATGTTGATATGCATAATCAGATAAAACAGAAATGTAGGGCAATTTTTTTCGAATTGAAAAAAATAATTTCTTTTTCTTTTTTTTTTAGTTCAAATTGAATTCTATTTAATTCAATTTTTAAATTTATAATTATTCAAATTAAGAAAATGTTTTTGTAAGAAGCTGAAATTTGTCACAAACTTTTTATTAAAATTAGAAAAAGCCGAAATTTAACTTCCTGAAACTAGATTTCAATAGAAACTGAAGCCTTGTTAAAACAGGAAGAAAATGAGAAAACTTCAATCCGCCTAAAGATCCAATATTAATTAGAAGTCCAGAATTCCTTTTGACCATCAAACGTGAAGCATATATTTTTCAGCTTTTCCTAGCTGTTTCAAACTGGATTATGGCCTGCAGGGGGAATCAATGATGATTTGTCTCGAGAAAGGAGAGAAACAGAAACAGAAAGAGAGGCAGAGAGAGAGAGAGAGAGAAAGAGAGACAGACAGACAGACAGAGAAATACATATGTATAAAGAAAGAGAGAGAGAGAGAGAAAGAGAGAGATAGAGAAATTAAATAGTTCTGCTGACGATTTGAACCGAGTTAAGTTTGGCCAGTTTTTGTCTATTTTTGAAGAAATAATTGTTCATTGATTATTTTCAAGAAACCTAAAATACCTCGACTTCCAAAAATACAATTTTTTTCGAAATTCGCCAATCGTCAAAATAATCACAATTGAATTAATTGTTGAATGAGTTACCAAAATCATCATTAAAAATTCAGAAGCAACTGAAAATTGATTTTTAATTTGCTGAAAATGATTCAAGAATTTCAGACTTTGACAATACTTAAAGTTGAGGATAATTAGAATGACAATTAACATTTCAGGAAAAATTCCGACGGGGGAAACCGCGAACTGTAATAATTTCAGCCTCCAAATCATTTTCAGATTTCAAATTTGATCAAACCTGAGTTAACAAACTTCGCAGCGCGTTTTTGTGTTTCGCCATGCTTGTTTTTGAAATATTTCTTCCATTTTTTTTGAGAATCGAATACATTTTCAAAGAAACTGAAAAAATCATCAAACAAGCATATGTGCCACCGAAAAGTATCAGCAAAAATGTGAATTTCATTAAATTGTTAAATTCATATAACTGGAAACTTTTTATTTTTTTAAATTCTTCCAGATAAAATGGATAATTCTGAAATTATTTTTTGATTGATTGATTTATCGATTGATTGATTTATCGATTGATTGATTTATCGATTGATTGAATACTTGAGCGATAAATTCTAATTGTTGCTTTCTTTTAGAATGAACATTTGACACATAAAAAAGCGTCGAAATAAAAAGTGGAAGAAATATGTTTGATAAAATAAGAAACAAAAAAACCGATTTTGGTATTTTCTGTGACGTCAGTAAATAAACCGATCGAAATTTACGAAGAAAACAATTATGAAGAGTTCCGACTTGAGAGCTCAAAAATAAAACCACGAAACTCTTGAAAAAAGGTTTTCTTTGGAAATTATTGATTGATTTTTTTTTAAAACCATTAAAATATCAGTTGGAACTCCAAGATATTTGGATAATATTCCATTTGCATATCCAGCAACTAATGGAAATAATGGACATGGCTGCATCAATAATGTTATATGAAGATCAGTTAAAGTACAAGAAAGCTGAAAAAAATAAAAGGGAAAAGCTTCAAATCTAAATTCATTTTTAAATTTTACTTGAAATGTGAATAAAAAATATCGAAAACTGTCCATTTTTTTGCCAGAAAAAATAATCAAATAAAGAACAAAACTGTTTAAGCAAAAGGAAATTGTTCCAATTACATGAAAATAAAAAATCAAATAAAAAGGAAGATTAAAACTGATATTAAATTGAACAACATTTTCCAACATTTTTTATTGATAAATTTTTCTTGAATTTTTTTTGTCGCTTTATGTCAAAATTACGTAATAACACTTGCAGGTGAATTTAAATTTTAGAAAAAGGCTGAAAATAAATGAAAACCTAAATCAGCTTTTGATTATTATTTTATTATTTATTATTGTCTCTAGATCGTCCAAGATCAGAAAGCATTTCGTTGACATCTGGAGACAACCCAGCAATGTTTGTTGACAAAAAGAACTCCGCGACAATCTCTGCCTTCGATTCCCGAAACGTCTTGATTCAAAAGCATAAAACATTTCACTGGATCTGCGATCCTTCGAAGAAGATTTTTGTCAGTCTTTTCTGAAGCACGATTCATCTTTTAATCTGAAAATGTTCACTGAACGATTTCCAAGCTGAATGGAAGTCTGTAAGTGATAAAATTCCATTTCGAAGCTCAACTATCTAACTAAAATTGCTTTGACTGACGTGGAGTGACAACGCTCCTGTAACGACGAAGCTTCTCCCATTTATTTTCAGATCAATTATTCTATGAAGTTCAGATAAAATTTTTTTGTTTTTTTGTAGAGGAAAAATTGAAAAAATAAAAACGAAAGCAAGAAAAGTGAGAAGAGGAGGGAAAAGGAGGAACTTTATTAGTGTCTTAAGTAGCGTCTTAAGTTTCTGTTTTCTTCCAAAAAAAAAAAAAAACTGAAAATTTTTGGTTTTTTTTTTGATTAAAAAAATAAAAAAAATTTATGAATTTGTTTTGTACTTCCTTGTGAAGAAAAAAAACCGAAAGAAAAGAAAAGAAAAGAAAAGCGAATAGAAACCACAATTACCGGTCAAAAATCAATAAAAATCAATCAAAAATCTAAACATCATTTTCATCAGAATTAACGCTGAAGTTTTCCGTTTCTCCTTTACAATAAACCATATTCGCCTTTTTCGCTCTTGTCTCCCATTTGAATTGCAAAATTCCGAGACGATCGTCGCACGTCTTCTTAATTGATTCCTTCATACACGGCGTTATTGTTTTCCATTTTTGGCACGTCTCCTCGCTGTTTCTTGTTTTTTCATTATAAATTTCGCTGAGGCAATCGATGTTGTTGCGGTTTTTGTATAGCTAAAAGTTGCTTTTTTTCTCGAAATTGATCTCTACGATCTTACAGCATCAGCGCATTCAGAAAACTCTTTAGTGTAGTAATGGATGAAGCTGCAAATGCTCATGTCGTTGAGAATGTTTCGTATTGATTTGCATTTGATCTCTCGGGCGCAATCCTGTCAAATTTTCTTCGAGTTCAAACCGTTTTTTTATCCCCCCCCCCTCGGCTCCCGCCCCCGCCCATTTAAACTCTCACCAATGTTGCACGACAAAGATCCAACAATGGAGCGTAGACATTCGGTGGAAAGAGCAAAAAATTCGTGTGATTCATGCTTGCTGCAGCCGCTCCAAGCTCATCATCTTTCTTAAAAACGAGATTTTTAGATTTTTTTTTTTTTGGAAAAATTTCAATCTTCCTCGATACCTTGGCACACTCAACGGCTTGAGCCGCATGAGTTCTTGTACAAAATCCCGGATCCGGTTTTTTTGCTTCGATAACGAAAATGTAGAATGAGGTGATGGCGGCAACAATGAGAAGAACGCAAACGCAACAAATAATGTTACAGTATAAACAAATTTTGCCACTCTTCTTCATTCTCTGAACAAAAAAAGAAATTTGAGGAATCAAGAAGGGGAAAGAGAAAGGAAATCAAAGATCATTTCAACTTTCTTCTTCCTGATAACATTCTCGAAGAAGAACAAAAAAATGGGGATGTCAATTTTTGGTTTCGATTTCGGTTCGAACAGCGACAAGGAAATACAAAAAATGCCGGAATTTTTTTTTTTTTTTTTGTTTCTTACAAACAAATTTTTTCTAGAGCTCCGAATTGAGCAGCAAATGTATTTTACTGTGTGTGTGTGTCTGTAACCTCCCCACCTTTGAAACAAAAATCAAGCTTGGATCTCAGTACGGGACCGACGTCGGCTCGATTTAATTCAGAAAAAAACAGAAAAATAACAAAAGCAAAAAAACCACGTTAGAACAGGCCAGCATTTCATAATTGGTTATTTACGCCTCAACAAAAAGTTGAGAAACGATGTGACTGCGGCATGACTGATTCTGCCGCGGTTGATGATGAGATGGCGAGCGAGAAACGAGAAGAGAACGCCGCCTGAAATTGTGTCGAGTAGAGACAGTTCAAGACGCCAGATAGAGAAAGATGCTGATGATGAAGAAGAAGAAGAAAAAGACACAATTGGAAACAAAAAACAACGGAGGGGGAGAACAAAATAAATTGGCGGTCATCAAAGTGTGGCGCGCAAAATTAAAATGATCAATTAATCTTTTAAATGAAAAGAAGCAAAAAATCGATTTTTTCTTTTTGTGTCTCAAGAAAAGAAACAAAAAAAACTTGATCTGTAATTTTTGCTTCCGCACCATTTGTTTTATTCTCAAGAAAGAACGTTTTTTTCAAGTCAAGCGCCTTTAAAGTGTCGTGTCGTGTCAAGACCTAACCACAGGCAAATGAAGTGGTCGACGTTAGAATTGGTCATACTACATATGAATATGGTGACTTTGTCTTCATCGAAAATGAAATGAAACAATGCTATTAGGTGTGATGACAATGATATGACGAAAAAAAAAAAGATTTTTTTTTCTTTTCTTTTCTTTTTTTTTTTTTTTTTAATTTTTCTAAAAAATGTTTGTTTCCTTTATCATCTTACTTTTTTGCTGTAATCGAAAAATTCTCATCTCTTCTTTTCTCTTTTTTTTTTTTTTTTTGATTTCTTTATTGTCGAATTAATTTCAGTTAATTTGATTGAATCAATATTTTTATCGTCGTTCAACAAAAATTTTAAAACAATTCAATTTCTAATTAACAAAGAAGGGGGCGGGGGAAATTTATTTTTCAGTCTTTTTTCTTAAATTCTTTCTTTAATCAGACCTTCTCTACAAACGCTTGTTTCGAAATTAAGAGCCTCCTGGAAAATGGCTTGAAATAATATTTGATTGAAAAAGAAAAAGAAACTTCTTGATATCTTCTCAAAATATCCGTGGACGTATTGCATTCCATTGAAATCGCCTCTTGAACACACGGCTGAACACTTTTCCAGACTTCACAACGATTCGATGCGGAACGAGACTGAAGAAATCAATATTTTGTTGGAATTTCAAGAATTTTCCGCCTCTCACTGCATTCCAATCGAATAAGGTTGTCAGACATTGATAATCGGCTCGTTTTGTGTAGAGCTGAAAAAAATGATTGGATCGTTGATTCTGTTGACCGTGAGCCATCACTTTTTCACCGCAACTCTCGAAAATTCCAGCATAGAAGCTAAAAAATGAGCAAGACGGAATGGTTTTTTTCACGTCGACAGCAAATGTCTGACCATCTGAACAGGTGAGACGAGTCAAGCATTTCTGAAAGAAACAAAAAAAACCGCTGTGAACTGTCTGAAGCTTCTTCTTCTTCTTCTTCTGATTTTCTCAAAACCGAAACACGATCGCATTTCTCGGCGACTTCTTTGTGCTCCGAAGGTTTCAGCACAAATTGAATGGTGTTGTTGATTTTGATCAGCTCCAAAACCACTTTTCTTGTCTCCTAAAATTCTCTTCTTCTTCTTCTTCTTCTTGACGTTTTTTTTTTGTTCAAACAAATCACTTTTGCACAATCGGCACCAATCAATAATTGTGCTCGTGAGCAAGTGTGCGGCTGTGTTGAAATCGTTTCATACGTGGAAAAAATGAATAAGAATAGGAAAAGAATTGCAATCAGAATGAAAAGCCAACAAGCGGTTTGAATTGCACAAAAGCTCGCCATTTCCAATACAATTTATTGGAACAAATTTCAAAAATAAAAATTTCAATAAAGAATTGAAAGAGAAGAAATAATAAATGAAAAGATTTAATCATTGCTTGGAGGTTATGAATGGGCATTGTTTATTGATATATCTTAAGCTATTAATCTTTTTCCTTTTTGATGGAGGACGTTTTTTTAAAAGCATAAATCATGTTTTTTTATAGTTTCGTTTCTTAATCCGATTTTAACATTTAATTTATTATTATTACATAAATTACGTGTAGATTGTGAATCTCCCTTCTTCTTCTTTTTTTCTCGTTGTAAAATCGAATTTGTATGTAGAAAAATGATCAGTTTAAGCTGAAAATGCGAAGATCCAATTCAGAAAAGTTGGAATCATAAAAATCCATTTTTACTACGTTCAATACGATGCTTCACAATTACGTTTTGACTTGATTTTAACAATCTTTGAACTTTCATTATGCTTTCTTTTCAGTTGTCTTTTAGCTTATCAGCTTAGCTTAACACTCGGAAATAATCGGAGTTTTAATGCTTGAAAAAATTTTTTTTTTAACAATCGAACTTTTGTTGCTTTTAATTTTGGTAAAAATTGGTTTGTTTTGTTTCTTTTTTGTTTGAAAATTTTCAGCGAGGAGCATTTCTTTTGTCAGTGATAAGGGTTTACGTTGGACTTATCGTGACCTTTACAAGAAAAAAGGGGAGGAGACAGAGAAAGAGACGAAGCGGAAGTTCGTGCGCCAGCGACCACTTCGATTTTGGAAAGTTCCAGCAACTGATGTATTGTGTGGTACGCAGTTTGAAAAAGATTTTGGATTTTTCAGTTGATTTAAACGAAAAATTTCAACAAAAAAAAATGTGGCCGCCTGCCAAGTTGTGCGCTGGAGCGTGATTACTTCGCAGGTAGCAGACAAAAACAAAGTTCATCAATTCCAGGTAGGAATTTGTGTTTCACAATAAATTGATATTTTTCGACCCGTTTATTAATTCAAAAAGCGATTCAATTTTTGAGGAAAAAATTACGAATATTTCTTCAACTTGGGCAGCATTAGAATCCACATAATCATAACACAAAATACGATTGATCCATTGATGATCCATAAAAGTTTTAATCCAAACAAAGTGAAAATATATCTGAAATTAAAGTCGAATGAAAATGCGCACCAAAAATAAATAATTACGAAGCATAAGTTGGTGTGATAACAAGAACAATATCATCCAAGATTACACTGGCACCTTGCATCACACTTTGATCAATTGATCCCAATATTTTCGAATAAATTGTGTCAATCGAAATACTGGATGTTGGAATCGTCATGCCGAACACAAAAACCATCGAAAATAGGAAGACCATTGGTTGTGGAGCGATCGCATTTGAGCACCACGAATATTTTTCAACATCACAGCCGAATCCGTCAGTTTCTAATTGATAACAAATCATTATTGGCTTTGATCGATTTCAAAAAATACCGTTGTAAGCCGAGACGGCGACACCGATCGCTGGATATGGAAAAGTGACGACATATAAAACGACGAATAAGCTGATCGAAAATAAATAAAGATATCGCGGGCTGATACTGAAATTCGGATGGGGATTTGGTTAAGAAAACAAACACCACTGACATTGTTCCTAATTTACAGAACATGAAGCTTCCGATAACAAATGTCGATAATATTCCAGCTCCACCCATCAGAAGAGACGTGATTCGAACGGTTTGGATTCCAGTCCAACCGTATTCAACCATGAAAAGAATGGGAATCAGCCTGAATATTGATTGGTTTTTGTCTTCCACATTCAACAATATTTCCGACTCACGTTCCGATTGATCGGGATGTCATTGTTTTACCACACTTTGCTATCCAACAAACCGCGATCAGACTCCAATCAATATTGGTTTTTCGGATTTTTTCCAATCGAAGTTTCAGACCTTCCAGCTCGAAAATTGATGGTTTTTTTGCTGAAAAATTTTCGTTTTTTGTTAGAATTTTTTCTCTCAAAGCGCACGTTTTTTGGTTTTTGTTTTTCTTGGAAGCTCTTCCAGACACAGAATAATGATGGCAATTGAAATGAAATTTGTGCAATTCGCAATCCAAATTGGCGCCGAATAAACATGAAACTTCATGAAAGGAAACAATTGAATTCCTGGATACGGAATTTGAGTAAAAACCAGTTGAATCACTGAAAATCCAGGTGTGTTGATTCATGAGAAAAGTGTCTGGGATATTTCCCACCTGGTCCTAACAGAATCGATAAGACCATCGATAAAGACATTGTTGCAAAGGCTTTTGATCGATCATTTGAGGTTGAAATGGCTGCCACATAAGCGCGAAGAATTGATGGAGAGCCTGAAAAACATGTATTTTTAAGGGAGAGAAGCCTCAACAATAAAGCAAATCATACTTCCAGATATATCGAAAAGTATATAGCAGAACGTCATAAGATATCGACGACCCGTGGGAAGATATTCAACCATTAAATAGAGGAAACAAGCAATCGTTGCGATAATTCGACCAACGATCAAAGGAGTTCTGAAATTTGTGAGAAGATGAAGCTGAAAATTTTCGATTTCTCCAATACTTGATGGTTTTGAATTTAAAACTCCAGGCAGCAAAGATCAGAACAAAAAATGCGTGAGCTGCTTTTGATATCGAGCTGGCGACACCGAAGAATTGAACTGTGGCGTCAGGATCGATCTGAATTTTAAGAAAAAATGATGATGTGTTGACATCAGAATCTGAGTATTCGGTTGATTCCAACCTCTCTCATGTAAGGCCATTCACTCATGTGCACCGCTGCTCCTTCAATAGCGCAGAGGAATGAGACGATGCCAGTTGCATAAATTAATTTCCAGTTCGTGGCTTCAGCTTCTTCATCCGACAAATTGAAACTTTCTTGTTTCGCGAATGTCGAATCGACGTCAAGCGTTGCCTCATCCATGTGTGGAACTTTCTCAATGTTTTGCATCGATGAAATCGACGACGGAATTTTGTCTGGTGAAAGCTTCATCGCACAAGAAAAACCAAGAAAATGAAGAAACCAAATAAAGTCAGTCGAAAATGTTTTGTACTTAACCAAGCGGTGAGATTGTCGTGGATGAGGCTGATCCGCCGCCGCATAAACGATCCGCAAATATTGTTCGAATGATTTGTATTTTGTCTCGGAAACTTTTGTTTGTTTTTTTCTTTGTTTTTTTAATTTTCTGTTTACTCAAACGTTGCTCATTGAGTTTTTTTTTTTTTTTTTGTTGAGCTTTACTCTAATCGTTGGCTCACGATTAATTGTATCTTTTTTAAAAAGTTTACATATTTTTAACATAAAAAAAAGGAAAAAATTTTCAGAAAAAGGATTTCATTTATCAGAAATCAAAAGTCTCTTAAAAAATTGATTTCAAAACATTTTATTGTGTGGAAATGTATTTATCAGCTTGAATATCGCAAAGCCATTTTTTCACTTTTCATAATTAAAATTTCCACATTTTTGAAGCCTCAAAATATTCTTGAAAATTTCAGCTTTAATTTGAAGCAAAAAAAGCGAAAAGTTTCATCAAGAATTGCAAACTGTTTCTTTTAAAATTTTCGTTAAAATCAGTTAAAAACGTAATTGTGAAGCATCGTATTGGAAGTGATAAAATAGATCTTTCAAAGCCATCTTTTTGTTTTTTCATATTTGAGTTTGCAGAACTTTTAAATGCTGAAACCATCTTTTAAATTTCAGCTTTTGTTTTAAGCGAAAAATAAATCTGAAAATTCTTATCAAAAATTAAAAAATTCCAGTTATTTTTAACTTTGTGTTAAAATCAGGTCAAAACGTAATTGTGAAGCATCGTCTTGGACGTGGTAGAAATGGATTTTTAAAGGCTTTTTATCTATAAAGGGTTTTTTAATGGTAACCGGGTTTTTACTGGAAAATAAGAAAAATTTATTATTTTTTCTTCAAGTGATCAAATTAGATAAGTGCATTTTTGAAGGTTGTAAAGAATATCTCTGTTCTGGAAAAAAATCGATACGTTTCCATTCCTCATCTGAAATGTCCCACTTTCTTAAAACTGTCTGCTGTCTGTTTATCACACGCCGCACTGATTCCATTGTACAAACAATCGAATCGCTTCTCAGTGATTTGGCATCGTTCAGTGTCAAGCGTCTGAAAGGCAGAATTCAGAAGTCGAAAATCAAGCAATGTTGCTCTGCTCACCGCGTAGGCGTAATAGGTTTGCACACATTCGGTCATGGACGGGGCTCCTCTCAACTTTTGATGACATTTTCCATATGGACCAAAGTATAAGGAAACAGTGCGACAGGCGTAGTTGAGATCAGAAAATGAATCGGAAATCTTTTTGCATTGGATATTTTGAATATCGCTCTAGGGAGGATTTTGAAATAAAAATGTTTTCCCCTCAGGAAATTCCAGGAAAAAACCTTTGCTTTATTGCAAGCTTCTTGTAAATCCTTAATTTCCTTAGCCGATGGAACTTGTTTGTGTGACAAAACCTTCCAGATCAGATTATTGATTTTCTTCAAAAAAAAAAGAGAAAAAAAACCCAATTTTTTGTTTTCTTTTCCTCAACAAATTTCAAAAAATCTCACAGGACGAATTGTTAAATTAGTGAGCTGATCATTCACCGAGCAATTCAATTCTTGATTTTTCGAAAAGCTGGGATTGAAAAAATATGATCGGGAATATTGCGACGATATCAAAATCAATTGAATGGAAATCAATAAAATGACTCGAATTTGGTTTGCAAACATTTTTTTTAATGATGCGAATTGAAAAAGTGACGCCGAATGGTTCTCTTTTATCGCAAAAATTTGTTTGGGAAATTTTTTTCCAGACATTTTAAGCGAGAAAAAACAACTTTTTATCATCGGAAAAAAAATAGATTTCAGAACTTTTATTATAAATTTTATGGTCTGTGTGGAATTCATGGAAAAACGGTTTTGAAAAAGAAAAAGAGAAGAGGAAAAGCCGGGCAAGAAGAAGCTTAACACGAAAAATGTAGTTTGTAGTTGTCGATGTTCTGAATAAGAAAATGAGAATTTATTGATCTTTTGGCAAGGAACCTTCTCAAAAACTTCAGCGATTTCTGATCTGCAGTTCAGTTTTAAACCAGTAAAAATACACGATTTTTGTTCATCAAGAAAAACACATTTTTTGGTGAGGCCATACTGAAAATTAATGAAAAAAAAACGGTGGAAGAGAAATTGATTTTGAAAAAAGCTAGGCCATGTCAAACCCATTATTAAAAAATTTAAAATTGAGAAAAATTAAGCTTCTCCCCCTTGAAAAAAAATTCAAAATGGCCGAACAAATTAAAGAATGGCCTAGTTTTCCTCGACAAAGCAGGGCTTCTCTTCAAACTTTACAAAAAAAAGTCTTTTACCTTGGTAAAATCCCTAAAAAATTCTTCCAAACAAACCGACGATGAATTTATTTTTCTGACACATTTCCCATAGTTTCCAGAATAAATTTGAGCCAATTCACATTTTGCCTTCAGTTCAAGACTTTTCTTCTTCAGCGAATTCTGTTTTAAACAAAAAATGCAAAAAAAATGTTTCCCCATCAAATCGAACCTGACAAAAATTGTTGAGCTCGTCTTGAACTGGTTGATTCTCAGCAATTCGAATAAAATCCAAAGTTTCGATGAGAATTTTTCGAGCATTTTTTGTCGCCTAAAATCTCCGGTTAACTAATTCTTTGTTCAGTTTAGAGAAAAAAAGTAACAGAAACCGGTTCATCATTGTCCAAAGCAAAAGCGATTGAAAAAATAAAACAAATGGAAATTTTCATTGAAAAATGTTGAAAAATCATGGTTAACACAATGAAAACTAGCCGAAACGATTGGAACAAAAAGAAAAAAAAAGACGAACAGCTGCTTCCAGTTCAATCGCAATTCATCAACGAATATTTGAGATTCCAAAATGTTCGGTATTGATCCCAATAATTTCGACCGCATTCATTACGAATCGCTATTTTCAGACATGTTCGATGGGTTTTCCATTCATCGCAAACTTCATTCTTTGATTTCTAGAATTTTTTGGATTTTTATTCGCACAAAAAAAATCATTTTCAATCATTTTTAGTCACTTTTGAGTTATCCTTAAAGAATATTGAAGCACAATCCTCCTCCTCCACATTTTCAGCATTTCGAAGCTGAAAATCTTAATGTTTCGATGGCCTTAAAAATTGGCGCAGATTTTTACCGCTTGTGAGCAGGGATAAAAGGCGCCGGTCAGATAAATCATATAATCACATTTCGACTTGATCTCAGTCAAATATTCTTGAGAAATTTGAGAGCATCCAATGAATGATTTGAGACAATTCTGAATTGATCACAATCATCATCCGACGAACTAATCGATATTTGAGTTTTTACCAACCAATGATGCTTTACAATTTTGTCTGATGTTGATATGATCATTGACACCAAAATTCTGATGAGAATATTGAATTCGATCAAAAATCATTAAATTTATCAATGAAGTCTTCAAAAAAAAAATTTTTTTTGTTCGAAAAATGTGTTTTTTTAATTCAAAATTTACACTTTTACAACTTTGAGCCATTCGTTCCTCGTTTGAATTACAAACTCTTCTTAATGGATCAACTTCATTTTCTTCTAAAAATGCGTCAATTGAAATTGAGTTGAACAAAATCAATAAAATGCAAAAATTGAGAAATTTCATTTTCTCCTAAAAAACAAAAGAATCAAAAATTGTTGGATCAGAACATTGTACGGTGAATTTTTTACTACCTCGGCTGAAGAAAATTCCCTAGCAAACTTTCGAGATTTGGGGCTTTTCGCTGAGTATCAGCAGCTACTAAAGTCAAGTGATACGCAGTTTGAAATTGATCGATATGAACTAAAATGTTTGAAAAAAAAATTGATCACTACGCGAGAAAGTGTGTAGGTGGGAAAGGGGGACAGGGTCGACCAAAAGTGCGGCACTTTTTAGTTGTGCGCTGGAGCGAGATTACTTCGCAGTAAAAAACACTGTGTGTATTGATTTTTTAATCAATCGATAAACAAAAAAAAACACCGAACTATGACATTTAATCATCAAACATAATTATGAAATTGATCATTAAATCACACAAAAACGCGATAAAAGTGAAAACGATTTATGATTTGAAACAAAAAAAAAGAAAAAGAAAAGTCGTTTTGATTTTCCTCCAATGATCGATAGAGTCAATCGATCAATCGATCAATCAATTATCAAATTTCATTCCTGTCAATACATGGCAATGATTCTCCGCATAACTTTCTCGTGAAAATTTGTCCCATTTGACGTCTTGTCCCGGCATACACTTTTCTCTGATATGCTTCTTCATGCATTCTTGGCTTTTCCTTAAAAAGTTGCACAACTCTTTTTCATCCTTAAAAATTCAGTGAGAAAATCAATCAAAAAAAAATGGAAGAATCTTTACCATTTTATTATCACTTTTATAGTTTTTCAGACATTCGCCTTCTTTCGTCTTCTTCACTTCTAAAAGCTGAAAATAATTTTCCTGGTTTTTTTCAGCTTTTGTGAATTCGACTTTCAAACCAGCTTCTCACAATTCTTGAACGAATCAATGAACTCGACTCGCCAACAAAAATCAATCGTTTTTTGATGATTTTCAATTGCCGGCTTACAGTTTAAGTCTTGAAAACATTTCTGAAAACAATTTTGGAAAAGCTTCTCCACGAAATTCACACCAAAAATCGTCGGAAAAATTTACAATCGTCTCGCTGCAAACATTTCGAATACTTGAGAAATCGTCGACTTTGCCGCTCATTTTTTTTCGAATTTCTTTATCGATTTTTGAGCTTTTCTGAATTTAAAAACAAATTCTTAAACATTTTTTTACGGGTAAACCTTTACCGTCAAACAATTCGAAATTTTTATTGAATTCACTAGTCCACATGATTTTAAATAGTCGGCGACTGCCAAACTTTTTCGACATGAAGTTTCAGGTAAAAAGCAAAGAATTGAAGAAAGAAAATAGAGAAGAAATTTTCTTTCCATTTTTTCTGAAATTTTTTCCAATTGAAACCCTTCTTTTTTGTTCAGATTGATTTCATAAAAGGAAAAAAGAGAGAAAGCAAGCGTGGAGACAGAGAGAAACAGATGTAGAGAGAGAGAGAGAGAGAGAGAGTTAGAGAAAAAAAAGCGGAGAGAGTTTCATTTACTTTCATTCAAAAAAATAGATAAATAAACAATTATGATTGATTGATATTTTCAACGTCTCCTTCATCACCACTCTCTCCCCCGCTCCCCGCGCCTCCCCCCCCCCCTTTCTCGCCTCCGATTTCATTTTTCAACAATCACCTAGAAAAAATCAGCAGCGAAGACAAAAATAGAAAAATATCATCGTGAAAAACTCATTTATGATTTATGAATGAATGATAAATGAATGTTGAATAATTTTTGCATGCTGCTCTCCCCCCCCCCCCCCCCCCCCCTTACCCCACAATGAAATATCGGTCTCACCTCGCTTAAATTGATCAAAATAACACTCACTCACACACATTTCAAAGAACTTTTTTTAAACTCAGTTCTTTTCAGTGTCGTGTCGTGTCGTCGTCATGAGCTGCAAGAGAGTTCAGAAGATTAATTATAGCCGTTGCGTATTCATTCAATGGACCGCTTCGCATCATATTTGCAACGAATCCACATATTTTTAATTGGAAATTGTCATATTTCATTGAGTTTTAAGTTTCAAACATTTCTCAACCTTTTTTTTTTGGCTTTTTGGAAGTTTTGGCTTCTTTTTTTCGGCGAGGCAAGATCAAGAATTATTTAAGATTAAAATTATCGATTTTTTCTCTTTTTTTTTTTTCCTCTTCACTAATTCAAAATTCAATGAACTTTTCAAAAATTTAGATACAAGCTTAGCGAGCTGAGTCACTTTTTCAAACATACAATTCTTGATCAGCTCTTTGAGCCTAACCAAATTGGGTAGGTCTTGATCTCCGCCTCCTCCCTTAAATGATTGAACAGAAGTTCAGAAGATCCAAGTTTTTAACTCGTTCTTCATTATTTTTAAGTTGTCTTTCCTTTAAAATAATTCAGAAGTGCCTGTGACATCACACTTTCGGCGTTTCACATTAAATATGATTTTTGCTGCTTAAACTCCTAACTATAACTTGTGGGCGGGGCCGAGGAGACATTTTCGGGAATCGTAGAATTAACCTCGAAGGGCAACATAACAAATCAAACATAACAAATCGAAAATGACAAAACGTTGCTTGCAGTCGAGTTTTTTTCTATTTTCTTGTCTGTCAAAAGCTCATTTTCGAATTAATTTAATCAAAATAGGCGTTTTAACACTTTTTTCTACCATCCTCCCCGCCCCTTTTCTCTTTTTTTCTTTTCTCAAAATTTGAATTTCCGCCAAAAAACATGTGTTTGGTAGAGGTTTCCACTAACAATTTTTATAACCGGAAATTTTAAGGAAATTGAGTTTTCTCACCAACCCAACCTCCCTTCATGTTTTTTTTCCCGTCTCGCCTTTGATTTAATTCCAATTCCAAGAAAAACAAAATTTGTATTCACAACGATTCTGAAAATGTTGAAAACGACGTTTCTTTTTGTCTTTTTTTTTTTTAATTTCTTTCCAAATGTTTGTGGTCAATTTTTAATTTTGCCTCTTCTTTCTCGACATTTTTGTTTTATTTCGAATCGGCGAGCAGGTCGGGTGGATGGCAAATGAAAAAGGATGGAAGGAGGGGGAAGGGAGGGAGGGTGTTAGAAAATTAATTTAAGAAGTCTTTCGAAGACGTGAAGGAAGGAAAAGGCATAATGAAGAGCAAAAAAAAAAGGAGAGAGAGAGAGAGAGAGAGAGAGAGAGAGAGAGAGAGAAAAATGTAGACAATTTCAACTTTTCCACTTTTTTTTTTCTTTCATTTCAGCATTTATTCGGAATTCTCACGATTGTTGAGAAAAGTCATAATTTGCCCATTTTTTGTTTTCTCATTTTCAATTTGATTTGAACGTTTTTTTTTTGTTTCTCGAATCATTTCGAGCTTATAATTCATTGGGGAGGGATTCTGGATTAAATTTATTTTTTTCTTCTCATTCAAAAATGATATAAATCATCATTTTTTTGTTATCAAACGAAAATCCAAAATTGCCAGCTTAAAAGTATTAATCTTTGTCTTATTGTCATAGTAGTTCCTTGCTTGAGATACAAATATTTATTTATTAGTCCTAATTTTTTCCCTTTTTCTTCTGAAGATGAAGCCAAAAAAGTCGTTTTTTTTTTTTGGTTTCTCAAGAGTTTCGGCTGAAAAGAGAGAAATCGGAAATCGAAGGTCTCACAGCTCATTTGACAATTTCCAAAAATCTGACTGACATTTCGCGAAGATCATTGAAAATAAAATTTACTGAACGCGTCTCTCTTTTTTAGTATTTTCGGCCTCTTCTGAATAATTCAGAATCGAGGACAAAAAACTGATGAAGGAGAGGGTGGGAGAAAGGCAATGCTTGAATATCTAATGAGGGTGTTCGAAGAAGAAGCAAAAAAGCGGAAATTAATTAATATTTAATTATTTTATACATAAAAAACAATTTTAAGCTAAAATATCTGAAAATGTTACTTCACTCTCCTTTTACCTTTCGTTTCTTTTTTACGCGATGCACTTTTTTTGCGGAAAGAAATTTTTAAAAAACTGGTTTTTTTTTGTTTTGTTGCATCCTTTTCAGCATTTTTTTTTCAACAAATGAAAAAAAAATTCAGTTTCAGCCACTTTTTTTCTCACCAAAAAGAAAAAAATTCGAAATTGGGAAGGAAAGGTTTTTAAAGAATTTTGTGCTTTGTTTGTTGACAAGCTTTTCCTCCTCTGTAAATCGGGTTTTGATTAAAACCTTTTTTTTTCCTTTTTGTTTTCCAAACAATTTTGTTGAATTGTTAATATTGTTAATTTTATTTTCATTAGTTTTTTTCTCTTTTTCATCCACTTTTGGGATAAACTGATTAAAGTTTTTTTTTTGTTAGAAGCCCCACCCACGCTTTGTTGTTTTCCTTCTTAATAATTCCTGTCTCTGATTAATTGTTGCCTCATTTTTAATATTTTCAGCTTTTTCTTTCCTTCATTTATTTTTCAAGTTCAGTTTTAGACGATAAAAAAGGAGAAACAGGGGGGGGCTGCACATGAAAAAAAACCAGCTTGGCATTTTATGAAACTTGTTTAAAGTTGAATTTCTGTCGACTGATAATACAAGTTCTACGTGATTTTCTTTAATTTTCCTTTTTTTTTGTCTTTCATTCTTCTATTTTTGTTTTCAATTCATTTGTTTTCTCGTTTTTTCAACATTCGACACTATAAAAATGCGCCCAGCGAATCTATCAACACTCCGGAGAAGTTTAATTGCTGCCCCCGCATCGCTAAGATCGATTCGTAAACGCATCCAGTGCGTTGTGGGATTTGAGTTGAAAAGAACTCGAAAAAAGGGCGGCAAACTGCGGCGTAAGAAAAATCGTACGGTTGGCTTCTAACTTTCAATTGAGAACTGTGAAGACCTGACGACGAAAGGAAGGAATTCGATGAAGCTCGGATATTGAGTATAACCCGAGAAGTTCGCGGAGAGTCATAACTGACGTTTTTAAAACGAACCGTCTAAAGTTCGTTCAGACCCATAGAGCAAAATAGAGCGGCAGATTCGAAAAAATCTGATTTCTGATGTCTTTAATAAGCCAAATTATGTATTTAAACATACATTTTGGCAGAGGAGAGACCGCTTCTTTTTTTAAAATGTAAAAAATATTTTTTTTTCTCAACTCTTCGTTGTCGTTAACCACAAATTTTTTAATTCAATTTCAATGTTTTGAAAAAGCTTAATTGAATTTGACCGAGAAAAAAAAACCGCACCCCACTCGCCGCCCGTTAAGACGGACGACAGAATGAAAACAAGGAAGATGAAGCTCGATTGAAGATTTGAGCGAAAAAAACAAGAAAACCGAAAGAATACATATTATTCAGTGTGGAAATGATGAAGATTTTTGTTTCATTGGTGTTGAAAAAAAAAATTTTTTTTTTTTTTGGAAATTCAAAAAAAAAAGGTTTTTTGATGCTTCAACTCGGTCAAGTTTTTTCTGTTTTGGTCTAATTGTTTTGGTCATTCTTTTTTTAAGTGAAATTTAATTTTTCAATCTTTGTCCACTACACTTTATTTAATGACTTGCAAAAAGAATCTTCATTTTCTGTCTGAAAAGACTAGAGAAAATTGGTTTAGTTAAACTCGGCTTCTTCCCTTTTTTTTTCCTCCAACTTTTTTTTTCTTTTTCTTTTTTTTTTGCACCAATTTTCTGGGTGTTTTTTTCGAAATTACTAAATTCTTGTCCTGTTTGGATTTGAGAGAAGAAAACCAAAATTTTCAGGCCATTTTTAAAGTCCAAAAGGCAAAGAAATCGAATATTCAACACTTTTTTCCCACAGCCATCCAGTTTTATTTTTTTATTTTTTTGGTTTTTTACTCAAAATACTTGTGACTGACACTATTTTTACAATTTTTCTTCCTTTTTTTTTCTTTTTGGTGAGAGAAGAAAACGAAAAAGCTTGGCAATCGGAATAGATCCACAGAGGAAAAAAGGAGGTCCTTTTTCTATTTGTTTTTGTTTTCGCAGCTCTTTTTTTTTCTTTTATGACGATGGGAATATTTTCCTTGTTTCAGTTTCCCAATTTTTTTCAGCGCATTTCTGAGCATTTTTTTCTTGACTACAATCATTTAGAAACTCAGATGGAAACTTTGAATTTTTTCCGACATGAAAGCTGAAAAAATCAGCTTTTGCGAATTAAATTTTGATTTTAATGGTGTAATATAATAATTTGAAATTATTTGCACCTAAAGTTTTGGCGGGAAAACAAAAATTAAAAAAGGAATGGTAGGAAGTATTCAGAGAGCTTCTTTAAAATTTCTCACTAAAAATCAGAAGTAAAAAACAAAAATTCTCGGCAAAAAATGTCCAAACCTTGTTGCTTTTTTTCTCACAAACTATAATTTGGGAGAGAAAAAAAAGAAGGAAGAGAAATGAGTAATTTTAAATCAGAGATGACACATTTTTCAATTTTTCAACCAAAACAATTCCGTAAATTGGTTGCATCGTCTACCAGCCGGGCTCTCTCCCCCGCCGCTCAATTAAATCGCCTCAATTAATCTCGTCTCATTCCTGAAATCCTCCATTTCCGTTGCGTCTCTCTCCTGTGTTCTTTGGAAAAATGTTTGTCTTCCTTTTTTTCTTTGTGAAATCACTAGAAATTTAATGAACGACGGGGCTTGTTTTCATTTCAAAACATTTTTGGGCTTCATTCAGATTTTTTCTAGAATTAAGACACGCTTGCTTTCAACATCATCATCCTTCTCTTGATAAGCTTCCGATGGTTCTTGACACGTCATGGAATCGAACCACCATTGAATTTGGTCACAAGGTTTCTTTTTTTTTTTTGTCTACACCTCATCCCCGCTTCCCTTCTAACAAAACTCATGAATGTATTTCAGGGCGTCACTCCGGTTCATCTGATTGCATTATGTATGGGAACGGTGAACTGTATTCTGAACGCGTTGATATGGCACGCTTTTCGAAAATCGCCGCAGCTTCTCACCAAACATCATCTTTATCTATTTTTCATATTTGCCGTCACCAATTTTTTCACCGGTATTTTTTTTTCTTTTGGGAGGATGAAGCCTTGTTTTATGTTTGAACTGAAAATTCTAGGATTTTTCACAATTCCAACTTATATCAATTTGTTTTTGAGAAACAACTTGAACTGTCCCAGATGGTCGATTCTCATCGGATCCAGTTGGTCTGAATGATTGATTCAAATTGATCGCTCGTTGTTTTCAGGTTTCGAAATTGCACTTGATCGCGTCCGTCACATTGTAACACTTTCAATAGCTGGCGAACGAATTTACGCCTTGTTTCGACCGGGCGACTATTTTTTTCTCGATCATAGAATGGTAATTTTTGGTTTTCTTTTGCAAGCCGATAGTTTTGGTTCAGATCGCCTTCAAAGTTGGTGCTTTTGCTCTTGTCTGGGGAGCTTTTGACATGACATTTTTGCTATTTGAAGACAGCTTCTTTGTGGTAAACAATTTTAAGCTTTCTTCACTTCCCGTTCAGAAAAAAATGTGGATTTTTTCTGAAAATTTCTCATTAATTTTCAATCAAAAAAATTTGAGAGAGAAGAGAACTTTTATAAAAAACCATTGAAACATGAAAGGCAAAGTTTCTTTTAAAAACCATCTGCCAAATAATTTCAAATATCAGCTGAATTTGAATGTTTTTTAAAACCTAATTTTTGTGGCTAAAAAAAAAACAAAAACTCGGGTTTGAGCTAAATAAAAAAAAATTTTCTGCTCTCTGAAGCGTGGCTCGCAAAATCCGAAATCTCATATAGTCCGGGTATGACTGAAGCCTGCTTGTTCGATTCTTCGATTCATCAATTATTGATGACATGTCTTTCAGGTTCGAGTACATTGCGTGACAACATCCTCCTCTGGTCCAATATTTCACCTTTATTTTCTAATTTCCACAATTTTCTTCGGCGTCCTTCTTTCGCTGGTTTACTTGCTGTTTTTGTGTAAATTATTTGTTCTTCGCGGAACGCGACTCATCAACACCAAAAGTAAATGTCGCGAGAACTTCAATCAGGTTGGAAAAAAGTCGTCGTCGTCGTCGTCGTCTTCAAGATCGTCGTAACCATGTTTCAGGTGAATTCGTTGACGGTCATGGTCATTCTTCTCGTCGTCATTTTCAATATTCTTCCCAGCACTCTTTATCTTTATGATATGATTGCCGGTGAGGTTCATTTCATGAAGTGGGGACCGATTGTAACGATTGGCTATCATTGTTATGGAGCTCTTTCATTTTTTCTCTATAATTGTCGCCATCATGAAATTCGGATTGCCTTGAAGTAACGACTTTTCTTTATTTTTTGTTGTTCACAACACTTTTTTCCAGCAAAAATGTCATGATTCGTCGATTTGTCAATTGTGACAAATCCACAAAGTCGTCACGAATTGATATCAGCGGACAGTTTAGCAATATTGTCAACAACGATGCAAATATTATCGTAAGAAATCCGAGCTTGAAGATAATGAAGCTTAAATTTTTGTTTTTTTTCCAGGTATCGACAAAACCGCTCAAAGAAAAACAAACACTTCTTGGATCGACTTCAGACTTTAATGAACATGAAATATTTCTATGATTGTTTTGTTTTTTTTTTTTGTTTTTTTTTTGTTTTTTAATTTTTTTAGTTTTTTTTTTCAATTGTTATTTACGGTTTCTGAACTTTTGTGTGATTTGTTTTCTCATGTTTTCGATGACAATTTATGGTTTACGGTTTTTTAAATTAAAGTTAACGAAATCAAAAAGCTTAAAATATATCCAAGAAGAGAGAAAAGAGAGAGAGAGAGAGAGAGAGAAGAGAGAAAGAAAGAGAGAGAGAGAGAGAGAGATAAAAAGAGTTAGAATTCGATTTTGGATGACAATAGTAAAAAGAATTTCAGCAGAACAAAAAAAAATTGTCTGGAAAAAATCATCAAATTTCATTTCATTTGAACTTTCGAACCGTTCAATAGAACTCAATGAATCGGGAAGATCGCAATCGAAAAACGTCGCCGACACCGGCATCAAACCATTTTGAACTGTTTTTTTTAAAGAAAAAATTGGGTTTATTGATTTTTTATTGGGGAAAAAAATTGTTGACCACCGAAAGAGAAGAAAAATTAAAAATGAATCGAAAAGAAAATGAACTGAACAAGTTTATTGTAAAATTGTCGCCAACTTTTTTCTCTTTTTTACGATTTTCAACTTTTTTTCTTTTTTCTCAAAAAAAAAATGCGTTTTATTCTTTTGTTTTATTGTTTCATTTATTTCAATTTTTGCTCTTCCCAAAACGAGAAAAGAAAACCTTTTAACACTGACGAACGTTTGGATGATGTTATCACTCATGAGTTCAAGGTAAATTAATTTCAATCATTTTTTTTTCTTTAAATAAAAAATAAAAATATCTATGTAGCCAACTCTATTAAATTTAAAAAAAAGTCCGGCGAGTTCTAGATTTTTTTTAAATAAACACCATATTTTACAAAACCGCTCGCCGACCGCGACGCACACGATTTTTTTCAACAAAAAAATTTATTTTACCTAAGCTTCTATGTATAGCGCCATCCAAAATTGGCAATTTCGCAATTTTTTTACTTGATTATAGACTGATTTTTCCGCTATCGATTTATTGATTTTTTAGAAACGCGATCTTAACGGCGACGGAATAGTTACATGTCTCGAAATTCTCTCTTATTACCGTCAGCATCCGGAAAAAATGAGTGAAAAAGGAATGGAATTTTTGGAGAAGAACTTCAACGACGGCCGAGATGCAAACCTTGAGCGTAAATCTTGAGTCACAGTGACGTAAATCACTTCTCAAATTTCAGAATATCGAACAATCATTAAACAATGGCTTGGTGAAACCGGAAGTGTTGCTAAAATTCTGGACGGTGTTTTTGGCAATCAGACACATTTATCAACGCATAAGCTTTCAAATAATGCAACGTTGACTTTATAAAACCTATATTTGAAGATGATAAATAAAATTTATAAAGATATCCGCTTTTTTCCCCGAATTATTATAGAAAAAAAAATTAATTATGGATTATACCAGTCTAAAAATAGCAAGGTAAAAGTGAGGACAATTATACAGAACAATAAAATCACTCTTCGCAGAGCTGAGTTTGTAATCGCTTTTCTGATCCATTCATTTCCATCTACTAAATTTTCTGTTGTGTGCAATGCTAAGTCATTAATTAAATCGATATTTTTTTCCTGATCCATTATCTTCAAATAAAAACCTCTGATGATTTCAATCTTTTTAAACCAAAAAAAGAGCCAACCTTTTCTGAAAACAACGACGACAATGATTGAATCTCGTTGATTTGCTCTTCGAGTCGCTGAATTTCGTCGTCTCTTTCTGCTGAAACGAATTCCTCTCGTATTATTTCAGCTTGTTGTTGAAACTGTTGCTCGAATTCGACGCCTCGCTCGTTTCTCCATTCTGAAACGCTGTTTTTTTTTCTCTTTGTCTTTTATTCATTTTCTATTTTCGAGATGTTTTGTTCACTTTCATAACTATTTTGAGCTTCTTCTCGTTCTGGATTGTTTTTTGTAATATTTTTTCGTCTTCTCAAACGGTTTTCGTCGACATTTTCTACTTTTTCTATTAAATTCTTTGCCTGAAGTTCGTTGTTTTTTTTAAACATTTCTGCAATTTGTTCACCTCTGTTATGTTACTCCAACCATCATCATTTTCTTTCCATTCAATGTCATTGAGAGGTTCAATTTGTTGATTTTCTTTTTCTATTTTATCAAAATTTAAAAATGGATGCTTTTTTTCCAATTCTTTAAAGTCATTGAGAAAATTTTCTGATAATAATAAAATTAAAGTTTTGTTTTTTTTTCTAAATTTTTTGAATACCATCATTTTCAAATTCAGATTTTTTTGAAATTTCGTGAATTCCTTTTGTATATTTAAAGTTGTAGCCTTCTTTTTCTGCTCTTTTTACCACATCACGAAGACTTCGATTTTTTGATTGAAGACGTTTTAAATGTTCTTTTCTGAAATTTCAAATTTTTTTTTTAAATAATAAGCGTTTCCATTACTTTAAGCATGCTGAAAAATCTGCGATTTCTTTTAAATAAGCTTGTAATCCTTCATGGATTCTAAGAAGATGAACTCTTTCCGATGTGTGTTTTAATCCGTCACTGTTATTAATGCGATTGCTGATTTGATTTAATAACGAACTAAATTGGGTCAACGTCTGAAAATAATTTCAGCACACTTGTTGCGATTCTCAATTTTAAAATTTAAAAAAAAACCAATTTAATTGTTTCGTCCAATTCGTCTCGTTCCTCATTGTTCATTTCTGATGAAATCGACGTCATAAAAACATAATCCGGCGCTTTTTCTTCGAGCGTATTTCGAAAAATGTACATTTCTTTAGCAAGAGCCAGAAGACCACTTGAAAGAGCCATGAATGTAGATGATGGGCGATTTTCATGGCGACGAGAAACGCCTGAATTTCAATTATTGAAGCTTTGAGTTTATTTGGTTGGGAATTGTTAGTGGAAGGTTGAATATTTAAAAGAAATATTAATAATTAAATTGTATTTTACCTGGTTTCTCTCCATGTCTTCTTATGAATTTTTGTTCAATTATTTTAGCGGCTTCTTCAAATTGTTTTGTTCGATCCTCAAAATACACAAACTCTAATAACTTTTTGTCCATCTGTAACTTTTAAACAATAACTTTCAAGTTTTAGAAAGTTAATTACAAATAAAGACTTTTCGGCCGCAACTCAACAGCTCAATTTTTGCCAACTTTAATAGCCTAAAAAATATCATTTTCTTTCAACACCATTTTATTTAATGAAACTAATTTTAAATAATAATATATAAATATATGTATATAAAAAACTTTTGAAAATGTAAAATAATTCAATGTTTGTGTTTGAAATATTTTAGTTTGTCTGAAGAGAACCAGGCCCACTAAATTCAAGTTACAATTGAAGTTAGAACATTTTTTTAATTTTGTTTTAGTGAATAAAAAATAAATTATAGAAAAATAATGAGAAAATCTACAAGATTGGATTGAAAAAGTATCGTTTTTTTTGGGATTTTCACACTTTTTTTTGAAGGAATATAATGTAAAAAAAATGACTATGTTAGTTAAATAATCATCTAGAATTCATCCCAATAATTATGTGAAGTTGGATTTGTTTCTTTTTATTCGTCATCGATTTACTTTCCTCCGGCCCACAAGACGATAATGATGATAAGAATGACAACAATTGCGCACATAATTATCATCATTTTTATATTTTTCCACCAATATTTGCGTTTTAATGTCGCTGCCGATTTTTCAAATTGCGATGCTCCCTCCTAAAATATAGTTAAAATCATTTGATAATGATTCTAGAACTTACTTGAAGGGCGTCGGCTCGATCATCAAGTTGAGAAAGTTTTTGATCACGTTCCAATACTTTTTCTACGTTCACCTGCAAAATGCTCATTTTGTGAAACTTTTCTTTAAAATTATTGATTGATTACTTTCATAATTCCAACAACTTCATCAACTTGTGCTTGCGTCTGTTGAAGACGCTTATTTGAGGGTTTTGGTCCCTGGCTGCCACCTTGTGCTCCAGCATCACCTTGTGGATCCATCTCCTTTAAAAAATATAAGATTATGTGTTAAATTTTTGCAGTTTATATAATAAAATAAAATAATTTCTGAAAAGAAAAGCGATAAAAAATTATTATAAATTGAATTTAATGCGTTTTAAATGAATCATATGATGTGAATTCCATTAAAAAAATTAAAAATTATTAGAAAAAAAGTTGGAGAGAAAAACACATTGATTTTTGTTGTTTTTCAATATGAAAAGATTTTAAAATTCAATTTGGTAGGCGAACAGAGAACGAGAAATATGAGAGGTCGGTTAGAGAAGAAACTATGCATTTCAAAGTTGAATCATTTATGACAGAAAAATAAAGACAAAAACGAGAGTTAGACGAAGTGAAAAAAACTGGAAATAGTGAAGGGAATTCAGATGAGGTGAATTGGTTGAGGTTTCATGTGTCATTTATCGATCGATTCTTCTTAAATATTTTTTATATGGTTGAAGGAGAAATTTCTTTTGACACACACACACACGTAGACACAAACAAATAACAACACATTAAACATTGTGAAATATGTGCAAACACGGTGACATAATTTGCGTACAGTACATTAGATTTTACGGGATTTTTGTTCAATTGTATACAAAATAAATTTAATTTTTTAATAATTTAAAAAACAGCTAAAGTTTATTAAAAAATTTATTGAATTATTGAAAAGGACAACAATTTAATTTTTTAACCAAAAAATTTTTTAAGAATTTTTCGTTTTAGCTTGCTTTTTAAAAAAAATTTCTAACGGGTATCCTAGTAGCAAAATTGAGGCCAATTAATCATTCAGAAAAAGTTTAAAGCGAACAAAATTTTTAAACTTGGCTTAATTTACAAATAACCAAAAAAATGGAAGACAACTCAAGGCCGAGTTTTACAAACAATAAGCTCACAACTTCTCCACGGGGACTACACACTTTTCCGCTCATTTTTTCACGTAAAAAAATAAGAAACAGAAATAAAAAAGTAAAAGCTAAAGAAAAAAAATGTGTTCTGGGAGAATAACTTTTTAAATTTCTTTTTTTTTGTCAACGCCCACCGGTTTTCGCAAAAAAACGTTATAGTTGGTGACTATGGGTGGCTGGCTGGTGGCGGTGAAGAATATATATATATGTGTCGCTAAAAAGATCGATGAAATTCGCGTGTGTCTATGTGTATGTATAGGCGAGCAAGAAGAAAAAAAGAAAGAAAAAGCCGATGCACATTTGTGTTGAGCTCTTTCTCTCTCTCTATCTCTCTTTCTATTTTCTCTTTTCTCTCTCTCTCTCTCTCTCTCTCTCTCTCTCTCTTTCTTGTATTGGTATGTGTGGAGTGTGCACCATATAGAATTATTTGAGCACAGCACAACGACGACGTCTTCTTCTTCTTCTTCGTCGTCGTCGTCGTCGTTTTTGTTCTTGATGCTCTTGATGCATCGTCTTACTTTTTGCTTCTGCTTCTGCTCCCACTGGCACTGCATCTGCATCATCGTTATTCGGTTCGAATCATAAAAAAAAAATGGAGACGAGACGACGAGACAAGTCGGAAAAAGTGAGCAAAAGAAACGAGAAGCAGAAGTGTTTGTTTTTTTTTTCTTTCGTCAAGACTTGAAACAAAATGTCAGAAGCATAACTATTGCACTTTTTATTGCTGCAGATTCTGAAATAATTGAGAAGCAAAAAATGAGAAGAAGAAGAAGAAGAAATATGAGTTTTTTCCCCATTTTTTTTTTGGATTTTCGATTGAAAATTGCTGAAAAGAAGTTGAAACCATTTTCAAAGAACGACAACGACTCCTTCCTCTGCATCACGTCATACAACTTTTTCATTGAAAGCCAAATCTTTTTTTTTTTTTTGAAACATAAAAAATAAAGGAAAAAGGAAAGAAAAATGTTGGGAAAATTCATCAGAATTTTTGTGTTCAAAAGATTTAAATTGAAAAAAAAGAAGAAGAAGAACAAAGTGAGGGGAAGAGAAATTGAAGTAAATATGCGTGAATAAATTTTCATACATAATGGGGGATGAATGTACATATAAACCTGGTAAAGCTTAAAATTATATTTATTAGTTAAATACATATAATATTTATATAAAATTTAAAAATTTAAAAATATTGAAGGTTTCGAAAAAAATTGGGGGGAAAAAATGGATTACAAATACGAATGAGATAAGCTGAAAAATGTTCGTCGTTTCTTCCTTTTTTTTTTTAAATTAATCCCAAAAGCATTTTTCCTTCAATATTAGTCAAACTTTCAGTATTTTTTTGACAAAAGAAAGGTTACGGTAAGTTATTAAATTAAAATATTTGGAAGAAAAGTTTCAAAAAAAAAAAAAAAAAAAAAAAAAAAAAAACGAAACGAAATAAAAGGAAACGAAAAAATTGAAAAAAGTCCCGAAAAACTCAAAAAATCAATAGAAACAAGCGTTATGAACAACAACAACAAAAATTGTTTTCTCGTTTTTTTTTCTTCTTTCAAAAAATAAAACAAATAAAAAATTGGGGAAAGTTTTAACAAAAATTTATTAATCCAATGCATTTTTTTCTAGTACTAATCAGATTTTTCGGCACATTTTTTTAATTAAAACGGATGCTTCATCTCTCTCTGTCTCTCTCTCTCTCTCTTTCTCTGTCTCTCTGTCTCTCTCTCTCTCTCTCTTTTCTGTTGTACATTTATCCTGTTGAATATTCGATTCGATAAAATTTATTTCCATGTATTTGTATGAATACATGATGATGAAGATGAAGATGATGATGACTATAAAAATGTGAGGGGGGGGGGGGGGGTGAGGAGCGGAACAGAGGGGGGGGGGGGAGAAAAAGCTTGATGACTAAAATTGTGTGTTTGTGCAAGCAATACGTCCAAAAATGGAAATGAGGAAAAAATGAAATGAAATATGAGAAAAATGCATTTTTTCTTCTTCTTCTTCTTCTTCTTTTTTTTCATTCAATTTTTCCATTTTTGAAAAAGAAAAACGAAAACTAAAAATTATTTAATGCTGGGCTGGGAACGTCATCAAGGAAACACAAAGAAAAACAATTAAATAAAGATCATTTAAAAAATGGAAAATCGAGAATTGTATTTAAAGTTTTTGATATTCCAGGAATAAATAGGATGTTGAAGAAATGATCCGAAGCTCATGATGATGATAAGCTCGTAATGATTGACGATGTCCGACAGTGACATAAGTGATATTGTTCTGAAATGATTGCTCGAATTAAAGTTGTGGAAGAAATTTCAGAGAAAAACTTGAGACTGGTTTTCTGCAAACACCAAATCTATAATGGGAACTAACAAGCGTTGTATTTGACGACAAATTATTAATGATTTTCCCGTCATTATTTTTATTAACGTTTTTTTAACTACTTGTGAAATTATTTCGCTCCAGCACATAACTAAAATATTGCCGCATTTTTTTTGTGGAAATCTCTCGCTTATTTCGAACTGGGTATCACAACACATTAATAGCAGACGCCCGCAAACACAGAAGAACATTTTTTTGGCATCATATCTGACGACACTTTTTTTTCCCACTTTAAATAATTCAAAAATCAATTCGTCAATTATTGTTCTATACGTTTTCTTTTAGCAAAAAATATTTAAAATTTAAAATTTTTTTTTAAATAAAAAAAAATAGTTGTGAAATAAATCATGGTTTCGATAAAAGTGGCCATTATTGAAAATTGGTTTCTTCCCGAATGAGGTCTTGATGGGGGGGTTTTTTGGTTTAGTTTCTCCTCCCCTTTTTTTTTAGCTTTTCCCTCCTTTTCTTTTCATCAAAAATAAAAAATTCCAACCTTTCTCAACATATTATACATTTCGGTTTCAGTATTTTCATCAACATTACACGTGGATTCATCAAGAAACACAATCGTCGGATGTTTTAGAAGCATTCGAGCAAAACACAGACGTTGTTGTTCGCCAGGCGATAGCGTTTCTTGCCTGAAATTATTCAGATTTCTTCAAGATTTTTCAACTGAAAACACAATTTTGAACCATTCAAAATCAACATTTGAGTGAATATTTCCGACAAGATGAAGAAGGTGCGCCAATTTCAGATCATTCATTAACTTCAAGATTTCGTCTGAAACATTTTTTGTCACAAAATGAGCGCGACAGGGGGGGGGGGGGGGAGAGTTTCTCACTGTCATCAGCTTCATCCTCGATTCTTGGAAACAGCAATTGTTGTTTCAACGACAGTTTGCCAACTGGAAAATATGGCTGTTGAGGTAGATAATATTCGTCCGAAGAATTGAAGTTCTTTGTCAAAATTCCTGAAAACTCGGATTCATGACAACACAGTTTCCAGAAAGCTTGAATTTCACCATGCGATGGCCACAATTTCGCAATGACTCGAATCAACGACGTTTTACCGATTCCACTCGGCCCAGTGATTAGCAAGTTTTTGTGACGTGGCAATTTGAATGAAATGTCTGAAAATTGACGAAACCAATGTTTCGCCCTTCCAGTTCAATTTTCACTAAAAGCTCACCAGTAAGAATGAGATTAGTTGGATTAGTTGGCGATCCGAATGAAATATGCTCCACTTCAAGCAAATTGCTTTTTTCCTCACATTTTTTGTCGAGATTTTCGAACGATGCGACGGATGAGAAGGCATCATTCAAAAATCCGTCTTGATGCTCTTTGGCGTGATCAATAAATTCGGAGATTCGCATCACGTAACCACCGAGTTCAGCAATATTGATGGCGAGATCGGTGAGTCGGGTGAAGCAATTGATAAGATAAATAAAGTAAAACGCATTCTGAATTATTTTCGAAATGTTCATTGATTTCTTGATTTATTTGAAGATTCCATTACATTACTGATTTGTCCTGAAAGAGTTGTTGGATCCATTTTATCATACAAGTGAAATACGAAAATTGGGAAAAGCTGCAAAATGTAAGACATACAACCACCATAATAATCAAAAAATGACTGAAAAACTGCAAAAATCAGATTGGAAATCAGTTTCAAGAAAAGTCAAAATTTGATTACATTGAGATGGAAATTTCCATAGAACAAAAACGCGAAGCCTCTCATAAAGTGACTTAAACGACAATTCAGAATATTCGTGCTCAAAATCTGAAGCATTGGCGAATGCTGATTCTTCAGCGTTGACTCGGACCGTCACATGTTTATATCTGAAATTTTTGTGGTTTTTTTTCACACAAGTTCATGCTTGATTTTTTTACGACGCCCTCAGTTTTCTTAAGGTTTCGGATTACTGGAAAGTAAGTCACTTTTTTTCGTTGAACCCACAATTAAACTACGATCCTGATGTTTAGAAAAAATGTCAAAAGGGTGACGTCGTAAATCGATTTTCATGACTCTTTTTTACTCGAAAACCTAAAATCTCCTTCAGCTTTTTCTACGCGTGCCGCCCATGGTGTTAGTGGTCCAATGAGGATGCGATTGATGAGGACACCAATCAAAAAATAGGCAAAGATCATTCCGACACCCCATCCGCCGGCTGTGCTCCACACTTTCACCGAATAATATGAGATGGTGAATGGTGCAAGAAGAACAGTTGGAATGATGCTTGTCGCGATCAGTTTTGTTAATTTATCCGCATCTTGAGTGATTCGTTGATCACTGAACAGAAAAAATTTATAGCCAAGTTTAATGGATTTCAAGATCCCCTACGGATTATCGATTCCTTCATTGTCGATGCTATTTATTTGATAATAAAAATTGTGATGATAATATAAATTGTGCAATTTCCGAACCAAATTCTTCCTTTGCTCAACATACAGTAATCCAGAAAAGAAGCTCATAATTGCCATAATCTTCAAAAAAAAGTCGGGATGAGCTCTAATCCAAAAGAAATTTCTACCAAACACAATCCAAGATAACAAAGGGAAGAAATCCATAACAAATGCCAAAACGACTTCTCATTTCGTTGAAGCAAAGCAACATAGAATTTGCCAGGAATCACACCAGTTTTATAATTGACAATTTCATCTAAAAAATTCAATCAATATTTTTCGAATTTTTATTGATTTTTTTCCCTGTTAATTCAAATGATCGAAAATAAGATTGACAAAATACCATAACGTATTACAATTTGAATGAGTTGTAAAATCGTTTTTGGTATTTTGTCGCTCAAATTTCATACAAATTAATTTTTCATTGTTGACTTACTTCCAACCGCCGCTGCAATTGTGATTGCGGTTAAGGTGAGCGAAATCCAAACGTCGGAATAAATCAGTGGTAACAATCGAAATAAATTGTAGAAGACGCGTAAACCAAAACTGAATTTCTGCTCAATGTTTCGTAGCTTGCCCATTTTTCCCTTTGATTTTATACCAACTCCAGTTTGATTCACTGAAACATCATTTTTTGATGTTGTTATTCACAAAAAGGGGCGGAGCTAGTTTTTATTATCATCAATCAACACAATGTGATCAAGATCATTTTTTGATCTTATATTTGCATTTTTTTTTTGTTTTTTGTTAAACAAATTATTTTTATATAAAAAGGTTAAGCTAAACAGTTATCAGTACGTGTGTGGGGAAGAGGTCTCCAAGATTTTTTTTCAAAAAAAAAAAAAAATTAATTTTAAACCAAGTTTTTGTGGGAAAAAATTAGTAAAAAAGAAGCTAAATTTGTCGAAATTTAGACGGGGGAGGGGCCTGAGGAGGTTGAATTTATGAATAAACACAACAGCAACAAGAGAAAAAAGTGAAAAAATGCCGAGAAAAAATTGCTGGCAATTTTAAAAGTCAAAGAGAGGGAGGGAGAAGGACGGGGAGGGAGGGGGGGGGGGGATAATTTCTCAAGCGACAGGAAAAATATTTAAAAAAAGAAAAAAAAAGGAGAAACTTCGTAGAAAATAAATTAAATTTTATCACTTTTTTTCCTCATTTATTTGAGATGAAAAAATGTTGATAAAACCATAATTGGAATTTTCAGAGGGAAAACATTTTGAAAATCGAATTTTGTTATCAATTTCATCAATTCTTGTTTCAAATTGAATGAAAAAATCTTGAGAGAAGACGAATTTTGTAATTCAACGCAAACTTCATTCGTCTGATTAAATGAACAATGAGCAGAAATTGATCTTTACAAATTAAAAAGTGATCAGCACAATTTTATAAGAAAAAAAAGTCAAAAGCTGGGAAAAAAATGTTTTTTTCTTTCAATTAAAATTTAAAATTACAAAATTTTAATCATTATTTTTCTATTTGAACACCAAATTCGAATTCAAGTCATCGCGGCGCTGTTTTGAGATTCGATCATTATGAAAATTTACGAAGCGTCTGGGAAAAGCTGTCGTTGGTTTTAAAACGCCTTGTTTGTATTTCAAAAATTTTTGTTTTTTTTTTTTTTTGAAATTTCTCTTTTTTTTCTTGATTCAATGTTATCACTGATAACTGATAAGATAGGAAATATCTAAATTGAAAAAACTTGAATTCCAGATGTTTCAGATGTTATCGTTCCAGTCATTGATTGCTTTGTTGATTATACATACTTTAACTTTGAAAAAAAAACATGCGGAAAGTTATTTTTCTTGAAAGTGAGATTTATTTTTAAGATATCAAAGATTTTATCAATAATATCCATCATTCATCAATTGTTGACGCATTTCTCGTGTTTCATTTTGAAATATCGACGAGTTTGATTCGATCAACTCAGTCATCAATTTTCACAGATCATCAATGTTTGAAAAAATCAATAAAATTGTTTTTAATTGTTTTTTCAGCGATAAACTTCCTTGACACTTTTTTAAAATTTATTTTAAGGCGCCCATAACTCTACCTTTAGGGATCGGTTGACAATTCTTCGGTTGAGTTCGGTCGAATGGTGAAAGGTTTGATCAAAATGCGAGTGGGGGATTAGTCAAGATGGAAATTCTGTTTTTTAAGTTTTAAAAGTTTTAAAAATCGATTTTTTTTTATTTTGAAATTAATTTTAATTTTCTTAGGCTTCTATGGGTTTTTTTTAATAAGTTCCAATAAGTCTTGGGAAATGAAATATTATTTCTCATAATTTTTTCAGTAGCATCTTCCTAATTTTTTTCATTCCAAAAAACGATAGAAAATAAAACAAAGAAAATTCACCATCATCATTTCATTTTTTTTTTCATTTCACAACATTGCTTTTTCTGCCGTAAAGCAAACACGCTCTATTGATAATATTTTCAACACCTGACAAAATGTGCAACAAACAAACGTTAATTGATAAAGTTTTTTTGGAAATGAAACAAACATTTTTGTGTTGGCAGCCAAACAAATTTGAGGAGAGAGAGAAAAAACTTGACTGAATTATCTGCTCGAATCAATGAAGAAAAAAATCGATAAAATCAAATCTCTAAAAATTCAACTAAATTATTTAAGAAAAATCTTTTGGTAAACAATAAAAATTAATTAATTAAAAAAAAAACAGCTCTGCGCTTCAATAGTTTTCGCAGCGAGACCCATAGAAAACATTTAATCAGCAGAAAATGATCAAAGTATTAAAAATCAAAAAGATAAATAAATAGAAAAAAAATGATAACGCAATCGTCAAAATCATCATCAATTTTTAATAATCAGGAAATGATTTTTTTATAATGAAAAAAAATATTTAAAAAAAGAAATAAAACTGAAATAATTTAAACAAACATCAAAGAGTGGGCGGTGTCTCATTATCTATAAATGCAGAGTTTTTGAATTTTTCGATTAATTTTCACATGATTTTTTTAAAATAAATACTTTAAATCATTTTTTTTAATTACATTTTAATTTTTAATATTTGTAATTGAAACGAAGGCAATAATGGCAAATTGTCATCAGTTCATTTACAAGCTCAATTATATTTTGATTTTTTCTTTTTTTGTTAACTTTCCTTGTTGACTTTCCTTGAAGCCATCACAAACGGGTCTATGCCAGGACCAATATGTAATAGGTAAAAATTAATTTTTTTTTTGGGTGTTTTTTTTTCAAACCTAAATCCAAAAAATCAGAGAAAACGAATTTCAGTCGGAAAAATGGTGATCAACTCTGTCGCATTTCTTCAGAAGGGTGTCAAGGTGTTATTAAATCCCGGAAATGAATATTTCGAGCAACTTCAAGAATGGATTTCTGAAACTGAACGCTGGAATTATCGACGAGATGAATATCGTCTGTGGAGAAGCACTTTCGACAAATTTTGGCTTTATTTAGCAGTTGATGAAGGTTAAATTTTTAAAATAATATTGCGGCATTCAATTGGCTTTTAGAAAGTGACGAAATCATCAGCTCGGTGAGCCTTGCACTTCAATACACAACTGGCGGCGAGCCGCTTTACTCAATCGGCAATTATTATTGTGTTCCTGAATGGCGTGGAAAAGGCATCAGCAGTCAATTATTTAAGATGGCCATGAAGGTTGCTGAATCGCACAATACAACACTTTATGGCGCAAAACTCATGTCGGATCTTTATGCAAACCGTTTCAATTTTTCAAAAATGAACACCTTCTGGCACAATTTTGCTGAAATTGACGGCTCTACTTGACGGTGCCCAACACAACGCCAACTGGATTTTTTTGTAAGGTAAATCAGCTTCTTTGTCGATTGTCTCCTTTTTCAGAGAGAGAGAGAGAGAGAAAGAGAGAAAAAAATCTTTCAGAAAATTGCTGAAAATGACTGGCCGAAATTGCACGACTACGATGAGCAATTGTGCCAGATGAGGCGGCGAAAATTCATGCGCAAAAATTTGACGATGATCGACACGATTGCTCAATGCGTTTACGATGAGAAGTCGCAAAAAATCGTCGGATTTGGCGCACTGAAATTGATTTTTGCCAATGAAATTATGCTTTCACCGTTGTATGCGGATTGTTATGAAGCGGCTGTGGTTCTCGTTTCATCACTATTAGAATCCATACCTGATCTGAAAATTTATGACAGTTTGGTTGTCATTTATCCGGATGTCAATCGCAATGTTCCACGGTTTCAGAAATCAAAAAATGTTTTCTTAAAAAAGTTTCTTGATAATTTCAGATTATTATCACTGATATCAAATAATCATTTTGAAAGTCATCCAACTTATCGTGCTCAATACACAAAAGCATTGATGCAATTTCAGCAGGAGAACATTTATGCAAATGATGAATGCTCACATAGCCCAGCGTAGACTTCAAGAAAAATTGTGTTTTCTTTTGTCGTTTTTAAAGGGACACACCGCGTTTCTGTTTGGGAAACGTTTTCAGTTTTTTATTTACAGAATCATTTTTTTAATGGGTTTTCCTTCATGGAAAAAATCAAATAAATGATAATTTAAATTTTTTTTGTTACAAAGAAAAAAAGTGGTGATAAAGAGAGTAAAACACATTTTCAATGATATAAAAATTATTAAAAATAATTCTTCGGAATTCTCATTTTAGTTATCATTTCAAATTGATCTTTAAATGAAAGATCCTTGGTTTGCATATGACTCAAATTCTTATAAATTAATTGTCCATTGCTTGATGGCACTAATGATGTTGGCCTTCCGAACACATAATCGCCATTGCGTATCAGATCGTCAGCTTCACTCCAAACACTGAAAAGATGATCAGCGATGCGATTTTGATTTGTGTTCAGATCCTTGAGATATTTTGAATAGGAATCAGCTCCATTGCACGATGTGTTGGAACCGCAGAAAGCTGAGAGATTGTCTCCGCAATAATCGCCGGGCCAGAATCCTGTCTTTAAATTTTGTTTTATAAACGAAGATTATTGAATCAATAATTACATTTTTGTTGCACGTGGCTGCGAGCAAAGAAAAACTTCCTGTGCAACTGCAAAGTCCATAATTGGCTCCAGAAATTGCGATAAACGTTTTCACCCGACTTCCGATCGACGATCCGAGGTTACAAGTGCCATCTGTCGCCATCAATGCTCCACCGATTATCAACTTCCTTGCCAATGTCACACCCATGCTATGAGCAATAATGGACACTTGGGACGTCTTTGTATAAGCAAGAACTGCTTCGACAAACTTTCGTAAAGTTTTTAGATCTTTACAAGTATGAGATCTGCTACCAGATTTTGTTGGATTATTATCCTGCCATGATGTCGCGTACAATTCACCCGAACTGTAATTGTTTGATAGGAAATATTGAATTGAAGCATCCCAACCAGTTGAGAACGAGTTGGTTTTTAGCGCCGTATCGGAATTGCCATGGAAGAAAATGATTGGATTATTATTGATTTTTTCATAGGATTTAACGAATCCTCCATAACTTCCTTGCGTTCCATAATCCTTACGAACAAAGTCAAATATTCCATATCCATTTGATATCAACCAACTTTGAAAATCTGAGCTTAATGGTCCGGTCACAATGCAAAACGTTGATTGATTGAAAAATGTGAGGAAGAGAAGAATGAGAATCATTTTCAGAAGAAATCACTCCGCACCTTTTTCCTTCAATTTCAATCATTTTTATAGTGTCCACATGTGCTTCGGTGAAATTCTGTGTATTGAACTTGATCACTGATAACAATTGAGGATGCCTAAAGAAAACGTTGATTCTTTATCACAACAAAACATTCGAGTGGGTGGCGGCTCAAAAAATGATTTATTTCAATTTTTAAACACAAAAAAAAGAGAAGAAAAAACGAAGAATTCAATAGGCATCATCGTGATATCCTGTACGAGCTCTTGACTGAATGAACTGAAAAAAAAACCGCCGCATTTTTTGCTGAAAATCGTAATTTGAACAAAACAACTTACTTTAGGAACTTGATGACCGTATCGATTCCTAAGAAAACTATGATATTTTGAAATAAAAATGATGAAAAAAATGCAGCATAAAACGGCAAACAAGCACAGGCCCATGACATAAATACAAATCGCTTCTTCAAACTCATCGGTTCGATAATCCTTGGAAACATCAAGGATTCGTCCAAGAAGAACACCAAATGCTAGAAGATTCATAAAAATGCCAACAACTAGAGCAGTGAAGTTTGGAATCACAAATACTGGTCGATAGTATTTGAAGGAGAGGACAAGAATTAGTATGGAGAAGAGCCAGTAGGATCCAAAAGCCACATACCATGCCATACCAAGCTCAACCCACGCTTCACTCCAAATTGTTGGACTGAATTTCAGCGTTCCATTCTGAAGCGATCATTTTTTATTTTTGATGGCAACGAGAAAGAAGAAGTCGTCAACTAACTGCTGCGGCTTGAGCTGTCTCATTGATTGGTGTTCGAGGATGTTGAATTTGCCATAAGCGATAACGATCAAGAATCAATCCGGAGCTCGCAAGTGTGAGCACAATAACTATAAGCTGTAATTAAATCAGGAAAAAAGACGTTTGAAATTCAAAGTGTCTTTTTGCATTACTTGTAAACTTGTCACAACACCAGCCGCTGTTACAACATTACAACCACAGACTTTATCCGTCATTTTCCAGAAAACCAAAAAAAAAAAAAAAAAAAAAGAAAAAATGAAGTAAGCTGACGACTTCAGCTTTCTTTTTCTTCCGAGCTTAAAAATTCAGTGAATTATTTTGTTGGTGATGGAGACAAGACACCAACATCACCGTGCTGTCATAGAAACCGAGAAACTATACACCAAAATCATGGGATGATGACTTCTGAAAATATTTTTAGAAACAATTTTGTTTTTAATTGCAAAATAATCGCAATTAAAAAAAAAGATTTTTTTTTGTAAAGTTTTTTGACGAAACGTGAAATATTTGAAATGGAAAGAGAAATCAAATTACAACGTTTTCTTATTTCTTCCTCAATTAAATGGGTTTTTTCGACGATCCGAAAAGAAGCGAAATACGAACCAGGCAAAATATTGGATTTTTGACTGATTATTTGATAAGAAGGTTGGAGCCGAGAATTTTTTTTTCAATTTTCCAACTAGAATCGACGTCCTTTGGTTTTTCGATGAAATTGAGCTGTCAAAGAAAGCGCTTTGAAAAAGAAATTCTTAAAGCACATTCGGTTGAAAAAGCCTAAAAGTTTGGCTCAATTTTAAAATTTCGAGAAAAACGTTCTCTATCAGCACCATGATCTTTGTCAATTCGTGTTCGGCTTCATCCATCGAAAAGCTGATGTGAGTGGCGATAACCGACTTTGGTGTTTGACCTTCCTTACCGTGAATGCTTCCAGTGAGGCTACCGATTATTATAAACTTCGACTGTTGGTCAACACATTTCTCGGTGTTTTGATTTGTTCAAGTATTTATCATGCCGGTTGGAATCATTTGAATTTCGGAGATTTTGAAAATATTCCACGATTAATTGTCAAATGGTCAATCATTTGTCTTTCAACTTTTGCCTTCACTGTAAGCCCAGTATTTCGATGCGCGTTGCTCTGTGTTCTCGTCGGAGCATTTGGAAAGCAGGGACAATGTTTTTTGAGGCTGAGTTTCTCAGCCGTCAAGTCTGATGTGTTGAACTTCAGATCCATTCACAATGCTGGTGGTTAGCAACCTTCATGAAGGACCAATAACGAATATGCTTGCCAATTATGAAATAACAACTGATATTGTCGTTTGTCACATTGAGCTTCAATCAAAAATTGTGGCGAATCGTGTCGCTCTTCTCACCGGACCACTTGAGCAAATCGTTGAGAAAGTGATGGCAAAAGGGACGAGAGCAATGAAAAGAGTCGCACGAGAGACGCGAGCATTAATCACACCATTCATTGAGCTTCTGACGCCAACACAAAAGACAAAAACCGACGAGAAAGAAGAAATGCAACGAGAACAAGTTGAAGACATCGAGAAGAGGAAGCAGAACATCTTGAAACTTTGGGAAAAATCAATGGGCAGAAAGTTGAGAGAGGACGACGCAATTGTGAAGGACATGTTGCCGCCACAGGAACTGGTACAAAACATCAGTTTTGATGAGCCACCAATTTGGAAGAATTTTAAAACTTCTGTTTGTTTTTTGTTTGTTTTTTCTGAAGAAAAAAAATCGATAAAAATATTTTTAAATTGGTTCTGAAGATTGTTCAAAAGTTCGCCGCAAAAATGTCAGCAAAATGCGAGGAAATGTTCAACGCCGGAATTGATAAATGTAAAGCGTTGTCGGGCGAGCTGGTGGTAGAGAAATGAAGGCGGCGAATAAAAACATCGAAATTCTGTCTGCAATTTCAGACGACATGCAAAAAGGTGATATTTTGGCCGATGGATCTTTTCATTTGTCCCAAATTGGGAATTGAAAATGTTTGCGAGAGCGCCCAGCGTCGAGTTCAATCGATGAATTTGTGCCGATCACAATTTCAAAAAACCGATCTAAACCCATCGGTGGAACAGGATTTGTTGGATGTGATGAACTTGACGAAAAAACTTGAAGATGAAGCAAAAATATCGGTGGGGAAAAGGCGAAAATCAAAAAAAAGACGAATTTTTTCTTTTCATTTCTAAAGCTTCACACGATCCGCGTCGAATCACCCCGTGTTGAATTTGAATATCGATTATCTGATTTGAAGATCAAAGTGCGATCAATTAAAATGATTGTTAAAGTTGTTTTTTTTTTAAGAGTTTCAGCAAAAAATCCCCCGACAAATACAATTTTCAGAATATACTGGGAGTTTCGAAGCAAATATTTCAAGCATTTTTTATTTATTTCATCTATCAAATTTTTCGGGATTCCGTTGCGATGATCAAAAAATACCGAACTGAAATATCGTTCAATAATAATTTTGCGACATCGTTTTTTCCTTCTTTTTTTTTGTACATAAAAAAATCAAAAATTCAGAGATTTTTGGGCAATTGACGAATTTCGAAAATTGAATAACCAAACTCATTTGTCGAAATTTTCAAAGCCCGAAAAACGCGATTGGGAAATTGTGAAAGTGTTTGGTGCTCCGACAAGAGTTGAGCGACTTAAAATGATTCAGCCTTTTTTGAAATGGTTCGCTCTTGTTATGATTGTCGTCGTCCTCTCAATTATCGATTATTATATGTTCACATTTTTGGATTCGGTGAGTCAGAGACAGAGACAGAGAGAGAGAGAGAGAGAGACAGAGAGAGAGAAACACAGAGAGAGAGAGAGAGACTTTTAAAGGTTGTCGAATCGGCAAAAACCCAAGTTAAACATTCGGCCAAATCGTCGGCAGAATTTCGAATCAATGGCGACGGAATGGTTGCCGATTTTTTGAGAACAATGACGACTGCCAATGAAACATTGGAAATCGATCAGGTTTCTTTTTCAGTTTTTCCGGGAAAAAATCGAGAATGCTTCCAGACACTTTCCAATGAGCACTGTCTAATGAAACCACTTCCACCAAACTTTTCAATTCTTATTTATTGGCTTGCGATTCCTTTAATTATTTCCTTTGTATTTCAGGTGACAAATGAAAAGGAAATAAAACGAGAAGATGAAGCTCATTTTTTCAGGTTCTTTTTTCATTTGTCATTCGACGAATCATCCTCAATTATTTTTTGCCGTTTATGTTTCCGAAACGATCAAGAGCCCGACTAATTTATTTCTATAATAAGGTTTTTTTTCAAGAAAAAATGGCAGAAAAAAAAACAAAAACTGGTCTTCAGTGCATTCTGAACCGTGAGAAGCATCGTAAAGATGCTCGAGCTCGTATCAGATTTATGACAGATCGAAAAAAGTTTGAGATGGTTGAAAAAACTGATTTTCTTCAAGCTGGATCATTTCTCAAAACAAACTTTCTCGACCGCATTTTTCGCACTGGCAAATGTCTAATTTGTCAGGAGAAAAATTATGGAAGAAGACTGAAATATTGTGCTCAGATCAAATGTCAATCAGTTTATTGCCAAGATTGTATTGAAGACAATTTCGGAAAATGTTACGCTTGTCAGGTGACCAATAAAGAAGTTGACGAACAAAAATCGCGAATGATGGTATGAAAAAAAGATAAGAAATTATCAATATCGATTTTTTCCAGGAACCAGACGTCGAGACAAACGATGAAAATAATTTCTTGAATTATGAAGATCATTTGAATCGAATAAAAATGGATTCAAAAACTTCTTAAATAAATTTATATTTGAATTTTGAAAAATAAAAAAAGCCTAAAAAGCCCTAAGCTAAGCTCTAAATCGCAACCCGAGACTCTTCTCTACATAAAACTCAACTTATCGTTTTCTGCTTATAAAAAATCATTTAGGAATTTTACTGAAAAACTATTTATGTATATTTTGGAATTTTTTGAAGCAGACACTTGAAAAATCCCAGGTTATTTTTAATTTAATTTTATTATTTTTAATTTAATTCTAACAAGGAGGAAGAATCCAATAAAAAAATTTATTGGAAAATAAATACCTCGTATCAAAAAAATTTAAATTGAATTTACAATTTTTTTTGGAGAAATTAAAATGGAAATTTACGTTATTTAAAAATTTAGGAAAAAGCTGAATTCAAACGAAATTTGATTAAAAAATGAAATTGATAAAAGAAAGAATGATAATACTTGTAAAAAATGTCGCTGATTTCGATTGATTACATGTTTCCGTATTGCAGCAACACACTGTGTAAATCTCATCATTATTGGCTTTTTCAGAACAACCGGATGTCTTAAAATTTTATTTTTAGCTGGTTTTTCCCAACTTCTTTTTGAGCTTACTTGACATTCAACACCGGTAAAATGCGGATCAATTGAGATCCCGTCACAACCTCTCATCACAATTTGAGTTTCTGTTCCTTGAGCATCAACTTAAAAAAAAATTCGAACTAATTATTTTACAAATTTCATATATTTTTACTGAAATGTCCAGTAACTTTTTGGCAAAATTTGGTTTCTGGACCGCACGGCTTATGCCTTCTTGACTCATGATATTTCTGTCCAAAAAAAGTGCCTAAATTGATTTTGTGATCAAATTTGATTAATTTCAGTAGTCAATACCTTCTTTATCAAAATAACAAACAAGTGGATTATACAATCGATTTTTTGGATCGATAATCGTAACATTACGAGTTGATAAAACATTAGAAAAAACCATTTGGAATAGATAAAAAAGAACGAAATATGAAGAAATTGGATTAATAAAACGCATATTATTTGTTAAAATAATAATTTAAGTTATTAATTAAAAAAAAGAAAAAAGGAACAGAGAAAATCAGAAAAGCTGAATGATCGTAAATTGATAAAATGAATGAAAGAAAATTGATTTTTGAGTTTTAAAAGGCTGAGGAATGACCACGAAAAAGGTGAGATAAATTTTCTGATTAAAAACTGAAAAATGATTGGTCAATATCTTTTTAGAATCAAATTTAATTTAAATTAAAATTTAATTTATAAAACATACAATTCTATTAATTACATATTATTTTAATAAAAACAATATTTATTAATTGGGAAAAAGAACTTTATAAGTTTTTTAGGCATTTTATTTAATAAAAAAACGCTGAAAAAAATTTCCCAAAGCTTTTAATTGATATTAAAATGAAATTTAATTATTTTTTCTTCCGTTTTAAAAACAAATTCAAAATACGATAAACTGGGAGCTATAAATTAATTTCGGAGTGTTGTATAACAGTGTTACGATAAGAAAATTATTGCGTCAACGCACATTTGGCTTAAACTGAGTAGCAGCAGCTAATAATACATTGTGATAGACAGTTTAAAAATTTTTTGGGATTTATCGAATATTTTCGGAATTAATTTCTAATTACCCCCAGTTTTTATTCAATTCATAGGCTGTATTGATCTTTTACATATTTATTTCTAATAATAATTTAAAGAAACAAAACTAGTTTCTCTAGCAAGAATATTTCTTTGCCCATAAAGAATTGATTACAAATATTTTTTTTAAAAGTGACGTGTAATTATGTAATGAAATTTTAAGTGACGGGTATTTAAGAGAAAAAAGTCCTTACTGCGGTTGAGTCATTGTTTGAAATTTGAATCTGTCAGAGTTTTATCAGTAGTTTTCGTTTTTCAAATTTTTTCATTTTCATTTATACCTTCATATTTTCATATTGATGTTGAAATTTTGTTTGCAGTAATTAAGAAGAAATGACGGCAATAACAAGTCATATGGAAAATCTCAGTTTAAAAACTGAACCAACATGCGGAATTGTGCCATTGGCAAACAAAAGAAATGCTGGAAAAGGGGGAGTGCCAATTAATTTGATAGCCAATATTATGAAAATTGGTAACATTAATAATTCTAATATTTCTTTGAAAAAAATCTAGATCTTCTGAAAAAAACACCAATTTACAAATACGATGTTAACATCATTCTGACATATCAAAAAAGGGATGGAAGTTTGGTTGACGTAGAAGTTTCCAAAAGTCCAAGAAAAGAGTATTTTATTTCAAAACGAAATATGGCTTGATTAATTTATTTCAGTACTTCACATTTACATGATTTGGAAAAATGCAAAATTTTATATCAATTAGTAACTAAAAAACATGAAAAGGATTTTCCAAATGGGCAATTTTTTTACGATCGACAAGCGTCTCTTTATGCTTTTAAAAAAATTAAGGGAGCTGAAGCTGGACTCAAGTATGTTTTTGAAGAAAAAGAAGTGCCGAAAATTGCCGATATCGTTCGTGCTTCCGTCACAATTAAGAACGTTGAGAATTCTTTCCAGGTTTTATAAAAAAAAACATTTTAAAAAAATGTTTGATTTTTTCAGTCGACGTCAGATGACATCCCTAAAACAATAAATTCTGCGCCAAAGTTAGCTGATAAAACCCTTTTAGAAGCCTTGAATACTATTATAAATGGTCCAGCCGTTGAGAAGTAAGGAAAAATGTGGCATATGAATAATAGACTTTTTTTTCAGTGAAAATGTTATAACATACAAAAATAGTACTCACTACCTGTTGGACCCATCTGTTTGTGGGTTCAGACCAAGCGACTTTCTCGATTTTCCGGAAGGATGCAAATATTCAGGAGTTGGTCTAAAGACGGCCGTTAAAACTCTTGAAGGTAACCCCAATGATAAATCATCATTGTACTTGGTTACGGAAATCAAAAAGTCCTTGTTCCATTATGACAACGTACCTCTATTGGAAAAGCTTGAAAAGGGTTTTGGTTTCAATGAAAGTTTTAAACAATCAAGTCCTCAAGGACAACTCGTTTTAAAATCAATCAAAGGGTTACAATGTTATTTGAATTACGGAAAAAATAAAGGACGCGGAACTGATGCAAAAATTGTGAAAATTTCTGGATTCGGACCACCAGCAAATTCACCAGCATCGAATTTCAAATTAAAAGATGGAAAACTGATAAATGTTGCTGATTATTTCAAAAAAGAGTACAATATTATTCTGAAGCGTCCAGGACTTTTGACAGTTGAAGCACGATCACCGGCAAATTCGAAATGTTGCTTCCCGATTGAACTGTTAAATGTGGCTGAAAGTCAAATCGCCAAAACTGAACAATTATCGTTAAAAGAGCAAGATCGTTCGATTCGAGAATCGGCAATGTTGCCATCTAATCGTAAAGATCAAACAGAGAAAGTTGGAAAAGCTGTGGGTGTGATTGGAGCCAACATTGGTAATGTTGTAAAAGTTGCATCGAACATGGAAAGTGTTCCTGGTCGTGTTTTGGCTGCACCAAAAATGGTCTATTCTGGAAACAAAGTAGCGATGAGCCGAAATCAAGTATATTTATCAAAAGAAGAATAAAAATGTATTGTTTCTCTTCAGAGTTCATGGCAAGCAGCGGGAACTTTTGTTGACGCGGCAAAACTTAAAATATGGCAATTTGTTGCGATAGGGGTTAATTTCAATTATAAGTAAGACAAAAAATTTTCAAAAAAATTTAATTAGTTAATTCAGCGAATATGTCAAACGGCTTGTAGATAAAGCAAGACGTTCTGGAATGGAAGTTGCACTTCCTCAAATAATTACAGCTCAAAACGGCTCAACTTTGAAAAAGCTGTTCAGTGAAGCTCATGCCAATAAAGTTCAAATGTTGTTCTTTGTCACAAGAGACCGAGATAATTTGCATATGGAAATCAAATCGCTTGAGCAAGAATATGATGTTCTGACTCAAGAAGTTCGAGAAACAAAAGCTCGTGAAACACTCGAAAAAAATCAAAACCAGACATTGGAAAATGTAGTGAACAAATTAAATATTAAGTTAGGTGGATTGAATTTTTCTATTGCTGGTGTTAATGGAAATACGTTCACTGCGAATCCATCATTTGCGTTCATCGGATTTGAAACATCACAAAGAGCTTCGAGTGATGTTAGTTTTGAGTTTCATCATTTCTCTTTTTGATTTTGAATGAATTTTAAGATGCCAATAATGATAGGATATGCGTCAAATATTCTTGATCATCCTCAAAAATATGCTGGTGGATATTATTATGTTAAAAAAAATGAAGATGTGTTCGGTCCAGTCATTAAAAATGTAATAAGAAAAGTTATCACAAAAGTTGCCGAAAATCGTCAAGAGAAACCGAAGCATTTAGTGGTGTATTTTAACGGAGTCAGTGAAGGTCAATGGGCAATGGTATGTTTTGTAGCGGCTTCTCATTAGCATAAACTATATTCGACCAAATGTTTAGATAAACGAAATTTATGTGAAACAAATCAAAGATGTTTGTAAAGAGTTCATTGGCAAGGTTCAGTATCAACCACATATAACAGTGTTGGCCGTTTCGAAGATTCATAATGAACGAATTTACAAAAAGGTCAATAACGTGTATTAATAAAAATAAAAATTAATTTTCAGACAATCACTGGATCAAGGGCATCTGAGCAAAATATTCCACCAGGAACTGTTGTTGATCAAAAAATTGTTTCACCAGTAATTAACGAGTTTTATTTGACGGCACAAAATGCATTCCAAGGAACGGCAAAATCTCCGAAATTCTCTTTGATTTTTGATTCTTCAAATATGCCCATGGAAATTTTGGAAACTATAACGTACCAATTATGTTTCTTACATGAAATTGTGAATGCAACGGTTTCATTGCCAGCTCCTTTATTGATTGCTGATCGATTTGCAAGAAGAGCCAGCATGGTTTTTATGAAAAAAAAGTAAATCAATTAATTTATATATCATTAAATTTGTTAAAAATTATTGCAGAGATTCAATGTCAGTTGATTCGAATACCGGGGAATATGATTTTGAGAAGTTGAATCGTGAACTTGGTTACGAAGGGAAAAACCTTGATTTTTCTCGTTTCAATGCATAATTTTTATAGATTTTTTTTGTTTATAAAGTGTCATAAAAAACTTCTTAAAGTTAAATTCAGAACTCTGGAAATGTTTTCAGGTTTCACATTTAAGTGTAATTTTTTGTCTTCATATTTTAAATAAATTAATTTTAAATTTGTTAGTCGTGTTTTTCAAGTGAATTCTTTGGAAAAAAAAGTTTTTTTCACATAAAAGTTGGGATGTTCTTTCAAATTTTCATTCCGTTTCTCGCCTTTTATAAAAAAAATGAGAGTTTAACCAAAGCATTTTTTCCCGATTTTTACTTTTTTGTTGAAAGTTTTTGTTAGGAAAAAAAAAGAAAATTCTTGGATGTATTGAAGCGAGAAAGGGAAATAATTTTTTATTTTTGGAAGGAAAGAGAACGACGCTGCTCTTTATGTTTGCTTCTTCTTCTTTCTTCATATAATTGAAGGTGGTGGTTGATTTGTAAGCAGATTTTTTATTTTCAACGAAGTTTCAATTGAAAAAAAGAAGGAAAAGAAATTTCGACAACCGAACTTGGCTGAAATTGAAGCAAACCAAGACAATTTTTATCAAGTTAGTTTTCAGCCCGTTTTTATTCTTAAAATAAAACAAGTTTTATTGATCGAATTTTTCATTATTTTTGATTTGGGGCCTTATTTCAAGTATTTTTAAAAATAAAAAGCTTATCACTTGTATTTTAACAAAAGCTTTCACTATTACACAAAGAAAAAGATAATGCAGTTTAAACTGTTTAAGCGAAGTAAAAAAACATTTGAAAGGTAAAAAGAAAGAAAATGGCGACAAAATATGGTTTTAAACTTATTTTCAATTTGAGATTTATTTCTTCCAAATTTTCTTCTTTTTTTTTGTGAAATCGGAATTTTTCTGTTCCTCCTCTTTTATTGATTTTGTCTGCGTTCCAAGTTTTAAAAAAAAATCCATTTTATCTTATTTTTTCAATTGGTCAAATCGGCTTTTTTTTCTCCCATCAAATTCCTAGGGAGGCTGAAAAATGAATGAAACCGGACGTTGGGCCGCTGGCGCAAAACATGTTCAAATGTAACGTGTCAATGGCGATTTGAATGCAAATTGATTCTTTTTTTTTCTTTTTGGGTTTTTATTTCTCCAAATTATTATGAGACAATTTCTTCCCAAAAAATAGTGGCGCTCAACAACAACTAAATTAAGAAGGGCGTCGCGGTCTGCGAGCGTTTCGCCTAATTTTTCGTTTATCAATTTTTTGAATTTTTTGGATTCTTTATTTCCTGAATTTTTTTGAAATTGACCAAAAAAAACCAGTTAGGAGACGATAGAAGATTAAAAAACAATTGCTCTTATGTGTAAAAAAATTTTTTAAGTACTTTTAATACTAAAAGTCCCTTATTTTTTTTTCTTTGTCTTTTTGTCTCACTAGGAAAATTTAATTTTATATTCTCTCTCTTTCTCTCTCTCTCTCTCTCTCTCTCTCTCTCTCTCTCTCTCTTTTTTTTCTTGGCTTCAAGAAGCTTTCATAAACGAAATTAAGTTTAGTTTTTTTTTAAAACTTTATAAAATTTCGAAAAAATTATTATTGATTTTTGCCATTAATTTTTATAAGAAAATGTGTTGTTTTTTCACACAAAAAAATCGATAGAATTTATTTGAAATTATTAGGGACGAAAAAAAAAACGAATCTTCAGAATTTAATTGTTCATTCACATTTTTTTTGTCACCAATCTTGACCTTCACCAAAGTATTTTTGCCTCTTCCCTCCCATTCCTTTGATTTCCCCACTTGAACAAAAAATGCTCGATGAAATTGATGATTTTTCATCTTTGTTTTTTTCGTTAAAAATTTCTACAACAAATTGTTTTTTTTTTTTTTTGCTGGAAAGTTCGAAATGTTTGAGAAATTGAGAAAACCGGTTCAAAAACGTTTCGACGAAAAAAAAATTGAAATTGAAATCTCGAATTTCTGAACCCGCGCTGTTCAACAAATTCTGATTCGTTTGCCTTTTTTTTCTTCTCTTTTTGATTCATCTGATGATTCTAGAAAAATTCTAAAGAACGGTCAAGAAAAAGGGAAGCCAAAAGATAAAGGAGAGAAAATTCAAAAGGAACCGAGAAACTACAACTACATTCTAGCCCGTTTTTGTAGTCTCATTAAGTTCAAACTTTCTGTCCGGAGAGAAAGTCTAAAAAAAAAAAAACGCTTGCAAAACATTTATTGATTGAGAAATAATTAATAATCGATTCGATTTTCACGTGATTTCCAAATGTTTTCCAATCGTTTTTGCAAATTAAAAAAAAATGGAGAAAATGTGGCGATTCTGGATGAATTGGATGAGGAATTGAATCCTCATTCGATTCTTGATTTGTAATTTTCATACTTTGTGATCAAATTGTGATTTGGTTTTTTTGTTGTTGGAAAAAAAAGTAGAAGAACATTTTTTTTTTTTTGGTTGTTGAGCGGATAACAACAAATTGTCGTTTTTTATTTGTCACCAATTTTTTGAAGTGGAAGAAAATCAATAATGCAATAATAAAAAAATCACGTCTCTTAAAAAAAAAACTTAAAAAAAAAGAAGAAGCAAAATTAAATAAAAAATCAATTTTTTTGTCTGACTGAAGTCGTCTCAGATTGGAAATCAAATCGTAACCAAATGAAAAGCAAAACGATGAAGGCCATGCATAAACAAATTGAGAGAAGGAAAGAAAGAAAAGAAAAGGAAACTAGTTTCTAGAATACAAAACATCGCAAAAGACATCGCAGAAGCCAACCGAGTAGACGTTGATGAATACTCATCATCACAAATTGTCATATCGTTCAGCTTCATCGATTTTTCGTCTTTCATCTCTTCGAAAAAAATCTTGTCAAACTCTCCTCATTGTTTTTGAATTTCAATTTTGTTCCTTTCCTCCACCGCCGCCCTCTTCCTTCTTCTTCCCCTCCAACCTTTTTTCTGTTTCCATTTATAAATCAATTTTTTCTCTGCAAAAAAAAAACAACGAATTTCTAAAAATATTATCAAAAATATCGACGTTTTTTTTCTAGGTTGGGAATGGGGAGGAATTTTTACAAATAATTTTACAAAGTAAAAAAGATAAATTCAAGTCAATGCATCACAATTTTTTTCGCCAATCAAAAATCGAGAAAATTTTTTAGTAAAAAACACATTTTTGTGTTGTTGACTGAAGATCGACCACACTTTTTCTGTTTGTTTTTTTTTTGTTGTGATTTTGCACTTTTCAATTTATGACGTTGACTTTTTTTTCATTTTTCTCACTGCCTGCCGACTTCTCTCTCTCTCTCTCTCTCTCTCTCTCTCTCTTTTTTCTCGTCTTCTTCTTCCCCTTCTATCCGTTGATCAAGCATTACTACACAAGAGAATAATTCAACTCGGGTTTCTCAAGACAATAACAAACGTTGTAGACCACTAGTTTTTGGTAAATTTATGATTTGAATACTCGCATAAGATCCGATCCTTACCATTTTAGGAATTAATTTCTTGACTTTAAATAGAAAATCGGTTTTTTTCTCCTCTCTTTCTCTGTCTCTCTCTCTCTCTCTCTCTCTTTATTGTCAATCTCGGTCTTGAATATTTGTGTGGTCAGAAAAAAAAACCGACGATTGTAGGTGAACGGACGGCATCGGTGAAGAGGCATCATTCATAGTGTACAAATAATTGAGAGACGTTGGTATAGGTTGAGAGAAATAGGCTCCGCCCTGAACGTCATCAGCGTCACGAATTATGACTTGTACATTATCGCCGTACTGGTATTTAAGAGCGCCGAGGATTGTTGAAAATCCAAAGTGGCAAACTCTAAATCGACGTCAGCTGTGTTCTCATCTAGAACCTGCTGTCTGCACACAAAAATCAGTCAGAAGCCGTCCAACTGATTGCGCTCACAAACCGAATTTGGGGTTTCAATTCGAGACGAATTGTTGCCTGAAAAATCACCGAAAAATGCCGAATGTTCTGTTGAACAAACATAGATCAGGTAGGAAAAAAGCTCAAAGAAAATTGTTTCAGAAGAAATCTAATAAAAAACGTTTCTTTCATGCGCCGCAAAAAAAAATGCGAAAACTAATTTGTGATTTCAGCTCGCGTTCGAACGTCAAGCAACCCACTTAGCATGGGATCATGCTTTTCCAACATCAAATCCGATGAGGGCAATGATCAGAAAATAGTTCGAGTCGAAGAAGGACTTGTCGAAGGTTCACGACTGATCACAAAACAAGGTGTTCAATGCGACGTTTTTCTTGGAATCCCATATGCAAAACCGCCAATAGGTGAACTTCGATTTCAGGTTAGGCTTCTTTTTTTCTTCTGAAAATGTCTGAAAAGTTGAAGGAACACATCAAGTTCTCTTGAAATTCAGCGAATCTTTGATTTATTGAATAGGAAATCTTCAAAACGAGGGTGGTAGGGGAGGGGGCTGGGGGGGGGGGGGGGGGGGTGGATGGACGATTCTAGAAGAATCTTGATCAAAACCGGTTTTATTCATTTTTGCGTCATTGATGTCATAACAAAATTGAAAAAACACAAAAAGAAAAGAAAAATGATTTCGAAAAAAAAAACAGTTGCATTCAACAATTTCGAATTCGACAAATTACAAATTTGTACGTATTTAAAATTTTTGTTTACGTGATAATTGTAAAAAATATTTTTTGTGGGAAAATTGATAAGAAGTTTGACGAGATTATTATCTAGATCAACAATATATGTAGGTACTGTAGCAAAAGTTCAGCAGTGTCATCGCTCCTTGAACTTTTTCATCGAGAAAACCACCAAATGTTTTGTCTTTTCCGTTTTTGGTTTTTATAACAGTTGGAAAGTAGTGATTTTGCAGAAGCCTCAACCAGCTGAAAAATGGCCGGGCATTCGGAAATGCACCAAATTTCCGAACCGATCAATTTACAAAGAAATGCCATGGGATAAGGCAATGATTGGGGCAGCTGCTCAAAGCGAAGACTGCTTGTATCTCAATGTTTTTGCGCCGAAAATTCGCGAAGATCACAAGTATCCGGTGCTGTTCTATATCCACGGCGGTGGATGGATGATGGATTCAGCTGAGAGATATACACCGAAAAATATTTGTCGCCTATTGGTGTCGCGCGACATTATCGTCGTCACAATGCACTATCGTCTCGGCTTCCTGGGATTTCTGAGCACTGGCGATGATGTTTGTCCAGGCAATTTCGGCCTTTACGATATGTTGGAAGCATTGAAATGGACCACCGCCAACATTTCATCGTTTGGCGGCGACCCAAACAACATCACCCTTTCCGGACAATCGGCTGGCGCTGCGGCGGCTGATCTTCTTTCATTGTCGCCATTGTCGAAAGGATTGTTCGCTCGAAAAATTGTGATGGGCGGAAATTCGTATTGTCATTGGGCGACCGAGAAAAAAACGGATATTCGAGAATATTGTCGACGAAAAGCATTGAAAATGGGCTGGAAGCCGAAAAAACAGTATTCAACAAAACGGGAAGAAAGTCAACATTTGCTGGAATTTTATAAAAATGCGCCAGCCTCAAAGTAATCAATAATCGGAAAATGTTTAAAATCAACAATTATTTTCAGACTTGGCACAACAATGTGGTTTTCGAAAACCATTTTCACCGAATGTCGCCTTCCATTGGCGCCAGTCGTTGACGGTGAAATTCTTCCCGACGAGATTCCGATTCTTCAGAAGCAAGCGCATCACGTGCCATCTATGATTGGCGGCGGTGAGCATGAAGCTCTCTTATTCTGTAAGTTGTTCGAACAACCAAAACAAACCACAACATTTATGTAGGCGTTGACCCCGAAAATAAATCAAACCAATTCTAGACGCGATCGGATTGATGCGAGGTAGTGAAAAGGAGATCAAGGCGGCGATCGATGTGTTCTCGAGAAAGACAGGATTAGCGACATCGAAAATCGAGGCAATTATGAAAAAGTTCTATGGTGACTCGTCGGCATTGCGATCCAACTCAAAATTAAGAAGACGATTAGTGGTTGATGTAAGTTCAAGGAGAAGAAGAAGAAGAAGAAAGAAAGAAAAAATAACTGATTTTTTTCCAGTTGATCTCTGATGTCTTCGTGAATTACGGTAATTATAAATTCTTGAAAGATTGCCAAACAAATAAAGTTGAATGCTACGCTTATTCATTTGATTATCAAAGTCGTCAAATGTGGGGATGGTTACAGCATGTTGTACCATTCACCGGTGGAACTCATACATCAGACGTCGCCTATTTATTTGATTGCAATTACATGGCCGCACCACTTGGCATGACGAAATTAGATCGGAAAATCAGCGATGTCACGTGCGAATTGTTCACCAATTTTGTCAAGTTTGGCACACCAAACGGATTCAATAATGATTCATCAAGTTCCCTGACGAAATGGAAACCAATATCAATCAATGATGGTGATCAATTCGAAATGTTTTGTTTCAAGGAGAAGCCCGAAATGATGATCAAATCTCATATGACTCGAATGCAGCGAATCGATGATGAATTTGATTTTTCTTTGAAACAATTTTAACTCTTCTCTGCTTCTACCTTCTGCCCCACCCCCTCTCTTCTGTTTCCCTTGTTAATCGACTCCCCCCCCCCCCCACCACCACCACGATTTTTCTTTATTGAATTTCATTACGCGTTTTTTTCTCTTGTTTTATCAGCTCCAATTTGTTTTTGGTTGAAAATGATCTCCCTTTTTCTCTTTGAACATGACACACATTTTTTTTTGAATTTTAATCAATAAAAATTTTATTAACAAAATACGAAAATACCTGAAAATAAATGCTCAGAGAAAACAGAGAGAAAAAGAGAGAGAGAGGTTTTCAAAAAAAGAGTGGAGAAAATTGAAAATTGGAAACAACAAAACCGTATTTTGTGCCCAGTTAGAAAAGTTAATGAAATGTAAATGTGACGAAGGCTTATGCAGAGAAAACAAAATGATGATCGGCCATATTTTTTTTAAAAAAATTTCATTTTATTGATTTCAGGCGTTGATAAAAAATGGCGACGGTTGGTGATTCAAAGTAAGAAATTTCCATTCGTCCCTGATGTTTCCGAAGACTCTTTCGATTTCAGAAGTGTCGATATTTTTGATGATCGCAAAACTGATTGGAAATCAATGTGGATATCGATTGCTCTTCAGTTGGTCGTCGGTATTCAGATATCGGTTTACACAATGTCAATGTGGCCATATTTGAGAGGATTGGATAAATCAGCCGATGTGGATTTTTTGGGATGGGTCATTGCCAGTTGTAATATTGGATGCACTTTGGTCAGTTCTTCAAAAAAATAATTTTTTAGATGCTTGAAAATTTCAGACAAATCCTATTTATGGATTTTGGAATCAAAAAACCATGTCGGTTCGTTGGCCAACAATTGTTGGCTTCATCATCGCTGCCATCGGTCAATTATTCTATGCTCTCGTCAGCTTGTTCGGCTCCAATATTCGCTGGTACATGATGGCGGCTCGTTTCATAACTGGTCTTGGTGTCGGCAATATTTCGGTTCTTCGCGTCCATGGTGCAACTGCTTCTGTGCCCAACGATCGGATGAAGGCGATCTCTTTAGGAACTGGTGGATTCGCTCTCGGCATCTCATTTGGCCCAGCTTTATCGGCAAGCTTTACACCGATCGGCGAAATCGGAATATTAATTGGATCGTATCATTTGAATATGTATACGATTGTCGCATTTTTAATGACCATCATTTGTCTTGCTGCCGCCATTTTTGTGTTTTTCTTTTTTGAGGAAAGTTATGTCGGAATTGTGAGCAAAGAAGAGCAACGTAATTAAAAAAATCATTAAATTAAAAAAAGCAAATTTAAATTCAGAAAATGATGACGTCATCATTCCAAAATTCGATATTATCAGTGCAATAATTTGTATGTATTTATTCATGATTGTTTGTATTATTGCAATTAATATTGAAGTGTAAAAATTCACATTTTTTTTTCAGGCTGAAATTTATCTGAAACTAATTATTTTCAGAATGTCGACGCCACTCACAATTTCATTATACGACTGGAAAGACAGTGATTCGATTCTCTACAATGGAATTGCTTTATGTTTAAGCTGTATTGTCAGTGTTTCATTTAATGTGATCCTTGGAGCCACAAAATTAGGAAAAACGTTTAAAAAAAACCAAAAAAATTCTCACTTCAAAAGAGGAAATTACAGAGATAAACGTCATCAAATGCTTGTCGGCATCGGCTTTTTCCTTCTTTATCAATTATTTATGTATCCATGGAGCTTTTATTCATCACCATTAAATTATCTGCCTGAAGGTGCTGATACTTCAGTGGTCGGTGGATGTCTTCCAGAATACGAATGGTGTAAATATACAACGCGGGTTCCCCTGTCAATTTATCTTTTCTGTTTTATTGTTCTCTTTGGTTTGGCCTTTCCCTTCATTGAAGCACCATCAGCTGCTTTATATTCGGAAGTTTTGGGTCCTCGAAAACAGGTTGAAGCTTCATTATAGAATTGCGAGTATTTTTGGAGTTTTTCATCGGAATGTTTCAGGGTACAATGCAAGGTATTTTTTCACTTGGCGGAAGCATCGCTCCAGTAATTGGATCATTAACTTCAACATCATTATTTCAACGAACTGGTTATAGATATGTAATTGTATTTCAGACGATCTTACTTTTGTCGGGTGCATTTTTAATTATATTTTTTTATAAGCGATTAGTGCCATTAAAGTTGATCAAAAAATCTGAAAGCTCGATGAAAAATGAGAAAATAGTGGATTGAGAATTCTATTTTGAGTATTTTTCTTTTATTTTAATAATTTTTAATATTTTCCGATGTTTTTCAAACATTTATTTGAATTTTATTTGTTTTCTTTGTTTTTTTTTGTTGTGAAATAATTTAAATTAATAAAAATTATTTGAGCATTTTTGAATCTAGAAAATCAATAATTCAAAAGACGTTTTCATAGAAAAATGTAACTGAACATTAAACGCCTTCTCTTCTCGCTTCCCTTCTCCTTGTCGGGTTTTCTGAATTTCTTTTTTCCGAGATGACATTGCCGACCATCAAATTTACATCAGCAAACGGAATAAAATGAGACATTGAAATGGAATGAACAAAAACCAAAAAATCGAAAAAATTTTGGGAAACCCCTCCCCCCCCCCCTTCACCCATTCTATGATGGGTTCATAATGTGTTAAGCGGCAAAGAATTATGCAAAAAAAAAAAAAAGAAAAAGAAAAAAAGAGTTGTCGATAATTTATGTAAATCAAGACAAAAAAAAATGAAATAAAATCGCTGGATTCAGACAGATCATTTCACTCGATTTTTTTGTTCGGTGGCAGTTCGTTTAAACTCTCCGAACATCTCAAAAGTATGGAAAAATCGTCGACGTCGACGTCATCGCTATCAACGAATACAAAGTGACATTCATTTCTGTTTTATTTCTAAATGAATTCAGCTTCAAAATTTTTTTCAATTTTCTAGAAATGTTGATATTTTTGATGATCGCAAAACTGATTGGAAATCAATGTGGATCGCAATTGCTCTTCAATTCGTTGTTGGCGTTCAGATATCGGTTTACACAATGTCGATGTGGCCATATCTTAAAGGATTGGATAAATCAGCCGACGTTGACTTTCTAGGATGGGTCATTGCCAGTTGTAATATTGGATGTACTTTTGTGAGTTTTATCCATTTTTTTAAAATCAGAAATCGAGTGGAATGAAAAAATTTTAAGATCCTTGAAAAAACTGAATTTCTTTATTGATTTTTTTATTGGTTGAAAATCTTTAAAGATTTTCCCTGAATTACCAAATATAAAATAAAAAATCCCTGAAAACATCTCAGGCTTTTCATTTAATTATTCTGTTTAATGCTGAAGACGTCAGAAAAACAAAGGATGTTTTATGAATTTTTTAAATTTAGGGAAACCCCATCTACGGTTATTGGAATCAAAAAACAATGTCAGTTCGATGGCCGATCATAATCGGATTTATAATTGCATTCGTCGGCCAATTGATCTATGCTCTCGTCAGTTTGTTCGGCTCCAACATTCGCTGGTACATGATGGCGGCTCGTTTCATAACTGGTCTTGGTGTCGGCAATCTTGCCGCTCTACGCGTCTACGCGTCAACCGCCTCGGTGCCCAACGATCGAATGAAGGCCGTCTCACTTGGCACCGGTGGCTATGTTTTGGGCTTCTCGTTTGGACCCGTCATTTCGGCGGTTTTTACGCCGATTGGAGAGCGTGGCATTGAAATGGGCGCCGCATTTAATTTGAATATGTACACGTCGGTCGGATTTGTCATGGCGATTATGTGTCTTGCTGCCGCCATTTTTGTGTTTTTCTTTTTTGAGGAAAGTTATGTCGGAATTGTGAGCAAAGAAGAGCAACGTAATTAAAGAAAAATATCAAAATTAAAAAAAGCAAATTTAAATTCAGAAAATGATGACGTCATCATTCCAAAATTCGATATTATCAGTGCAATAATTTGTATGTATTTATTCATGATTGTTTGTATTATTGCAATTAATATTGAAGTGTAAAAATTCACTTTTTTTTTCAGGCTGAAATTTATCTGAAACTAATTATTTTCAGAATGTCGACGCCACTCACAATTTCATTATACGACTGGAAAGACAGTGATTCGATTCTCTACAATGGAATTGCTTTATGTTTAAGCTGTATTGTCAGTGTTGGTCTCAACATTATTTTAGGAACAACGAAATTAGGAAAAACGTAAATTAAAGAAAAAATAGTTTTAAAGAAAAAATATTGATTTATTCAGAGATAAACGTCATCAAATGCTTGTCGGCATCGGCTTTTTCCTTCTTTATCAATTATTTATGTATCCATGGAGCTTTTATTCATCACCATTAAATTATCTGCCTGAAGGTGCTGATACTTCAGTGGTCGGTGGATGTCTTCCAGAATACGAATGGTGTAAATATACAACGCGAGTTCCCCTGTCAATTTATCTTTTCTGTTTTGTTGTCCTCTTCGGTTTGGCTTTTCCATTTGTTCAATCGCCATCAGCTGCTTTATATTCGGAAGTTTTGGGTCCTCGAAAACAGGTTGAAGCTTCATTATAGAATTGCGAGTATTTTTGGAGTTTTTCATCGGAATTTCCAGGGTACAATGCAAGGTATTTTTTCACTTGGTGGAAGCATCGCTCCAGTAATTGGATCATTAACTTCAACATCATTATTTCAACGAACTGGTTATCAATTTGTTATTATATTTCAAGCAGTTATTCTTATTATTGGCCTTGCATTGATTGCATTATTTTACAAAAGATTGGTGCCCCTTAAGCTCATCAAGAAATCAGATAGTGTTATTAAAGAAGAGACGCAAACAGCCCAATAATTTTACCTCTAAATTTTAGGATTTTTAATTGCTTTCCTTTTTGAAAAAATCAATAAATATTTTATTATTCAAAAAAAAAAAACAAAGTTTTTATATACAAAAAAGAAAGCATAAAAATTTTTTAACTGTCTCTGACTGGTTTTTCGATAAATTGGGGGTTTTTGAGATTCTTTTCAGGCGATGATCCATTTATTATTGAAATTCATTGCACAAACATTATAACCACAATTGGTTGCACAACATCTGAAGAAGAATTATTTGTTTTCCCCAAAGCTTAAATCATTTTTGGAATTCAAGTCTCACTTTCTATTATAAAGTCCACTTCGACAATCATTATCAGTGTAACACCAATTCGAACCTTTCCGGCTGATGCATTTTACATCAAGCTGATAAGCATCGGGGCATTGCTCATTGTTATAATCATTGTTTCGAGAAGACAATGAATTGAAGACTAAAACATTGAAAAAATTAAAGAATTTCTCGAAAGCGATTCGAAACGTTTTTTACCAATGCTTCGACGAGGATGAAGTGTTTGTTCGCCGACGTGAATGCACATGTTGTAATTACAGCCGGTTGGGCAACACATTGAAGCAGTTGTCGACGATCCGCGGCACTCAACATCAGAATTGCACCTTGAGAATTTAAAAAAACACATTTTTTTATGTCACATTAGGGGCAATGAACTCGTCTTTAAATTACAACAAAACTTTTAAATGGATTTATTTTTATTAAATTAATGCGGATTTTTTTAAGAAATCGAAGCTTGAATTTCTTAGAAAATGAAGCTTGGATTTGATGCTTGAATTTAATGTATTGGTCTTCACTGAATTCCTCTGGTAATAAGCTGTACTTTTCTCATTTTATATTTGTTTTAAAACAAAACAAAAAAAGAATTCACAAAATTTAAAAGAGACATTGATGTATTGAAAAATGGAGTCGATAAATGTAAATAGCGCAAACGGGTTGTTAGTTTTGCGCTTGTTTCAAATGAAACCTGCCCATATTTATTATCGACGAAAGCCTTCGATTTCATGGGGATATAGCTCAGTGGCAGAGCATTCGACTGCAGATCGAGAGGTCCCCGGTTCAAATCCGGGTGTCCCCTATTTCTTTTGCATTTTTTTAAGAACATTATCTATTTATCCGATCTTTAACTTCTTTACTCCTGTCTTTTGTTTTGGTGAAAAAAGCAGCGAAAAGAATACCAATTGACTCCTCTTGTTTTCCTACAATTAATATTCATCGCAGTCGTCGAAGGACACGCGGATCGTTGAGGATTTGTGCAACACGATCCTTGTTCGTATCCATTGCTACAAATCATTCCAGACTCACAAGCCGTCGACGTCATACAAGAATGGAAATAGTTTCGACAAAGTGGAAGTGATCCGATCAGTTCTGAAGAAAATAACGGTTAAAGGAAAGGAAATTTCAAATCACCGTTGGAAAATGTGTTTTTATTATTAAAACTGTTGAAGCTGAAAATTTCCAAGTTTTTTTGTTGTTCAGAATCTCGAAAAAAAAAACTGACCGAAACGAATTCTGCTGATGATTCAATTTGATTCCAAAATCATTTTGAGGTTTGATGATGTGACCACATTCGGGTTTTGCCAATCCTTAAAAAACCATGGTTTTTCTTCTTCACCTTCTTTTTTCTTGGTTGTGAGTTGAGACAACTCACCAAGCTTCTCGTAATAATCACAAAATGTCATATGTTGTGAGCCAACCACTGAAATGCCGATAACAATGAGCTGAAACTGTAACATCTTCACAAACTCTGAAATCAAAATTGAGCTTCTCGTCTTCAAATGTGTAGAGCGTTGGAAAAGATCGATTCATAATGAGTTTTTTTTTTCTTCTTCTTCACGAATACGTCAAAAAATGCGTGAAAAATGTCTCCGCCCCTTCTTGACAGTCTCTCAAAGCTTTCTTTTTCTTTCTATTGTCAAGTCAAAGTATTTCGTTTGGCGTCGCCGCTGCGGAAGAGATAGAGACAGAGAGAGAGAGAGAGAAAGAGAGAGAGAGAGAGAGAGAGAGAGGGAGAGAGAGAGAGAGAGAGAGAGAGAGAGAGAGAGAGAGAGAGAGAGGGAGAGAGAGAAGCCTGGACGGAGGCGATCCGGTATTTTTTGCGTGGTGCCACGAACGAATAAATGTACATATTTGTTGTTTTTATTATTCTTATTATTGCACAATGAGCCAACGACACTGGTTAGGACAGGTATGAGAACAATTGTGGATACAAATTTTTTTTTTTTTTTTGATATCAAAAAACAGAAAAAACGACAATTTTTTTCAAGAAGAAGTTAAAGAAAATACAGAAAATCGAAGGAAGAAGAAGGAGAAGAAGAAATGCGGCGAGCAGCCACGTCTCTTTACACATACAAATAGAACAAAACCCAAATACACAACACATATTGTGGCAATAATTGGCCGAAATGTAAATAAAAAAATTAAAAAATCGAGAAGCCAGCCGGTGTGCCAATCGGTTTTTTTGTTTTGTTTCCGGTGAAGTGATACCGTCAACTGGCTTCTTTCTTTCTCTCTCTCTCTCTCTCTCTCTCTCTCTCTCTCTCTCTCTCTCTCTCTCTCTCTCTCTCTCTCTCTTTCTCTGCGTCTTTTCCCTCTCACTAAAAAAAAATTTTTTTTTTGTTTTACTGGGAAAATTTTTTTTTAATTGTTTCTTCTCAAGTGTTTTCACGAAAAAAGTGAGATTTAAGCTAGAAAAAATGTGCGGATAAATTCAATAAAATGGTGAATAAATTTGGATTTAATTTTTCAAAATTTGGTTTGGCGCCTTTGTTAGGAGTCGAAAAAATTGAAAAAAAGAAGAACCAAAAATCGATATTTTTCGGATTCGATTTGTTTCGCTGACATTTTCAGTCAAAATAGGATATTTAAATTCCAATAAGAATTAATCTGAAATACGATTGGATTCTTTTTGTTAGCTTCAGAATAATTTTTAGACTGGAAATTAAAGAAAAATTCACTGGTCTGGCGCTGAATAAAAATACAGTACTGGCCATAAATATGAACAATATTTGTTTTTTGAGAACAACTTTTATCACAGGTAACCCCTATCGTTTTGAAAAATGAATTCATTATTCATTTTCCGACGTTTTTTACCGTATTAAAAGACGTCTAAAGTTTTCAGAACGATCGGTTACTTGTGCAAAAAAGTTATTCTCAAAAAACCAACATTGTTTATATTTATGGCCAGTATTGTAACAAAAAATGATGTCGAAAGTTCAGTTTCGCAAAATTTTCTTTCGATGTCGGTTGGTAACAAAAAAGTTCAAAAAAAGTGGGAGGCATAACCTTCAGCTTCAGCTCATATCGATTCACAATTTCGCGTCTTGAAAATCAAAAAAAAAAAAAAAAGACAAAAAATGAACAAAAATTGAAATGAGTTTTTGAAAAATCGGAGAAAAATGCTTCGATTTTTATAGACCAACTCATTCTTCTTCTTTTTTTTTTGAATCACGGAAATGTGGGGATTTACGTAGGGAAGTGGGCGTGGCTTCTTTCTTCTTTTTTTTTTTTGCATTTTCCTTCTCCTCGTTGCTTGCTCATTTGCGTTAAGCATCAATAATAGGTTTCGGTTTCGCGCCACACTATTTGTTTATATCGATTTCTTTTCATTCAATTGTTATTTTTCATGATGTTGAGGCGAGCAAAAAAAGTGTTAATAAACGATTTTCTTCATTCATAAATACAATTACAAATGTGTTGCCAAGAAATAAAAATCAGGAAGAAAGAGAACAAAAAAAAATAATTCCACAGACACACTTCGTCATCAGACCGAAGTGGAAAAGGATATTGGGGAGAAGAGGAAGGGGGGGGGGGACGAGAAAACCAAATAATTTCTTCACGTCCGTCACATTTTCAGAGTTGACTTTCTTCGAATTGTTTTCTTTTTCCATTTTCTCAGCTTTTTTCTCAAACCATCATGCCCAGGTTGCGAAACATCTCACCGCCCATTTTTTTTTGCTCCGCTAGCCGACTTTGTCATTCTTTGTTTGGTAATTTGTTGCATTTTTTCAAGAGAAAAAAGCTGAAAATCATTTTTTCAGATAAATTTTGCAACCAAATTTTATTGAATTTCAGATTTTTCACCTTCTTCTTTTTTACCAAACCAATATGTATACAAATTTGTTCTGAGCTTCATTGCTTTTATGAAATAAAATGATACTTTTCTTCAAAAAAAAACAAATATGAAGCTTAGATGGCTGAAAACGAATAATCGCATAAAAATCGACCAACAAACATTTCTAAATTTGTATAAAAAGAAATCAGAAAAAAAAAAAAATCAAAGAGGAAGAAGGAAAATCAAAAGTCGTGAGAAAGCAGAAAAATAACGGAATCATGGGGTGTTTAGGCTTAAGCTTCTTCCTTCTTCCTTCTCTACATTTTTTCTCAAATCTGAAATTAATGAACTTGATGATCAATTGGTTTTGATTTTGCTTTTTGAGAAAAAAAAATGAGCTTCTCCCATCAAATTTTGAGATTAATAATAAATAAATAATAGACAACATCAAATTGAGAGAGAGAGAGAGAGAGAGAGAGAGAGAGAGAGAGAGAGAGAGAGAGAGAGACATAGAGAGAGAGAGAAGTATAAAACGAAAAGTGAGCGAGACGACGAAACAAAAATATTGTTATAGTATATATTTCTCTCGTTTTTTCCCCCACCTCATCTCCACTTTCAGGAAAAGAAAAATGAAGAAAAATCATGAAGGCGACAAGGTTTCAAGTCTGAAAATGAGAACAGAGATGAAAAGAGGAAAACAACAAAATTCGGGGCGACAACAGAGGTGAGTCTCCGTCTCCGTCTCCGTCTCTCTCTCTCTCTCTCTCTTTCTCTTTTGGGAAATCTCTGTGAACACAGCACAAGACAACAAACAAAATGAGAAAAAAAATCAGACGACGGGGTCATCATCATCATCATCAACAACATCCTCCTCCTCCTCCTCCTCATCATTCTTCTCGAGGCAATGACGCCATGATGCTGCTTTGCCAACCAATGGGGAGAAGAAGAGAAAGAAAGTGAAAAAAAAAAGAGGAAAAAAATTGGAGAATAAACGAAAATGCACACACAACACATAATCGAAAGACGACTATCGGGTTCGTTTGGTTATCCAAAAACCATCACGTAAGTAAAGTAGCCAACGCATTTCTCTCTCTCTCTCTCTCTCTCTCTCTCTGCCACAATAAAAATGTTTCCTTCAGCATTTTTCCAAATTATTCTGAAGCAAAAACGCATACTTTTTGTATCATTTTTTATCGAGTTTTTTCAATTTTCAAATTTGTTGTCTGCAAAAAAAAAAACCAATTTCAGCTATTTTAAAAAAGATTTCCGATAGATTTTTAATTTAAAAAATGCAAAAAGAAGGCTTTTGAAATAAATTCTGCTCCACCACTTTTTTTAAATTTAATTTTCGAAAATGAATTTCTTATTTCTAAAAACGTGGATTCCTTCCCCCCCCCCCCTCCCGCTTTTCCGTTCCCCCGTTCACCCAAATAGACTCTTGGAAATTTGTTATCATGCCAAATTATAATTTTTCTCAATTTTACATCTGTTTTACTTTCCTTTTCTTTTTTTTTTGGTTTTCGTTTTTTTTTTTCCACGGCAAACTTCACTTCCCCATTTTTTGTTGACCATATGTTTATTGAAAAATCTGTTGGAAAAACCGAATAATTCCGTGCTTATTTTTCAATTAAAAAATTTTTTAAATTTATTTCTTTTTGCTTTAACTTTCATTTGAATATTTAAAAAAACGCATTTTTTTTTGGTTTCAAGCTTTTTCCATTGCAATTTAGACGATTGTCATGTCATGGCTGTTATTTATCACTTTTTTCTTTCTGCTTTTTCAATTTCAAATTGCTTCTTTTGTCGCTGATGGTGATGAAACAAAAAGCCGGGGGGGGAGGGGGGGGGGGGGGGGGGGAAATGAAGAGTGGACATGAGAGATTTGAATTTCTTCGGTTGACAAAAAGAAGCAGCAACGATGTAAAATGAGAAAAAAGCAGCACAAAAAAAAAAGAAGAAGAGAGAGAGAAAAGAAGCGAAAAGAAATTTGAAGAAAACTGAAACAGCTGTTGAACCGATGGTCGAAAAACTGAAAATGAGGAGGAGAAGAAGAAGAAAAAAAAAATGATCGTGGAGCCTTCATCGAAATATCGAAATGTGCACATGCAAGCGCAGATCATCGTTTAAAAATAAAATCGGGCAGGCACATTGAGCAAAAATGCGAAAATGCCTTTCCCCTTTTTGTGTTTCCGCCCCTTCTCTTTCAGTTTTTGTTTTTTTAATTTTGAAAAAGTGGAAAAATCATGAAACTTTGTCCTTTTTTATGAAAGATTTTTTGTGCATTTCAAAGAACAAAAATTCAGAAGTTAATGATTTTGTCTTAAAATCTGTCAGCTTTTCCCTAGAATTCAAGAATTTCTTGAAATAACGATTCATTGCCATTCCATCCATCCATATCTTCCTTTCATTTTATTCCTTCTTTTTTGTTGTTGTTTGATTGTTCAGCTTTCATGGCGTTTTTCTTTATAAAAAATGTCTGACAGACACCTAAATTAGAAGTCGTTAATCATTGTGTGTGGGGAGACGAGATGAGCAGCAGCCACCATTGAAATTCAGCCAACAACACAAATTGCACATTTTTCGAGAGCCGCGCTTCTCTCGGTGATCCAAAGAAAAGATGAAACAAATACCAGTTGTCATTGGATTGTTTGTGTATACAAAAATTAAATTAGAAAAGATGGGCGGGGAGAAAGACGGGGGGGGGGGGGGGGGGGAGAAAAAAAAAACAAACAAAAAGCGCCGTGCCAACTGTTGATTTTTGTAGTAGTTTTTCTCTCTTTCTCTCTCTCTCTCTCTCTCTCTCTCTCTCTCTCTGTCTCTCTCGTATCTGTTTTTTTCCTGGTAGAAAATCCAGCAGCACAGATCCCTATCCCCCCTCCCCTTCCCCCGGTCCATTCTATTTTTCTCTCATTTCATTCTTGAATTAGTTGAGGTGGAAAAAAAGCAACAAAAAACAACATGTGACAGAGAATAGATCAAATTTTTTTTTGTGTTTCTGTTATTTTTTTGTTTTTTTTTTTTAGTTTGTGGATGTTTTTGTTTTTCTTGATTCTCTTGCGGATTCATGAAATCCCCATTTTTATTTTTTTTTTTCCCCTCATTTCTTTTCTTTTCTCGTCGATCTACACACATGTTTTCCCATATTTTCGTCGTCCGGAAAACGAAAAAACGAACCCAGAGGGTCAATCACATGACGATATCGAGATGTGGAACACATGGAGAGCCCCCGCTTCGACGAGAAGAAGAACGGCAGGAGAAAGAGGAAGAGGGAGAGGAAGGGTGACTTGGCTGGGTAAAAAAACACCATGAACATGTGTGCAGAGCCCGG